>OY992884.1:1499390-1951890 GCA_963921405.1 Cepaea hortensis
TATGGAATCTGCTCCCGGGAAAGTTAACCCGGTCAACAAATGCCCGCAGAAGTCGGATGTGTGGGCCTAACGGCGCAAGAACGCAGCTCTACTGCAAACAGCACAACGCAATCGCGTCCGAAAAAAACTCCGGATGAACGCAGAAGAAGAAGAAGACGAAGAAGAAGAAGAAGAAGAAGAAGAAGAAGAAGAAGAAGAAGAAGAAGAAGAAGAAGAAGAAGAAGAAGAAGAAGAAGAAGAAGAAGAAGAAGAAGAAGAAGAAGAAGAAGAAGAAGAAGAATCTGCCCTAATCTTTCGTTTGTAGTTTCTACAAAGAAGATGCTATGCTTCAGTCTTCCCTTTTCAAAGCAATTAAACCTGTGGTGGTCTGTCAATCTTCTACATTTTTCTCTCTCCTATCCTGCATTTGTTGTAAACAAGTAATCTTTTCTAGTTTGTTAAAAAGCGTTGTCTTCAGGCTTCCAGTTATGATCCGCATTCCTTGATTTTGGACTATATTTATTGTGTTAAAGTTTGACTTAGCTGCTGTTACCCAAGCTGCGATGCCATATTCCAGTACTGGCCTCACCCGTTCATTATATAACTTCTTGAGAACTTTCTCATCTGCTCACCACGTTGTACCAGCAGGCTTTTTCATGATGTTCTTTGCCTGGCTCTTGTTCGATTTTCTCAACCTGTGTCTTCCATGTCAGGCGACGATCAAAGCTGATTCCTAGATAATTTGGATTTTCTTCAAGGCGCAGTATCTATTGTTTCGTTTCCTGTCTATATCCTTACTCTCCAATTAATGAAACAGTATACTCGTAACCTCTTTGGTTGTCGTATTTCTACGATTAGCGGGGCATTGACCGACACTCATACAAGTAGTAGTAGTAGCAGTAGTAGTAGTAGTAGTAGTAGTAGTAGTAGTAGTAGTAGTAGTAGTAGTAGTAGTAGTAGTAGTGGTAGTGGTAGTAGTAGTAGCAGCAGCAGCAGTGGCATCAGTAGCAGCGGTAGTAGTAGTTGTAGTAGTTAGTAGTAGTAGCAGCAGCATAATAGTTGTAGCACCAGTAGTAGTAGTAGTAGTAGTAGTAGTAGCAGCAGCAGCAGCAGTAGTAGTAGTAGTAGTAGTAGTAGTAGTAGTAGTAGTAGTAGTAGTAGTAGTAGTAGTAGTAGTAGTAGTAGTTGTATTAGCAGTAGTAGTAGTAGTAGTAGCAGCAGCAGCAGCAGCAGCAGTAGTAATAGTAGTAGTAGTAGTAGTAGTAGTAGTAGTAGTAGTAGTAGTAGTAGTAGTAGTAGTAGTAGTAGTAGTAGTAGTGGCCGTCGTGCTGGACTCGGATTGATCAGATACCATCAAGCCGCCGGCGTGCTGTAGGCTGCGAATTTGTGGAGGAAATGGAGCGCATGGCGAGCAAAGCAAGCTACGCGTGCAACCCGTTGATGTGTGTGTTCTTTTGTTAGTGATGTCATTAATTCTTTTGTGCATTAATTTGTTATTCCGGGCGTTGTGTTGGTTTTCAATTTCCTTGCAATTTTCCTCAAGTCATGTTTCATTTGCCTCTTTGCATAGCTCCCTAATTTTCCAGTGAATCTCTTCATACTTTTCATTGTTATTTTTTGTAATTTCTCCTTATTTCAATGAGTTTTAAAATGTCTTCCGTCATCCATTTCTTGCGTCCTATTGTCTTTATATTTTGGATGGTTGTTTCTGCAACTTGGTTGAGTTAGTTAGTTAGTCGACAGATCATTCTCATTGCATATCGAACTTAATATATTTAATATACCCAATCTAAGAATCAGGAACTTACTAATAAAAGAACAAGTACATCAACAAGGTGTCTAAAAACTGAAGATGGCAAAATCATAATAGAAAAAGACCAGATTCTACATGTATGGACAGATTATGTGAAACACCTTTATGATGATAACAGAGACGAACAGTATGATATTAGATTTCTTCTTCTTCTTCTTCGTTCATCCGGAGTTTTTTTCCGGATGTGATTGCGTTGTGCCTGTTTACAGCAGAGCTGCGTTCTTGCGCCGTTAGGCCGACACATCCGACTTCTGCGGGCATTTGTTGACCGGGTTAACCTTCCCGGGGATATTAGATTTAATAATGAAGGACCGCCAATTTTGGAGATGGAGGTTCGAAATGTTTTTAAGCATATGAAAGCTGGTAAGGCCCCCGGTGCAGATAACATCACAACAGAAATGATTAAAGCTTTAGAAGAATTTGGACTAGAGCAAGTCACCAGACTGATGAACACATTATATGAAACTGGAGATATACCTCCTGAATTATGTAATTCTGTATTTATTGCAATCCCAAAGAAATCAGGAACCTTGGAATGTGATCAACATAGAACAATTAGTATAATGAGTCACATCACAAAGATTTTGCTAAGAATTATCATGCAAAGAGTGAGGAAGAAGATACAACCTGAAATAGGGGAAGAACAATGCGGGTTTGTAGAAGGAAAGGGTACAGTAAATGATGTGTATATGCTGCGAACAGTTATTGAAAGTGCTGTAGAAGTAAAGAAGGATATACATCTTTGCTTTATTGACTACACAAAGGCTTTCGATAAAGTGAGACATGTCAACATGGTGGATATGCTTACAGATCTACAAATTGATGGGAAAGACATTAGACTTATAAAAAACATATATTGGAAACAACAAGCTGCAATAAGGATTGATAATGAAGTGGGACAGTATCAGCCAATTAAGAGAGGTGTTAGGCAGGGATGTGTGATGTCTCCAGATCTTTTTTCCCTATACAGTGAAAATATTTTCAGAAATGTAGAGGATATAAATGGAATCAGCATTGGAGGACGAAACATCAATAACATTAGATATGCAGATGATACAGTATTGATTGCAGACAATGCACAGGACCTGCAACAATTAGTAGATGCGGTTGTTGTACACAGTGAGCATCTGGGTTAGAATTAAATTGTAAAAAGACTCAGGTTATGGTCGTCACTAGGAAGGGAGAAGTGCCACAATGTAATATACAAGTAAATGGAAATATTCTTCAACAAGTGAATCGGTACAATTATCTTGGAACAGTCATAACATCTGATGGGAGATGCCTTGAAGAGATTAGAACAAGAATCGCCATGGCGAAAGTAGCCTTTAGCAAGATGAAAAACATTCTGACCAATAAAAAGATGTAAATTGAAACGAGAAAAAGAGTGTTGAGAGGATACATAGAGCCTGTTCTTTTGTATGGATGTGAAACTTGGACAATGAGCAGCCAAGCTGAAAAACATCTGATGGCTGCAGAAATGTGGTTTCTGAGGAAAATGCAAAGAATACCATGGGCAGACAGATAAACCAATGACCAAGTACTACAGGAGACAAATGAACATCGTAAACTGATTAGAGAAATTAGACGTAGACAGTCAAAATTTTTTGGACATGTTATGAGAAGAAATGGATTGGAGAACTTAGTGACAACTGGCAAGATCGAAGGGAACAGACCAAGAGGAAGACCGAGAGGAAAGTACCTGGATGGCTTGGCCACATGGCATAAACGAGACAGGAATACTGAGCTGATCCACGACACTGGTGATCGAGTGAAATAGCGAGTCATGACGCTTTCCGGCATGGCACATGATTGATTGATAATCTAAGAATGAGTCTGATGACACTAAGCCACTCCCACACAACACCCACCCGCCTTACGGTAAGACAACTACATTTGACACTTTGGGTTCAAAGTGGTCGAATGGGCTTTGAAATCCGACAGGCGGCTGAAGGTTGGCCACGTTCAATGGGATTCTCCCTGGCCGAAGTTTAACAGCGCCGCGCGAGTCACAATTCAGTATGAAATACCCCCAGCCTGTCCAGGTATTCACTGTGACTCGATCGGCAGTACCTTTGATCCCGGCTACTCTTTGTTTATTACACCTTCAAGCTTCTTCCTCTGAGAAACAGATGTCTACTTAAGGCATAGAATTTGAGATTTTTCAGACGTGGAAATCAGACGTTGGTCGCTTTGATCTACTTGCGCAATGTTGCGAGGTTACGATTGTTTAAACGACGAGCGTACATTTTTATTTTATCCCCCCCCCCCTTTTTTTTCTCTTTATCATTCTTCCTTAATTTGTCCATCGTGATTGTAGAGCGAGGCACATTCTGGGATGATATCTGGGAATAATAATAATAATAATAATAATAATAATAATAATAATAATAATAATAATAATAATAAGAAGAAGAAGAAGAAGAAGAAGAAGAAGAAGAAGAAGAAGAAGAAGAAGAAGAAGAAGAAGAAGGATCAACCTTGTATTCATTCACCAGCGGCTTGTAACTAGTCTGGTGGTCTATGGACTTGTATGGTGCTCATCTAATGCTCAAGTGGTGTAGGACTTCTATCTGCAGCTGCATTCTTCATCTCCATTCAGCTTCAGATACTCTAATACTGTCTGAGAATAATAACATAATGGGATGTACGTATCTATGTACATCTGTATATACAACAAGTATTAATACAGAGATAATAGTAACTAATTTTAAGCTGTTTCCATTGACGTGTAAATGTCCTGCTAAGCAATTCAGAGATCAGTTGATTCATCAAGCACCCTGGCTATGAGGTGATTTACTGGTGATGTGATGTACATTTGCACTGTTTTTCTTTGCTATTTACATCAATAGTTTACATCTTTGCATGACATTTCATAAATATCAACATCAGTAGAAGTATCACTTTAATTACATTTGACATCTAATCACAATATACTATCATGATGGTATCACTTGGACCATATGTCATATCACTTTAGCTCCTCTATATGAGAGCTGTAATTAATGTTGTTATTCTGACATTTGATGGTTTTATCACAGTATGTTCATTCAACCAATCTAACATAACTAAGTATTCATTATGTTTTAAAAAAATTTATATCTACACTAAACTATCTCTATTCTAAAATATATATATCTCTTCTATCTACATATCACAAGACAAGCGTTTCTGCTAACCGCAGTTGTCCTGTGAGTGGTCAGACGTTTTGTCATGTTTCTTTGATGTGCATTACCGAACAATGGTTTGCATCTGCCTGAGTGACATATGTTGTTATTGTTTTAAATTTATCAATTTGTTGCGTGTACGTTTTCCTTTCCTCATCTGTCAATCCCATACATTTTCAATATCTATTCCAGTTTCTTATTTTCATGTCTCGTGATCGTTTATCAATTTGGTCTTGAAGAACTTTTTGGTGTTGCCATTGTTTTACTAGCGAGTCTATGTCATTATATTGTGCTTTTGGTATCCATGGGGGATTTTCATTTTCCCAGTTTGATTTTATATAATCACTGGTATTTGTATGTCTCTGATCATAATCGTCGTCAGAAGATGTGTCACCCACTTCTCCCGATTGAGTTCTAACCCCACATGTGGGTTGACTGAGACTATAGTCTGCAAGTTTATTAATCTTTGTTCTGGTCGTACTATCCAAGTATGGAATTAATTCCTGTTGGACAATTGGTGTACTTTCAGTAAACGAGGGGCTTAGTTCTTGATAATTTGTAATGAGAAAATCTACTTTAGTTTTCTCACTCTCGGTTAGATCTGGTCTGAATGACAGTGTATCCCATGTGATAACTTCTTGTGAGGATTATGTTGGTATATTTACATTAATTTGAGATGACTGTTGGTCTTCTATGTTTTCTTCGTCTGTTTGGTACGTATTTGTTAATAAGTCTGATATCTTATCGTCTATTTGAACCTGTACCTATAAAGTACTCTCGTAAGAAACTCAGCAATAGTCTGGCTGACAGACATACATAAATACATCGAAGTGAACGTTAAATGAGACTTGTGAACGTTAAATGAGACTTGTGAACGTTAAATGAGACTTGTGAACGTTAAATGAGACTTGTGAATGTTAAATGGACTATAAGAACCAAAAAGAATATATATTCAATTACACCGATCGAAATATGCATATATATACATGCATGTTTCTATGTGCATCCAGAATGTTCTATGGGCGCCAGCACTGTACAAATGACGACTGCTACTACTTTAAGTCAACACAACGCAACTCAATGAATCAACCGAACATTGTTCAAATTCACATCTGCTTTTGACTCAAGACGTTCACTAACATCTACTATTTACGCCACAAACGATGCCTAGAGTCCACAATGACTTCACAATAATAATCACATAACTTAATCATAGTTGTAGCCGCACAGTTGTTGGCCATGCTACCAAGTTAAGAACCACGTCGCAATCCGACGGTACCTCAAAAACCAACTGACTTGACGTTTTGTCCGGTACAAAACGTCCTTCATACTTTCCATGCTTTTATGTGGTAGGTCGCTTGGCGCGGTCTTCTCATGTAGACCGCTCTTGTTATTAGCTCATGCCATGATCAGACCTGTACAAATTGATCCTTGGCATTATCCCCGGGCCCTGATTGAAAAACAAATTTGTCCCGAGACAAATTTTTTTCTCTCTAATATTTTATACCTTGAAAATCTGTGGAACCAAAAGTACTTACTATATTAAATACAATTTCCAATTTCTATTTATCATTTGTGCATATGTGGTATGCTGCTCTGTTCACTCACTTCGACACTTTATCGGGCCTTTTCGTTTCCAATAGCTTTAGTTACCGAACACTGACGTCTCTCTGTCAAGCATTTTGTGTGATATTCACTGGCACAGGAACGGAGCATAATGGGGACGACCCGTTGCTGTGAAGTTGGAACTGCGACTAACTAACTAACTAACTAACTAACTGTCAACCTTTGTGACATATTCACCTATCCATCATTTTCAGCGCGTCAACGTTACACAGCAACCCAGAGATTATCGAAACAATTACAGCACCGTAGAACATCGAACGCACTAAGCGATACTAATGACAGACAGATGCCAGGATAAGAATAGAAGGGTTAGCGTCAACAGAATAGAATGTGACTGGTAGAGACACATCACGTGGATATAGCGTCCCCCAGCTTGGGCGCCGCTTTAATAAAACCGCGCACTTCTATGACTTCAGAGCGAGCGAGCAGTCGCCAAAGCTATGTGTTGTCCAACTTTCAAACTTTTACAACGGGCAGTTTGATCTAGTCTGAGGTAAGCGCGTGATTCTCAGATCTAAGTGGTACCAAGATGTATAACGTAAAGGTATCCAGTGTTGTGCGTCCAATGAATTGTATTTTTGGTAAAATAAATCTCTGAAAATGTGAAAAACTGCCGATCGCAACTTCAATACTGGTGCCACTTCCCCGGCGAAACCGACATCTTATAATTTCTCAAAACTGCAAAACTCTGACTTTCTACACTACATCTAACAACTTCACTATGTGCATATGACTATAATCTATCACAGAATAATGTACAAGATGAAATTTCCAATGCACTCAAATGCTTTTCATCAAAAACTTCTAGGAAAACGTTTCTGCAGAGATAGTCAGCTGGTGCAAACGAAACACTACCTTGCTTAAAAATGTACTTAATTCTGTCTATTTTGCAATCTAAAGAAATGAAACAGGAATTATACTCTTCCTTTTCTCTTTACGAATTGAAAACAAATAGTATTTGATAGAAATTAGTTTATTCATGTGTCAGATTTTATTTAGACAACGCACTACATCAACTGCATTGCTTAAAATAGGTTTATGTTCACAAACGTCATTTGTGATAGCCGACCTACTTAATCTGCTCAGACTAAAGGGTGATAATTACCTTGGTCTATAGCCAACTGTGTCGCCAACAGAATGGACATGATATGCACTGGTAAAAGATGTAGGAGAAGTATAAGTAGACAGAGAGGAGGAGAGTATTAGGGAAAAATACTTTAAGTAATAATTTTTTTCTAATATATTGTGTCATGACCTTGTATAGATTACATTTTGTAACAAATACACATCAGAAATTCTGTATGTTGGACATGAACCACAATAAAAGCACACTAGATGAGTTAAACTCATATTAACTGATGTAGATGTGAGGACAATTAGTACAAGCTATGGAACCCCACACAACAGAAGTTAACTCAACACAATACACTTCACACCACACAACTCCACACCACAACAGCAGGAACAAGGAAATGATTTAGAATAGGAAGTAGTTGCCTTGGAAAGTACAGATAAACAATTATATACACAATGTAGAACAAATAGAGTCATGTGGATGTTTAAATGTATGCCATTTATACAAATGCATCTCATACTTGTGTTGATCTTGCCTGTCAGCTTGATTACCATGATTCAGGGAACATCGCATTATCACTCTTATCTGTGTCTGACTGTACACTACTCACTGAACTACAGGTCCACTGAGGAAATGCATACAGCAGGTACCAGACAACAGAAGCTGCATCCAGTGTAATAATCTCTGACCCACCCCAAAGTAACACAACAATACTTCTTCTGATCTTATCATTTTTGTTTTGTTATGTTGTGTTCACACTATGAACATGCTGTAAAGGATTATACATACCTGTATGAATTTTAAACAGTGATGTCTTGGTGCCACACCTAACCAACAAGGAGGGAAGAGGAGTGAATGAGATGATCAACACCTGTGATGGCAGATGACTCCAGCCTTAGGCCGAGAATGAGAAGTCTTCAGTGAAGCTAAACTGGCCCAACCTGAAGTGGATCCATCAGACCATGGACCCAGGCTTATCCACATCTCATCACACCAGGTTTTCTTATCACTCCCACAAACTTCACCCTCTCAGAAAATGATTTTCTTGAATTATTGTTGGATGTAGAAATTGTTAACTATAACACATTTTGGTAGTTAAAATATCTCACTACACAATGAATGTTATTATTTATTGACTGACTATACTTGGTCCTATGAAAGTTTTTTTTTTCTATTTCATTCTGTAAATGTTAACAGCTGATGAAAGAACAAAGAAAATGTCAAATAGGCCAAAAGAAACTGGCACAGTCAATAAATTTGTTTAAATGTGAAGATCTCTTCCACTTAATTTGTCAGTCCAAACTATCTGTGGGAAAATCTCTATCTTGTGTGTAGAACATGTCTCAATGCTCCCTTGTGTTTGTTGAATGGTTAATTAACAGATACACATTCACATAAGATAAATTCTTAGTTGGAGAGAGAGAACAGGAGACTCTTCATCTTTAACTGTTCCAAATCCATGTTATATTGCACCTGATTCTTATTGAGAAAGTCTTTTCAGACAATTTCTTAAGATGGAAGAAGGGGGTTCGTGAGCTATACCATTAAATACCAGGTGGAAAGACAGGGGACAAACCTAGTGATGACTTTTCTATTAAAAGAGGACCACACACCCTTAGACAAATAACCAAATCCGAGTCTGTAAATCTTTCAAGGGTCGTATTCTTGATCTATTTACATATAAGAAGAGGATGGGGCCCAGCTACCTTTAACAGAGATGGGTCATGCACTTTAGTGATTGCCAGTCCCTTCAAAATATACGACATATATTGGATGCCCGTCCCGGACTTTGAAACCCAGCAGACAGTTTAGATAACTATTATCCTAGATGATAAACCCTGGGAATAGATAGATATCTGACGAGGGATTCTAAACTATAGTAGATCAGTGACACTAGATGTGAACAGTATTCATGTGTGAATTGGTGACATTGTACTTGTTTTGAACAATTATAGACATTGTTACACAGATTTAGATTTCCAACTTTGTCATGTTTACATATGTTGAATAGACATCATGTGGGGTACTGATTGACTTCCATATGATATGATTGACAATTATAGAGGTTGTTAAACAAATTAAGATTTCCAACTTTGTCACTTCACATATGATAAATGAACATCATGTGGGGTACTGATTGACCTCCATATGATATGAATGACAATTATAGATAGAATATGGCAGGTGACTGATCATTTCTTCTGAAAAAAGGAGGGCCTCTTTCAAATAGGTCTATATTTCAGAAAAAGGTGTTCCAGAGGAAATAGAGTGAGAATTTACCATCTACAACATTTCTCTTTCGAGAAGATGTCTTTCTATAGAGGAATTTGGACTTAGAGAATTTCATCACCGACTGGGGAAAATTTTTCTCCATAGGGAAATCTCTATCAAAATTTCAGGTTCTTTTGGGAAGAGTGCAATCATTCTGGGTACTTCTTTGCTTCTGTCTTTAGCTTGAGGAGCATTGACAGAAAGACAAGAATTTAAGTTGCAATTATTTCTTAGGTCAGATTCTCGTGGTGTATAAGAACTATTTTACTTGGGTCAGCGGACATTAGTTAGTTTTTGCTTGTTAATATTGTGCATGTTATGCTGTATAATTTCAGATCCGGGAAGTGACAGGCTTACCCAGACCTGAGCAAACTGCACAGTATTATTTTTTTTTACAAAAAGATAGGGTAGACAAAAATAGAGCATGGCCGAGGCTGCTAAGTTCCGTGCCCAGACAGTTGAAATAGGCAAGCTATGCAATTTAGACGGCCCTGAGCTGGCTAAATTTGTATCAGATGAATTTGACAGGAGGGAGAAACTGCAGGCTGAAATAGCTGAGAAGGAGAGGAAGTTGCAGGCTGAAATTGCTGAAAAGGAGAAGCAACGCCTACAATCATATGAATTAGAACAACAGAAACTTCAAGCTGAAATAGCTGAGAAGGAGAGTAAGTTGCAGGCTGAAATCGCTGAAAAGGAGAAGCAACGCCTACAATCATATGAATTAGAACAACAGAAACTTCAAGCTGAAATCGCTGAAAAGGAGAAACAACGCCTACAAGCTTATGAGTTAGAACAAAGGAAACATGAAGATGAAATAAGGGATAGGGAACGAGAACGTCAACATCAACTGGAGTTGAAAAGAATGGAGACTGATCTGGAGATCCGAAGACTAGAGGGAGGGATTCCCCCCACCCCCTCAAACTCACTAGGTTTTCCAGTGACAGAACAACATTCCAACGTCTCGTACCAAAATTCCGGAGCGATGTCATTTCCACTAGAACCATTTAATGAACAGACGGACAATGTCGAGGCTTTTTTATCACGTTTCGAACTTATGTGCGTCAGTTGTGGTCTAGAACAGGAAAAATGGGCGACGAAACTATCGCAAGCTTTAAGGTCTACCTCGTATGACGTGTTCTCTAGACTCACTCGAGAAGAACAACAGGATTACGAAACACTCAAAAAGGCACTCTTGAGCCGATTCGAAGTGGACGGGGACTCTTACAAAGTTCGATTCAAAACCGCAAGGAAAGAACCGGGCGAAAGTTATGCGCAATTAGTTGAAAGGCTGAAATCTTATGTTCAACGATGGGCAAGTCTAGGTAGGTTTGATGAGAGTTTCGAAGGGCTCCGAGAGATGATCATCATAGATCAGCTAAAAGGAAAGATGTCGAATGAAATGAAAGCATTCTTAACCCAGAACGGAGCTGACCGACTAGAAAGCATCATCATCCTAGCCGAGAGATTTGAGAAATCTCAGAAGGAAATCGGAGGTAAGGGACGTTCGGCCAACATTCCCCCTCAGGATAAAACTTCAAAAGCAAAGGAAGGTGATGGCAACTTAGGCACCAAGAAAAATGGGAAAACCAAAAACATCCCTCAGAACACAGCCCAAACAACAGCGAAGGAGGAAAAATTATTCTGCACTAATTGTAAAATTAAAGGACACACATTGAAGAATTGTAGGAAGAAGCCACCTCCACACACAGCTGCTTGTTTGGCCAGCCGAAGAGAGAAAGGAGTGAACACTGATGAAACGTCCAACCAGACACCTCATAAAGACACCGCATCTCATCTTCCGGTTGTCGAGTCCATATTGCTGAATGGATTCAAGACGACCTGTCTCTATGATACCGGGTTATCGTACGACTGTGTTGTATCATCATCCTTAGTTCACCCGGAACAGGTGACAGAGGAGATCGTCGAATTACAGGGACCCCTGAAGAGCTCTGCGACTATGTCTCTTCCGGTGGCAAAGGTGAGCATAGCATCTCGTTATGTCACTGGGACAATCAAGGCTGCAGTCTTAGAAGATCCTATATATCCCGTAATTCTTGGCTGTAGATTTATAATTCTAGGAGAACCTGTTCAACCTGTGGCGATGTCGACGATGACAACTCGATCCCAGACGAAAAAGACTCCGGAAACAACTACGCCAATCCCTCGAAAGGAGGAACTGAAGAGGGCACAAGAAGCCGATAGCACCTTGGAACCCTGCTTCAGGAAACTGCCTAAATCACATTTACCTCCACGTAAAGGTGAGCTGTTTATGAAGTCAGCACTTCTATACAGGAAAGCAGGGAGAGCTGGACAAGAGTTCAACCAACTTGTTGTACCAACTCCACACAGGGCTCAGATTCTTGAAATGGGCCACAGTCTACCCTTTAGTGGGCATATGGGTATCAACGCCACTACACAGCGCATTGCAACTCACTACTTTTGGCCAGGGATGAACGCAGACATACAACGGTTTGTAAAATCATGCCCACAGTGTCAGAAAGTATCACCAAAACACCGGACACCACCGGCAATGTTGGGTGATCTGCCCATAACAGGAATACCGTTCGAGAAGGTAGCTGTAGACATAATCGGACCCCTCTCCGCAACGAAGAGGCGAAATCGATTCATATTAACGCTTGTGGACACAACGACCATGTGGGCCGAAGCGGTTCCTATGCCAAGCTGTGACTCCAAACACGTTGCTGAAGCATTATTAGGAATATTCACACGTCTAGGATTCCCCCAAAGAATCTTGACGGACAACGGTTCACAGTTTCGTAGTAAACTTATGGAGGAGACATTTAGACTTTTTCATTCACGCCATATCTTTAGTTCACCATATTACCCGCAATCCAACGGACTTGTGGAGCGGTGGAACGGGACCTTGATTAGTATTCTGCGCAAAATTGCCCAGGAGAATACGGAGGATTGGGACTTGTATTTACCCGCAGCACTATTCGCTTATAGGGAGGTACCCCATCACTCAACAGGTTTTGCTCCAGCAACATTGTTGTTTGGACGACCAATCAAGGGGCCATTGGAGGCATTGCTACGAACATGGACTGATGATCATACAGACGATACAGTCGTGACTGCATCTACGTATGTTGCCGAGTTGAAGAATCGTTTACAACACAGTTGGAAACAAGCGAATGTCAATCTACGTAAAGCCAGACGAAGAATTGCTAGCTACTTCAATCGCAAGGCAAAAGATAGAGAGTTAGAGGTGGGAGAGAAGGTGATGTTGCTGCTTCCAACCAGTCAGAATAAGCTGCAAATAGGATGGAGAGGACCTTATGTAGTGACGGAGAAAATCTCACGTACCAACTACAAGATTTCTGTCAAAGGCAAGATGAAAGTATTTCACATAAACCTTCTGAAGAAATATAATGAAAGACCCTCAACCACCGAACCTGCACATCTGATGGCCATGAGTGTGGCTACTGAAGTCGAAGAAGGATCAACAATGGGAGTCGAATACCCACTGCAAGCCAAAGAAACCTTTAAGGATGTGGAAATTAATCCCAACTTAACAAAGGATCAGCAGGAGCAGATTCGGGAACTTATGGTTATGTATGCAGACGTACTTACAGATAAGCCAGGAAGAACTGATTTGGAGGAATTTGACATGAAGTTAAATGACACAGTGCCTGTGCGAGTCAAGACTTACCCAGTTCCTTATGCAAAGCAAAAGACTTTAGAGGAAGAAATACAACAGCTACTCACCGCAGGAATAATTTCACCATCTGAATCACCTTACAGTGCCAGCGTCGTATTATTGAGAAAGCCAAGTGGAGAACATAGATTGTGCATCGACTATCGACAGCTCAATGCTATTACTGAATTTCAAGCAGAACCTCTGCCTGATCAGAACAAACTCTTCACAGCACTCAACCGAGCGAAGTACTTTACTAGGATTGATCTCAGTAAGGGATATTATCAGATTCCTGTAAAGGAGGAGGTTAGACCATGGTTAGCTTTCAGTACGCCTGGAGGACACTATGAGTTCAACGTACTTCCATTCGGATTAAGTAATGCTCCTAGCGTTTTTACACGTATGATGAGAAAATTACTTGACCCACTACAACATCCAGACATTAGTCACTTTATGGATGATATACTGATCGCAACTGAAACATTTGACAAGCATGTAGAAACACTACATCTTTTGTTCAGACGACTCAGAGAAACTGGATTAACGGCTAGGCCAAAGAAATGTCAAGTAGGATTCCAAGAATTGGACTTTTTAGGTCATAAGATATCTCATGGACTAATAACTCCACAGGAAGGAAACGTGGACAAACTCCAGAGAGCACCTCGTCCAAAGACAAAGAAGGATGTGAGATCATTCGTATCTTTGGGTGGATTCTATCAACGATACATTAAAGACTTCAATACTCTGTCAGCACCTTTAACGGATCTTACCAAAAAAGGGAACCCAGAGAAAGTCAATTGGTCTGCTGAATGTGAGAGAGCTTTCACAGCACTCAAACAAGCCTTAACCAATCACCCAGTTTTACATCTGCCAGATCTCAACCAACCATTCGTACTGCGTACAGACGCCAGTGACATAGGAATTGGGGCAACGCTGTTGCAGAGAAAAGGAGATGAAACATCAGAGCTATTCCCTGTAGCTTATGCCAGCAGGAAATTGAATGCAGCGGAGAAGAATTATAGTGTTATCGAGAGAGAATGTTTAGCTCTCGTATGGAGTGTACAGAAGTTTCAGGCATACCTATATGGAAAACACTTCACTGTACAATGTGATCATCAACCACTTATGTTTCTCGCAGCATCCAAAAATTTGAATGCAAGACTTATGAGGTGGTCACTACTTCTACAACCATACTCGTTCCAGATAGAATATGTCCCTGGAAAGATGAATGTGGGAGCAGACTTTCTAAGTCGACACCCAGTGTCTGATGAACCAGGTCAATCAGATACAGGAGAGAATACATTGGAGTAAATCATATAGAAAAAGCTTGACCACTGTAAATGCTGGAAACTTAGTTCCATACCCTAGAACAATCTGGAGTGGGGCTATGTGACATATTCACCTATCCATCATTTTCAGCGCGTCAACGTTACACAGCAACCCAGAGATTATCGAAACAATTACAGCACCGTAGAACATCGAACGCACTAAGCGATACTAATGACAGACAGATGCCAGGATAAGAATAGAAGGGTTAGCGTCAACAGAATAGAATGTGACTGGTAGAGACACATCACGTGGATATAGCGTCCCCCAGCTTGGGCGCCGCTTTAATAAAACCGCGCACTTCTATGACTTCAGAGCGAGCGAGCAGTCGCCAAAGCTATGTGTTGTCCAACTTTCAAACTTTTACAACGGGCAGTTTGATCTAGTCTGAGGTAAGCGCGTGATTCTCAGATCTAAGTGGTACCAAGATGTATAACGTAAAGGTATCCAGTGTTGTGCGTCCAATGAATTGTATTTTTGATAAAATAAATCTCTGAAAATGTGAAAAACTGCCGATCGCAACTTCAATACTGGCGCCACTTCCCCGGCGAAACCGACATCTTATAATTTCTCAAAACTGCAAAACTCTGACTTTCTACACTACATCTAACAACTTCACTATGTGCATATGACTATAATCTATCACAGAATAATGTACAAGATGAAATTTCCAATGCACTCAAATGCTTTTCATCAAAAACTTCTAGGAAAACGTTTCTGCAGAGATAGTCAGCTGGTGCAAACGAAACACTACCTTGCTTAAAAATGTACTTAATTCTGTCTATTTTGCAATCTAAAGAAATGAAACAGGAATTATACTCTTCCTTTTCTCTTTACGGATTGAAAACAAATAGTATTTGATAGAAATTAGTTTATTCATGTGTCAGATTTTATTTAGACAACGCACTACATCAACTGCATTGCTTAAAATAGGTTTATGTTCACAAACGTCATTTGTGATAGCCGACCTACTTAATCTGCTCAGACTAACGGGTGATAATTACCTTGGTCTATAGCCAACTGTGTCGCCAACAGAATGGACATGATATGCACTGGTAAAAGATGTAGGAGAAGTATAAGTAGACAGAGAGGAGGAGAGTATTAGGGAAAAATACTTTAAGTAATAATTTTTTTCTAATATATTGTGTCATGACCTTGTATAAATTACATTTTGTAACAAATACACATCAGAAATTCTGTATGTTGGACATGAACCACAATAAAAGCACACTAGATGAGTTAAACTCATATTAACTGATGTAGATGTGAGGACAATTAGTACAAGCTATGGAACCCCACACAACAGAAGTTAACTCAACACAATACACTTCACACCACACAACTCCACACCACAACAGCAGGAACAAGGAAATGATTTAGAATAGGAAGTAGTTGCCTTGGAAAGTACAGATAAACAATTATATACACAATGTAGAACAAATAGAGTAATGTGGATGTTTAAATGTATGCCATTTATACAAATGCATCTCATACTTGTGTTGATCTTGCCTGTCAGCTTGATTACCATGATTCAGGGAACATCACATTATCACTCTTATCTGTGTCTGACTGTACACTACTCACTGAACTACAGGTCCACTGAGGAAATGCATACAGCAGGTACCAGACAACAGAAGCTGCATCCAGTGTAATAATCTCTGACCCACCCCAAAGTAACACAACAATACTTCTTCTGATCTTATCATTTTTGTTTTGTTATGTTGTGTTCACACTATGAACATGCTGTAAAGGATTATACATACCTGTATGAATTTTAAACAGTGATGTCTTGGTGCCACACCTAACCAACAAGGAGGGAAGAGGAGTGAATGAGATGATCAACACCTGTGATGGCAGATGACTCCAGCCTTAGGCAGAGAATGAGAAGTCTTCAGTGAAGCTAAACTGGCCCAACCTGAAGTGGATCCATCAGACCATGGACCCAGGCTTATCCACATCTCATCACACCAGGTTTTCTTATCACTCCCACAAACTTCACCCTCTCAGAAAATGATTTTCTTGAATTATTGTTGGATGTAGAAATTGTTAACTATAACACATTTTGGTAGTTAAAATATCTCACTACACAATGAATGTTATTATTTATTGACTGACTATACTTGGTCCTATGAAAGTTTTTTTTTTCTATTTCATTCTGTAAATGTTAACAGCTGATGAAAGAACAAAGAAAATGTCAAATAGGCCAAAAGAAACTGGCACAGTCAATAAATTTGTTTAAATGTGAAGATCTCTTCCACTTAATTTGTCAGTCCAAACTATCTGTGGGAAAATCTCTATCTTGTGTGTGGAACATGTCTCAATGCTCCCTTGTGTTTGTTGAATGGTTAATTAACAGATACACATTCACATAAGATAAATTCTTAGTTGGAGAGAGAGAACAGGAGACTCTTCATCTTTAACTGTTCCAAATCCATGTTATATTGCACCTGATTCTTATTGAGAAAGTCTTTTCAGACAATTTCTTAAGATGGAAGAAGGGGGTTCGTGAGCTATACCATTAAATACCAGGTGGAAAGACAGGGGACAAACCTAGTGATGACTTTTCTATTAAAAGAGGACCACACACCCTTAGACAAATAACCAAATCCGAGTCTGTAAATCTTTCAAGGGTCGTATTCTTGATCTATTTACATATAAGAAGAGGATGGGGCCCAGCTACCTTTAACAGAGATGGGTCATGCACTTTAGTGATTGCCAGTCCCTTCAAAATATACGACAACCTTGCTACTAACTTGCATCTTTTACGCTCAAATTTGCAAGTATTTTTATAATGACTTAACATCTTCTCATAATGTAATAAGGTCGTCGTAGGCATAGTATAACTGATCTCTTCAAACACTTTATTGATACACTTTGTAATGATCTGTAGCACATAACCTTATTCAGAAATACATCAAAAAACTAAATATTGAGCACAACCCACTACTGGCAACGCCGATCACATTCTGGTATGAACCTAAGGCCTATCCACGTCAATATGGAAGCACTATACTCGAGTTTCGCCCTCATTTGAGCTCGTCAGTAGTGCATATCCCTGACCGGATCCGGAAACAGTCCCGAATCACGCGTGTGAAGCGGGTGTGTAACCACGCGGCACACACTGGACACACCAAATTATCACAACAGAACATCACAACGCTACCCATCGTAGGCTATGCTCAAGATTGCCCAATCGCCGCGACCGACGTCCGTCAATCGATGGGACCCGAACGATCAGGACTTCTCACAGGCAAGGAACACCAGGCCTCCTAAATCCAGTGAGCAATAATCAATTGATTATGTGGTTGTTTCGGGATTTGAAATTTAAATATTATAGTGTGTGCCGCGTGGTTACACACCCGCTTCACACGCGTGATTCGGGACTGTTTCCGGATCCGGTCAGGGATATGCACTACTGACGAGCTCAAATGAGGGCGAAACTCGAGTATAGTGCTTCCATATTGACGTGGATAGGCCTTAGGTTCATACCAGAATGTGATCGGCGTTGCCAGTAGTGGGTTGTGCTCAATATTTAAATTTCAAATCCCGAAACAACCACATAATCAATTGATTATTGCTCACTGGATTTAGGAGGCCTGGTGTTCCTTGCCAGTGAGAAGTCCTGATCGTTCGGGTGACATCGATTGGCGGACGTCGGTCGCGGCGATTGGGCAATCTTGAGCATAGCCTACGATGGGTAGCGTTGTGATGTTCTGTTGTGATAATTTGGTGTGTCCAGTGTGTGCCGCGTGGTTACACACCCGCTTCACACGCGTGATTCGGGACTGTTTCCGGATCCGGTCAGGGATATGCACTACTGACGAGCTCAAATGAGGGCGAAACTCGAGTATAGTGCTTCCATATTGACGTGGATAGGCCTTAGGTTCATACCAGAATGTGATCGGCGTTGCCAGTAGTGGGTTGTGCTCAATATTTAAATTTCAAATCCCGAAACAACCACATAATCAATTGATTATTGCTCACTGGATTTAGGAGGCCTGGTGTTCCTTGCCAGTGAGAAGTCCTGATCGTTCGGGTGACATCGATTGGCGGACGTCGGTCGCGGCGATTGGGCAATCTTGAGCATAGCCTACGATGGGTAGCGTTGTGATGTTCTGTTGTGATAATTTGGTGTGTCCAGTGTGTGCCGCGTGGTTACACACCCGCTTCACACGCGTGATTCGGGACTGTTTCCGGATCCGGTCAGGGATATGCACTACTGACGAGCTCAAATGAGGGCGAAACTCGAGTATAGTGCTTCCATATTGACGTGGATAGGCCTTAGGTTCATACCAGAATGTGATCGGCGTTGCCAGTAGTGGGTTGTGCTCAATATTTAAATTTCAAATCCCGAAACAACCACATAATCAATTGATTATTGCTCACTGGATTTAGGAGGCCTGGTGTTCCTTGCCAGTGAGAAGTCCTGATCGTTCGGGTCCCATCGATTGACGGACGTCGGTCGCGGCGATTGGGCAATCTTGAGCATAGCCTACGATGGGTAGCGTTGTGATGTTCTGTTGTGATAATTTGGTGTGTCCAGTGTGTGCCGCGTGGTTACACACCCGCTTCACACGCGTGATTCGGGACTGTTTCCGGATCCGGTCAGGGATATGCACTACTGACGAGCTCAAATGAGGGCGAAACTCGAGTATAGTGCTTCCATATTGACGTGGATAGGCCTTAGGTTCATACCAGAATGTGATCGGCGTTGCCAGTAGTGGGTTGTGCTCAATATTTAAATTTCAAATCCCGAAATAACCACATAATCAACATCAGAAAACACCAGAAACTATTTAACTCGTTCCAGGTATTTGAGGGGTATTCTGGGTTCAACCATGCAAGCTGCTCACACTTTTAGCTTTCTTTGCAGGCTTATTCCAGTTCTGTCCCATACATTCTTGTACAGTCTGCCAAAGGCCGCACTAGCCTTGGAGATTCTTGCATTCACTTCGTCATCAATTGTGACACGGTGCTGCCAAGATAGGTAAATTTGTCCACAACACTTAGTCTATGATCATTCACTTTGATATTCGGCACAGTGTGATTATTCCCTGGAGCTGGCTGGTACATAACGACAGTCTTCTCCAAGTTGATATTGAGTCCAAAGTTGGCACAGGCATGTGAGAAAGCTGAAACATTGTGTTGCATGTCTGCCTCTGAGTTGGCGTATAGAGCGCAATCATCAGCAAACAGGAGCTCTCTGACGGTGTCGCTGTTAATTTTGGTTTTAGCTTTCAGCCTTCTGAGATTGAATAACTTTCCATCCATACGGTAGTTGATGTCTATTCCAATGTCATCGTTCTCGAAGGCATTCATCAACATGGCTGAAAACATGAGGCTGAACAGTGTTGGTGCCAGGACACATCCTTGCTTCATTCCATTGGTGACAGGAAAGGGTTCAGACAGTTCACCATTTTTCTGTACTCTTGCCTCCATGCCATCATGAAATAGCCGCACTATTTGGACAAACTTTCGTGGACAGCCATATTTTGCCATAATCGTCCACAGTCCTTCTCTGCTGACCGTATCAAAAGCCTTAGTTAGTTAGTTAGTTAGTCGCAGTTCCAACTTCACAGCAACGGGTCATCCCCATTATGCTCCTTTCATGTGCCAGTGAATATCACACAAAACGCACCCCACTGCCCAATGTGAAAAGTGGAAAAGACAGGAGTCTCGACAAACAACAGCCCGCACAGATACACTGTGCATAATGCCGCCGCCAGAATGTCAACACAATAGTCCCACACGAAACACCCAGTTCATCTCTGATGGAATCGGTCATTTTCCCATTTGGATGTTCACCCACACAGTCCACGAAATACAGTTCATCGTCGAAGGCAGTGGCAGTCAACCAGAAGCCCGGCAGCCACGCATTTCTGCATAAGGCAAAAACCTGTCAACTCTAAGACATAGCCATCTGCCATCGCTCCGAACATGCAGTCACCTTCCAAAAAACCTCGGGCAGATTCAAAAGCATTTTACACGAAACTCACAGCTCACAGTGTCGCGCCACGCACTCACTCAGTAGCAGGGCGACGGAACCATCAAGCCTCCTTAGTCGCCTCTTACGACATGCATGGTAGGCTACAGTGTTGCTATTCTTTGCTTCCCTTATGGATCAAAAGCCTTGGTAAGGTCAATGAAAGTGGAGAACATTTCGCAGTTCCGTTCCTGACATTTCTCTTGCAGCTGCCTTGCAGCAAAAATCATGTCAACAGTTCCACGTTCTTTTCTGAAGAAACATTGACTCTCAGGAAGAAGACCTTGATCGAGATGGGCTGTTAGGCGATTGAGAAGAATTCTGGCGAGTATTTTCCCTGCAATTGAAAGCAAGGAGATGCCTCGGTGGTTGTCACAGGATTGGCGGTTTCCTTTACGTTTGTAAAGGTGGACTATTGACGCGTTCTTGAAGTCTTGTGGCATGGTCTCGTTCACCCATATGAGCGGGCTGACAAGCTCGCAGGTGAGGCTACTGTGGAGGGCGGAAGCGCCATGGACCAGGCCGACATTCTGAATGCTCTACGAGAAGTAAGACTTTTGCGAGAACCAAGTGATGACTGTGAATCTACAACAATGGCCAGACTGCGAGAGCAGCAAATTAAAAGAGGGGTGGCCAAACAAGAACACTACGCAGGAAGCCAAAGAAGATTGATAAACCAACACAGAACTGGCGTCGTTAGCCGCTACACGTTGCGGGATTTGCTGAGGAGGGGATCCGAGCACTTATGGACTGAATGGTTCGATGTGCAATGAGGATGATCTGTCGACTAACTAACTAACTAACTAACCCATATGTTTGTAAAGACTTGGTGAAGCTGCTCTGTTAGGACCGGCCCCCCTGCCTTGTGTATATCTGCTGGGATGGAGTCAGGACCAGGTGCCTTGCCGCTGGAGAGTTGCTGGATGGCTTTGTTTATTTCCACTATGGTTGGCAGGTCATCAAGTGTCTCATTGGTGGGAACTTGAGGAAGGCAGTTGATGGTTTCATCATCGAAGAAGGAAGTTGTATGTAAGATGTTGCTGAAATGCTCTGCCCAGCGTTGAAGGATTTCTTTCTTATCGGTGACCAATGTTCCCCCATCTGCACTGAGGAGGGGAACTATGCCTGGTGATGAAGGACCATAGACCGCTTTCAGTGAGTCGTAGAAGTATTTCATATCATGTCTGTCAGCAAAGCCTTGAATTTCATCAGCTTTGCTGCTCAGCCAGGAGTCCCGCATGTGTCGAAGTTTCTGCTGCACTACTCTCTGAATGTTCTTGAAGGCATCTTTTTTTAATGTTGACTTCGGGTCATTCAAATGTGCCTTGAGGAGAAGATGTTTCTCGGCCAGCAATTGGTTGATGTCTTCGGAATTTTCATCAAACCAATCTTTATGCTTTCGGGGGGCTGGTCCCAGGATTTCCATAGCAGTGTTGTAAATTATGTCCTTAAGGGCTCTCCATTCTGTTTCTGTATCCTGTTAGCTGCAGCATTGGGCTTGAGGCGGTCTTCCAGCATATTTTCAAACGACTGCTGCATTTTCTTGCTGTTTAGGCTGGTGACATTTAGCTTTTTTTTTTGCATTTTCGCCCCTTGAGGACGCCGTGGTGGCCTGATGTGAATGTTTATTATCGAGACAATGAGACAATGGTCTGTCCAACATTCGGCACCACACATGGATTTTGTCACTCGAACGTCTTGTCTGTCACTCCTTCTGACGATGACATAGTCAATGAGGTGCCAGTGTTTCGAGCGAGGGTGCATCCACGATGTCCTATTGCTCATGGGGAGACGGAAAATTGTGTTCGTAATCAGGAGATCATGTTCGGCACATGTCTGAAGGAGGAGGAGTCCATTGCTGTTACAATTTCCGACTCCATTCTTTCCAATACTGCCATTCCAAGAGGTGGTGTCCGTGCCTACTCTGGCATTGAAATCCCCAAGGAGTATAAGTTTGTCTCCTTTGGGAACAGATGTTAATAAATTGTGCAGGTCCTCATAGAACTTGTTCTTGACATCATTTTCGTTGGTCATAGTTGGTGCGTAGACACTCACAATGGTTGCATGTTTCCTTCCATTCAGCAGGGGCAACTTAATGGTCATGTGCCTGTCGTTTATAACCTTTGGAAATCCAGCTAATTTGCCGACCAGGGCCGACTTAATGGCAAATCCCACACCGGGTTGGCGTCTTTCCTCGCTTTTCCTACCACTCCAGAAAAATGTGTAGCTGGCACCTATTTCACAGATTTGGCCTTCTTCTGCAAGTCGTGTCTCGCTCAAGGCTGCAATGTCGATGTTCCAATCAGTTCCAATCCAGCTCTCTCCCAATCAGTGCTGTTCGTCTCTCTGGACCCGACGCGCCGTCTCTGTCAAGTAGGGTGCGTACATTCCAAGTTCCAATTGTTAAGGGAATATGGTTTACTCTTTAAGCTTTGCTTGTTTTATCTTTCTTTATATGTCGACCGCAGTTAGGGTACCCACCAACCGCAGCTAGCTGGTTAGGTAGTGATGGAGCAGATAATGTTTAGGGCACCATCGTATGGTAATGTGTTGACAGGTCCTGTGTAGAGTAAGTTCTCTGATGTAGACAGCATTCATCCGTAACCTGTAAAAGCCTAAAGTCGTGAACCTTTGACATCAGCTGTGCAATAGTTTCTCTCATCGGTCGAACAGTGTTGACCTCATTCCCCCGGTCACTGTGAACTGTTTCATCTCATCTCATCATGTTCCTCTTGTATTGCTGTCAATTCGATTAATATATTTGCAGTTCGAAATTGTTGACCTTGCTATTTCATATTTGATTAATGAAAAATCACAAATTGCCTGCTGAAGTTAAGCGATTCAAAAGATTTATAGTCAGTTTCTCTGGATTTATGAGTTGTTGTATTACCAGAGTAGTTTTCAACCTCATGTTGACACTGTGAGCATTCATGCAGTCTTTCTTGATTCTGCCGTCGTCTACTGAAATCTGGTTTTCACAGCTTGAAGTTTAGTGTTGTTGTTGGAACACTACTTCTTGTGTCTATTAACTCCTTTCATTCAGCGCATTGCCATTATCAGCCAAAATTAACTGGGTGTACTAACGGCGCCGTGTTTGATTCATATGTGTTTGATCAACGACTATTACAACAACAACTACTGCTACTTTCTTCTTCTTCTTCTTCTTCTTCTTCTTCTTCTTCTTCTTCTTCTTCTTCTTCTTCTTCTTCTTCTTCTTCTTCTTCTTCTTCTTCTCATTCTTCATCCACTGTGGACGAACATTTGCAGCACGAATTGGCTTTACCAGCCACACTCGCCACCGCCATGGATCGTAGTTATTACGCCTGTTTGAGGCGCAATGTACCAAACTATCGTCTGTCAAGACGGAAAGGTGCCAATGAATTAATACTGGTTGTCCATATTCCCACCAATCAGACTTGTTTCTATTCCGGAAAAAAATGAATTAAGGTGAATAGAGGGGAGGGGGTGCGATCCAGAGAGAATAAACAACACACCCAGGTCACAATACGAATACCGCAAGTCAATGTGTGAAGCCGACCCATAGACAAAAGTAAGAGAAAAAATACAAGGACAAAGATGACGCACATCAGACTGCCAATCCAATATTAATGTACCAATAGCTTGAACATCGGTGTTCTGTAGTCTGACAATTTCTTCATTCTGAAATGACAGCACAAGACAGGAGGAAGATGCAGATGACAAAAGGTGCTTTAGGTTTATACATGAAGACTTTACTAAATGAACTCTCACGTACTTGCCCACCTCAGCGTGACTTGAGCAGCTATACAATTACACTGCCTTCTGGGACCCCATTAACGGCATTCAATCAACCACACCTTATATTCTAAAGTTCCCTTTCGAGTCAAGGTTATTTATTCCTGGGCAGTCAACTAATTAACTGACAGATTTATTGCTAAATTGTCAAACTGTCATTTACTGCCAATATATTACCTTGGGGTGTATGTCTTTGAACCATTGCTATTCTATGAGCGGTAACTCAGCTCTCGCGTTGACCCTGTGACCTTACCAAGTGACAAGTTCCATCCCTTGGAATTTTCTTTCTCAAAATACATTTTACGAGGGACAAGTTGAACATTTTGCACAGACTACAGAGGATGTGGTCAGATCTCATTACAGACTGTGCTACACAGGTGTTAAATATATTGACGTTTAGTCAACGTTTTGTGGGTGGATAATTAACTCTACCCTTGCCACATTGTTGTCTCTTCTGGAAAATAGGTAAGTGCTAAAGCCCTGTCTGGTGACATAGAAAAGAGTTATCTCCCACTTGTAATGTTTTCCGGCGTGGGGAAAACCTATTGAAATTCCATCACCTAACACAGTGGTTCTCAACCAGTGTTGAATGAGCAGGCCTGACATCAAAAACCGCCTGCCATGCTTGCTCTCCATCGGAATTTTTACGATTGTCGACCTTTAGGTCAACTTTTCATGGGTTGGAAAATTAACCCTCTTCTTCTATTGTCTCTTCTGGCAAATAAGCAAGTACTAAAGCTCTGTGGTGAGGAAGGCATGCCGGAGTTAGGTGGAACATATTTTGAGAAGATAGGAGAATGACTATTATTTGTTTGCTTTCTCTCGCTGTGAACTCAAGTGTAGTCCATATACGTACTACTAGTACAACCACCCGGCTATGTTCACTAGTACACCCACCCGGCTATGTTCACTAGTACAACCACCCGGCTATGTTCACTAGTACACCCACCCGGCTATGTTCACTAGTACACCCACCCGGCTATGTTCACTAGTACAACCACCCGGCTATGTTCACTAGTAGAAACACCCGGCTATGTTCATTAGTACAACCACCCGGCTATGTTCACTAGTACAACCACCCGGCTATGTTGACTTGTTCACACAATGTAGATTATGAAGTATACTTAGTAGTATTGTGTTTAAACTAGTCGTGCTCCTGATACAAGTTTCGGTCAAGGAAATGAAGGACAGTTGTGCATGTTTTCTGAACCAGAAGTCAACGTTGTAGTGCCACGTATCCCGCCATCAGCGCACATGAAGTTTAAACGTGAGCGCGACACACCCCTCGGCCACGCTGGACTCTCCAAACATGATATAGTGTCCTATTTACTGGTTCGTTCAGGCAGTCAAACTAATATCAAATAATTCCATTCTTGCTAACACTGCGGTGATTTGAACGACATCAACTAAGCACTGCGCTGTGTGACGGAATAAGCTTTACAAACAAGAGTTCATCTCTATAATCATGGGTTGGGCCTGTCACTTCTCTGAGCTGTTTCCCGCCACGCTCACAATTCAGCAGACGCCACTGGTGTTGCCGGGCGCACTGTGAAAGTTGCCAACAGCAATTCCAGGAGCCCTGGGACAGACAAGGTTTCTCGCATCCTGGGACGTTCAGTCAGTTTGTGGTCCTGGCAGAGCTTCTCGTCTCACATTTGCAAGCCGGTGTGACCCGTTTGCAGGAGGAGTGGCTCAGATGTGATTGGCAGAATCAACAGCGGCCCGCCAAGCCAGTCAACAATATAAAATGACACAAAGTAGTGTGTCCTGACAGTCGCAAGCCAAGACGCGCAAAGAACAGTTGCTCCTGATATGTACGACGGAGCATAACAAATTATAACTGCATTCAAAGTAGTGAGGGTAAGTACATCAGATGGTCACATAAAGCTGTGTGTCTCTTTCTTATTGTTGTATGTAATAAGGGAGGGTCTATTCGCAACAGAATTGCGGGAAGTAACAAACATGTCACAGTATCTGCTCACTAGTCAATTTTATTTTCAGTTTAGGCCATTAAGAAGTCTAAGAAGGTGGTTAATTTAATTAGGAATGTTCACTGTTGTGAGTTTAATTCTGCAGAATTCTCCGTAATTTTTAATGAATCACTCTTCTTCTGTCCGTTCTTCTGGCATCCCGTTTTATTTTTACATTACGTTAGTACTGTTTAAATATCAAGAATAATTTTCCAGAACAGGTATCCCCAATACAAATAACGATCCCTACAAATAATTCTGTCCCCAGACGAGTTCAAGAATTGTTAACTTTCGTTTCTGTACACTTACTGTTACCAGGCATCCATGTTTGTTTACGTTACCGTCCTACTATTTATGTCCTGATAATATCACAGCAGTGATGATTCTCTTAATTTGACACTTTCTATGGCCTCCATTGCATCCTCTCTGAGTGATTCTCTGTTCTGGTCCAAGCTGACAGTAGTATTCTTCTCCTCAGAGAGACATGATTAAGCAATTCAAACACCAGGCTTTCGACTGACTGGCCTCTTGAATTAATAAATAAACAAGGATAAGGAAATGCTACGCATATAAAGTGCAGGAAAACCTGGTATATATGATTCATATATACATCTTTAGTTATACTTATATTATGAAGCAGGTGGAAAAGAGAGGAGAGAGATAGATAACGAAGATAGTAGAGAGTGTGAGAGACAGAGATATGAGAAAGATGTATTGAAAGACATTAAAGAGTGGTAAAGACAAGAAAGAGAGAGGTGGTAGATCGAGACTTAGAGCGAGAGAGAGAGAGAGAGAAGAACTCGTGTTTGGATGACTAAGCGCCTTTCCCAAGACAGCAAAAGTAGAGGACAGATAAAAACAGAAAGACAAGTGTGCAGGTTCTTGTGCAGCAAGATAAACAACACCTAATACACAAAATCCGTAGAAAACATATGCCTAAAGCGAAATCATCAGACTAGCATTGGTGTCACCTAATTCCTGAAAATGAAAAAAAAAAGTTGCTTCCCCAGCAGGGAATCAATCCTCGAGCTCCCGCGTACCAGGTGGAGACACTAACCACTCCACTATGCTACTGAGGACATGTTAATAGATCAACAAAATATTGTAATATGGACAAACGCATAGGAATAATCACGTGACCTACTTCCATTGCGAATATAATTTTTGTCTATTCGCAATGGAATTGCGAATAGTCACTCCGATGTAATAATGTTCTAGTTCCATTAGCCTCTTCTTAGTCTTAGGTAATCGCCGTTAATTTACTCACTCTGACAGTCTAAGGCAGGGGTGGGCAGACTTTTCGCGCGTAGGGCCGCATTGACAAATGTAAAGCTATTGGCGGGCCGCATATATATATATCGAAGTGACTAGTAATAGTATAAGCAAACGTAAATGTGCGGACATTATACTCAAACGGCTGGTCACGTGACCTATTCGCAAATGGCCGGTCACGTGACCTAGGTTTGACTACATTATTAATGTTTGTGTGAATCAGTGTGTCCGTGATAGTGTAGTGGTTAGTATCTCCGCCTGTCACGCGGGAGACTGGGGTTCGATTCCCCGCCGGTATTTTGTTTGTGTGTGTTTAATTGAGTTCAAATACCCTTATCAGTGAGTTCAAATACCCTTGTCAATGGACACCCAAAAAATTGCAAATTATCTTCCTCCCCCACCTTCCTCTCTCCAGTTGTATGGACAGATGGAGCAGTAGACGCAAAGCATAGGCGAACTAAGGGAAATTCAAAAGAACGACATCTATCAAATAAGCAAAGTATATTACTGAGAAGTAGGCGAACAAGAAATAGATAACATGTGTAATCTTACAGTTGATGGACAATATAAAACAAAGTAAAAACGACAATGTTCTTCCCCTTCTTTTCATCTTCCAATGGAGCCTAGATTCTCAAATAAATCATGTCAACCTCTCTGCAGGTAGAGTTTCCAGTTTTACACTGGGTGAGGCAGTCAGTCTTAACCCTACCAGACCGCTGTACAAATTTTTCGGTAATTTCCTAATCTGCCGCTATACCGCTGTACCTAATTTTCGGTATTTTGCCTAGTACGTGAAAAAAATGCGTCACAAACTAAACTAAAAATAACCAACCAATCGTGGTCAAACCTCATGGTTAGCCATTGCAAATGTCTGTCCCCATAGTTTTGAATTGACTTTGCGTGATTTAACGCGAAAAAATTCTGAAAATTCACAATGTAACGAGCGGCTGGTGAACCAAGCACTTCAACAAGAAAGCGAAGTAGGTCTCAGCTTTTCAGTCCAACAGGTGATCCATAATTTGGTTTATTACGAATGAATTGGCACACAAAGGTGGAATATTGGTGCTAGATGAAAGGTAGACCTATTTTCTACAATGCCTCCAAGTTACATCTTATTCTAACCACTTGTTTGCATGTAACTAATATTTTTCTATATCATGTTGGTTTTTTCTATTTAGTGCCCAGGTAATAGAGACAGTTAGGTTCAGGGCCTCAGGTCTGGTAGGGTTAAGGCACCTTACCTTTGATGCCTCCTACGTCAAGCATGGTAGATTATAGAGTAACTATTTATAGGTGCCAGTAACACACAGCCGGTCTCCCTGGCGAAGGGTTTAAGGACGTTGATCGTAATCCTGTATACTCAGTACGAAACACAGCTGCAAGAGATTCGGTAGAGGATCGTGTCATGCTGGTTACTTACAGAGGTATGTGAGCCGGTCGGTCAGAAAGCAATGGCAAACTACTGAACGTAAAACTTGCCAAGACAGCAACAGCAGCTGAAAAATGCTGGTGTTGACTGCAATGTCCTGTAAAGGATATGCGAAAAAAGGTAACACACAGATGAGCCAAACAGTCAAGAGTAATTAAGTACCGTATCTAGGCATTCATTAGGATATGTACGTTACAGTTTTATGGAATAATTTATAAACTACGTATGTAGATGAAGATGTAGATGGGGTTTGAATAAAAAGAACTTGCAAACAAAAGACAGACAAGAAGGGAGAATAATAATAATAGTCTTCTTTAGCCAATCGACGGCAGTAGTAAACGTCACGTGACCAGCCGTTTGCGTATAATGTCTGTAAATTACTAGCAAACGTTTTCTTATAAAGTCTCCCTATATATATATATATATTTTTTTTTTTAAATGTTGCATATCCCTTGCAGGACGTCACAGTCAACACCCGCATTTTCCAGCTGCTGTTGATGTACTAGGCAAGTTTTTACGTTCAGTAGTTTGCCATTGCTTTCTGAACGACCGGCTCCCATACCAGGATGTTATAACAACGTGACACGGTCTGCTGCACAAATCGGTCGCGGCTGAGATTTGAACGCCTGGTACCCGGCTCACGAACCGCATTCGCAAGCCTTATATATATATAATGCCCATTTTGGTTACAGCAACCTATCACAATAAGTAATTATTAATTATTTATAGGTTATTAAGCAGTATAAATAACTAATTATTGCAATTTTATTTTACTTATACGCTTATACATTATATTTGACAATATGGACAAAAACTTTTACTAATTTGTTAACACGATTTTACAACTTGTTATTATAACAAATATTCTTTATTATCTATCAATGTCTTTAATTTAGACACACAGCGACTACATTGTCACTACAGTTGTTGATTTCTAATGAGATGTATGTAACTGCTTGCAATTTTTGACAATATTCTTGAAATCTGGAGCAAGTTTACTTGTTGAAATTCGCATGACAGCATGCAAGTTGCAGTCCGACAATAAAGACCTATTCTTAGATGTGTTGACCTTCAAGGAAGAGAATGCTTGTTCGCAAATGTATGTTGATCCAAACAATGATAAAAGTTTAGCTGCAAAGTTTTTAAAGTTGGGAAATGATTCTTGTGATAAAGATCCATAGATCCATTGTGTCTTGAATTTCTCTTTCATGTAATGATCTGCTTGTAAGTCAAGCAGCTCCAACTGTATGTCCTCTGTGGCTGTATCAGCTTCTGCACTAAAAGGTGAACTGAGAATATTGAACTGTGGCTCTAATTTCTTGATATCTTGGAATCTCCATCCAAATTCTTCAATCAATGCATCAAATTGGGCTTTGTATTTTTCAGTCATTTCACCAGAAATGGTTTCTTGTTTCAGCAAAGGGAAGTGATAAAATCTTTTTTCACTTGCTTGTCTGGAGAACAGTGAGAGTTTTACCTGAAATGATTTTACATATACATACAATTCATGTGCAAACACACCATTGCCCTGAAGTTTGACATTCAGTTCATTTAACTTTTCCATAATTTCAATGGCAAACATAAAGTCTAACTGCCACTCTTTATTGACAATGTTAGTATTAAAGTCACAAGCAATGCCCTTCATCTCTAGGAACATCACTATTTCTTCTCTGAGTTCCCACACTCGCCTCAACACCTTGCAGAGACTCAGACATCGAACACTGGTGTGGTACAGGACATCGGAATGTTCAGTTTCCAAATCGTCAAGTAATGACTTAACTGTCTGTGATTAAGTCCTCTTGATCTGATGAGGTTGATGACACTGACTACTGGTTCAATAACATGCTTGATATTCAAAACAGTTTTACACAGACTTTCTTGATGAATCACACAGTGAAGTGGTGATGATGTGTGGTCTGGATATTCTGCTTTAATCTTATCACTTATCAACTTTACCAGACCTACATTTTTTCCAGTCAAAGCATGAGCTCCGTCAGTTGTAACGCGTGCCATCTTGTTCCAAACCAACCCAGTTCTTTTAATACAGTTAGTAACAGCATATGAATATATCATGGCCTCTGGTTGTGTCTTTGAGTGACTCAACACTTAGTAACTCTTCAGTGAGTTTGAAAGAAGTGTTTATTCCATGTATAAATATCAATAATTGGGCAGTATCATGTACATCGGTACTCTCATCCAATGCAAGAGAGTACCGCAACAATTGTTTACTTGCATCTTGAAGTTTATGCATCAAATTGTCACTGATCTTGTCAACACGTCTGACCACAGTTCTCCTTGATAGTGTAATGTTGTCAAATCTGTTTTTTGTGTTTTCTGGACACATAATGTTTGCTGCATCTAGCAAACATTCCTTGATGAACTCGCCATCAGAAAATGGCTTGTTCTGTTTTACAATTCTGTGTGACAGCACAAGACTAGCTTCAGTTGCAGCATATTGAATTGAAGACTGTTTAGTGAAAACAGTTTGCTGTTTCTCTAAATTTTTCACCAACTCAAGGCATTTCCTTTCCTTCTCTTTGGTCGTTAAATTGTATCCGAAATCGGAATGTTTTGTTTGATAATGTCTTTTTAAATTGTACACCTTGAAGAGAGCCACTGACTCACGACACAACAAGGAAACTGATTTGCTACCAAGTTTTATAAAACAGTACTTAGATGTCCATTCATCATTAAAAACACGGTATTCATCTTCAATCTTACGTTTATTGACACTCATAACGGTACATGAAATTCTAGAAAATTCAACAAAATAACTTAAAAAACAAATTTAAAATGTTAATTTCTAAATGCCCTCACGGGCGCATAAAATCACTTAGCGGGCCGCATGCCCAGAGGGCCGTAGTTTGCCCACCCCTGATCTAACGAATTCACAACATTCGTCTTAGGAACCACATCTCTGTTGCTTCCAAGTTTGTCCTAATATGTTCATTTCATTCCAAGATTCACTACCATACAACAAAATATAGCAGTGGTTCTCAACCTTTTTTGGCCCATGCGCCCCTTCACCAAATGTTTAGAACATCACGCCTCCCCCCCCCCCTTTTTCGTATTTCCTCCTTATAAATCCCCCCTTCCACACGCACACTGTATATGTAACAAATGGAAGCTAAATTTAATAACACATACGAGAACAAGTCTAGACATCTACATAAAACGTGATTTGTGGGTCTACTTACGTTACAAAACGAATTTCAGAAGGGTGAGAAGCACAAAACCGTAAAGCATTGAGGGAAGAACAATGTCAAATAATCGGTTCTTGTATTAATGCGATCTTGAAATAATCCTTAAAAAAACCGCTATAAACTGGAGGAATCCCCCACCGGTTGAGAACCACTGTTATATAGCATTTCAACACGACCTTTCTTGCATTTATTGATAGTGACTTATAGCATAAGATCTCTTTGTCAAGTACCCGTGCAGGAATTTCCATACAAGATCCATACAGGAGGTTTTCACATAAATTACTTTAGTTGTAACATGTGACTGGGTATAACTATCTCGGAACAATATCTATACAAGAAGTGAATATTGAAGAATGTTGGCTACCGAAGATGGTACAATGATGGTCTGGTGGCTAATAGTGCCAGTTCTGTGTTGGTTGGCGAGGCACCTCATTTTCCCGATGTACCTCTCGCGTCTGGCCGTCCCGATTCTTACTCCCAAGTCTGTCATCCTGGACAGCGATGTGGATTCACTGACGTCAAAGTCCCCTGTTCTCGCCATATCTTTAAGGGCGTTAATAACATCGGCACGATCCATGGGCTGGCCATCTACAGGGGGTGCAGAGCCAGCCAGTTTATCAGCTCGTTAATTTCCCTTGACTTCCGCGTGTCCCGGGACGAAGATGAAGGTGACTTTACGGACAACAGACTTCCACAGCGACTCAGTCCACTGTCTACGTACAGATCCAACTTCGACCTTCTGAATCATGCTCATTGAATCACTTAGCCCCTCTGCCATGTGTCCACCTTGACGAGGTAGAGGGGCTTGTGCATTCCAATGACCTATGCCGACGGTAGCACAGCTACTGGTAGGGTCACCCATGTCGGACAGGTCAAGGGAGAGGGACCAGACCAAGCGACACACAAACTTGCTGCCTTGTAGGTAGACTGGGGACGGTCAAAGGCTAGGTAAAGCACCCCAAAAAATGCTTGTTGAAATCGGATGTACTGAGCCACAGCCTTGATACAGCAGTGCAAAGTAACTTAATCAATTCATGATGCCACAGATGAAAATTAATTGTTATGGTGCTAATCCCGTGAAGTCCCATCAGGCGGTGATAGTGCCGGGCCCCCTGCCTCGAGGGGGTCCACCCATGACTACTGGTGGTCACCTTCCCCTGTGCTGTGGAGTCAAGGCACAGAGGAGTAGGTTAAGAGCTATTGACCAAACACCCCGGACACTCAACATACTACAGTGGAATGCCGAAGGAGTTTATAACAAGAAAGTCTCTCTAACGCAGCGTCTTCAAGATAAAATAGATGTTGCATGCATTCAAGAGACACACCTCAACGCCAATCGCAAATTCTCAGTCAGAGGTTATCAGGCCACACGTTTTCTCCCCCGATGTGTCTCCACCTTGACGTGGTGGGGGAGTTTGCGTGTCCCATCGACCCCATTTGCTTGCCGATGGATGTAAAACTACATATCGGACAGCTTATGAGATAGGGACCAGACTAAGAGAGACACAACCTGCTGCTCTGCAGGTAGACTGAGGATAGCAGTCAAAAATTTAAATCAGGTGCACGAAGGCAGAAGTTCTTGGTCCGGACAAAACTCTTAAGGCTCCTTGTCGAGGGCTGTGGCTGAACGCCCCTAAGCCACAAGCCCTCGGATCTGAGAGCCGGGCCGATACCCACCTACTGAAAAATAGAGGCGTGATACTGAGCAAGCTACATGCTCAGGTCTGATACATGTTCGAAGGCTCTCAGCTGGGGGATATGAGAGATTCCCGGATGAGAGGGCCAGGCCATTTCTCGTTCACTGCTGCACGAAGGTAAGGTGCTGAGCCGGCAGCACATGTAGCCTACCTCGTGAGCGAGTACAAAAAGTCAGAAAAGTGCCCCAGTCGAAGGAAATGGTTACGAAAACTGTCTGTATCTAACTCATAGAGAGTGTAGACTTCTTCTTCTTCTTTGCGTTCATCCGGAGTGTTTTTCAGATGTGATTGCGGTGTGTCTGTTATGCGCCCTTGGGCCGAAACCCGTAGGCCAACACATTCGACGATAGCGTGCTTATTTGACCAGGTAGCATTCCTGGGAGACTCTCACTTTTGTGGTGCCATCTACAACCCAGCTGGCCAAGTTGGAACGGTCGAAGACAACGGTCATCCCTCAAAGGAAGGCAGGGACAGTCCATAGCATTTTCCGCCATCCAAGGTTGCTTCCATATTTGCAGGGCCGACACATAGCGCCCTGGTCCTGGGCTTACCGAGGGAATCGTCACGTCCTGCTCATGGCTGCTTTAAGTCCTCACTTCAATATATTGGGCGTTCCTTCACCACGGGCCGCTCCCGCACAAACCAGGCTAGTCTGCAGACGGTATCCACTCAGCGAGTTTTCGATTCGGACATGTGCTTGTCTCTGTTCCCTTCAGAGCTGTTCCAGGCACGAAGGACATTAGAAGAGATACCTAGTCAGAGCTGTTCCGAGCAAGAGCAGCATTCGGAAACAAGGTAGATTTTCCTAGCACGAGGGAGGTTGTAATATAAACAATAAATGACCAGGTATACAAGTTGGAGGTTATAATATCAACAATAAATGGCCAGGAATACAAGTTGGAGGTTGTAATATCAACAATAAATGGCCAGGTATACAAGTTGGAGGTTATAATATCAACAATAAATGGCCAGGAATACAAGTTGGAGGTTATAATATCAACAATAATTGGCCAGGAATACAAGTTGGAGGTTATAATATAAACAATAAATGGCCAGGAATACAAGTTGGAGGTTATAATATCAACAATAAATGACCAGTAATACAAGTTGGAGGTTGTAATATCAACAATAAATGGCCAGGAATACAAGTTGGAGGTTGTAATATCAACAATAAATGGCCAGGAATATAAGTTGGAGGTTGTAATATCAACAATAAATGGCCAGGAATACAAGTTGGAGGTTATAATATAATATCAACAATAAATGGCCAGGAATACAAGTTGGAGGTTATAATATCAACAATAAATGGCCAGGAATACAAGTTGGAGGTTGTAATATCAACAATAAATGGCCAGGAATACAAGTTGGAGGTTATAATATAATATCAACAATAAATGACCAGGAATACAAGTTGTATGTTGTAATATAAACAATAAATGGCCAGGAATACAAGTTGGAGGTTATAATATCAACAATAAATGGCCAGGAATACAAGTTGGAGGTTGTAATATCAACAATAAATGGCCAGGAATACAAGTTGGAGGTTATAATATAATATCAACAATAAATGGCCAGGAATACAAGTTGGAGGTTATAATATCAACAATAAATGGCCAGGAATACAAGTTGGAGGTTGTAATATCAACAATAAATGGCCAGGAATACAAGTTGGAGGTTATAATATAATATCAACAATAAATGACCAGGAATACAAGTTGTATGTTGTAATATAAACAATAAATGGCCAGGAATACAAGTTGGAGGTTATAATATCAACAATAAATGGCCAGGAATACAAGTTGGAGGTTGTAATATCAACAATAAATGGCCAGGAATACAAGTTGAAGGTTATAATATAATATCAACAATAAATGACCAGGAATACAAGTTGTATGTTGTAATATAAACAATAAATGGCCAGGAATACAAGTTGGAGGTTATAATATCAACAATAAATGGCCAGGAATATAAGTTGGAGGTTGTAATATAATATCAACAATAAATGGCCAGGTATACAAGTTGTAGGTTATAATATAATATAAACAATAAATGACCAGGTATACAAGTTGGAGGTTATAATATCAACAATAAATGGCCAGTAATACAAGTTGGAGGTTGTAATATAAACAATAAATGGCCAAGAATACAAGTTGGAGGTTGTAATATCAACAATAAATGGCCAGGAATACAAGTTGGAGGTTGTAATATAATATAAACAATAAATAACCAGGAATACAAGTTGGAGGTTGTAATATCAACAATAAATGGCCAGGAATACAAGTTGGAGGTTGTAATATCAACAATAAATGGCCAGGAATACAAGTTGGAGGTTATAATATCAACAATAAATGGCCAGGAATACAAGTTGGAGGTTATAATATCAACAATAAATGGCCAGTAATACAAGTTGGAGGTTTTAATCTTATATATAAATTAGGATGTGCGTCTGTATGTATGTCTGTATGTATGTATGTCCTTTATACGCTCGCGAACGGCCCATCCGATTGAGATGAAATTTTCTACACGCCCTCCTTTCATTCCAGAGATGTTTTTTTTTCTTCTTCCTCCTCCTCCCTCCTCCCTCCTCCCCCTCCCAAAATACGTACGTCCAGGAAATGGTCTTCTACATAGACACTTCTCTCTGAGGTCCGCGATAACATATTAACCTGGTGGGATGGCAATCAATCATCCTACTACCTCCTCCCTCCTCCTCCCTTCTCCCTCTTCCTCCTCCCTCTTCCTCCCTCCGCCTCCTCCCTCCTCCCACTCTCTACTCCTCCTTCCTCCTCCCTCCTCCTTCTCCTCCCTCCTTCTCCCTCTTCCTCCTCCCTCTTCCTCCCTCTTCCTGCTCCCTCCGCCTCCTCCCTCCGCCTACTCTCTCCTCCTCCTCCCTCCTCCTCCCTCTCCCTCCTCCCACTCCCTTCTCCTCCTCCTCCTCCTCCTCTCTCCTCCTCCCTCCTTCTCCCTCTTCCTCCTCCCTCCTCCTCCCCCTCCTCCTCCACCCCACTCCTCCCTCCTCTTCCTAATCCCTCCTCCTCCCTCCTATTCCTCCTGTCTCCTCCTCCCTCCTTCTCCCTCCTCCTTCTACCTCTTCCTCCCTCCTCCTTCTCCCTCCACCTCCTCCCTTCTCCTCTCTCCTCCTCCTCCCTCCTCCTCCCTCTCCCTCCTCCCTTCTCATCCTCCCCCACCTACGTTCTCCTCCTCCCTCCTCCTCCTTCTCCCTCCTCCTCCCCCTCCCTCCTCCCCCTCCTCCTCCTCCTTCACCCTCCTCCCTCCTCCTCCTCCTCCTTCACCATCCTCCCTCCTCCTCCCTCCTCCTCCCTCCTCCTCCCTCCTCATCCCTCTTCCTCCTCCTCCTCCCTCCTCCTTCTCCCCTTTCCCCCCTTTCTCTTAATCCCTCCTCCTCCCTTCTCCTCCCTCCTATTCATCCCTACTCCTCCTCCTCCCTCCTCCTCCTCTCTCCGCCTATCTCTTCCTCCCTCCTCCTCCCTCCTCTCTCTTCCTCCTCCCTCCTCTCTCTTCCTCCTCCCTCCTCCTCCCTCCTCCTTCCTCCTGCTCCCTCCTCCTCCTCCCTTCTCCTCCCTTCTCCTCCTCCCCCTCCTACCCCTCCCTCCTCCCCCTCATCCGTCTTCCTCCCTCCTCCTTCTTCCTCCCTCCTCCTCCCCCTCCTCCTCCCTCTCCTCCTCATCCCTCCTCCTCCATTCTCCTCCTCCCTCCTCCTCCTCTCTCTACCTCCTCCCTCCTCCTCCCTTCACATTCCTCCTCCTCCCTCTTCCTCCTCCTCCCTCTCATCCTCTTCCCTCCTTCTCCTCCCTCCTCCTTCTCCCTCTTCTTCCTCCCTCTTCCTCCCTCCGCCTCCTCCCTCCTCCCACTCTCTACTCCTCCCTCCTCCTTCTCCTCCCTCCTCCTCCTCCCTCTTCCTCCCTCTTCCTGCTCCCTCCGCCTCCTCCCTCCGCCTACTCTCTCCTCCTCCTCCCTCTCCCTCCTCCTCCCTCTCCTCCTCCTCCTCCTCCTGCGATCTCCTCCTCCCTCCTTCTCCCTCTTCCTCCTCCCTCCTCCTCCCCCTCCTCCTCCACCCTACTCCTCCCTCCTCTTCCTAATCCCTCCTCCTCCCTCCTATTCCTCCTGTCTCCTCCTCCCTCCTCCTCCCTCCTCTTCCCTCCTCCACCTCCCTCTTCCTCCTCCCTCCTCCATTTACCCAAGACAGACAGACATACATATAGTCGGGAACGGGATCTTATATGACTACTTATATGATTTAAATGAGATGCTCTCCACCATGGGCTGGGCCGGGTCAGACAGACAGACAGACAGATAGATAGACAGACAGACAGACAGACAGTCGGGAACGGGAGCTTATATGACTACTTATATGAATTAAATGAGATGCTCCCCACCAGAGTCTGGGCGAAGCCGGGCCGTGTCAGCTAGTCTTATATATAAATTAGGATGTGCGTATCTCTGTATGTATGTATGTATGTCCTTTATACGCTCGCGAACGGCCCATCCGATTGAGATGAAATTTTCTACACGCCTTCCTTTCATTCCAGAGATGCCAACTGTCATAGTTTTTTTTTCTTCTTCCTCCTCCTCCCTCCTCCCTCCTCCCCCTCCCAAAATACGTACGTCCAGGAAATGGTCTTCTACATAGACACTTCTCTCTGAGGTCCGCGATAACATATTAACCTGGTGGGATGGCAATCAATCATCCTACTACCTCCTCCCTCCTCCTCCCTTCTCCCTCTTCCTCCTCCCTCTTCCTCCCTCCGCCTCCTCCCTCCTCCCACTCTCTACTCCTCCTTCCTCCTCCCTCCTCCTTCTCCTCCCTCCTTCTCCCTCTTCCTCCTCCCTCTTCCTCCCTCTTCCTGCTCCCTCCGCCTCCTCCCTCCGCCTACTCTCTCCTCCTCCTCCTACTCTCTCCTCCTCCTCCCTCCTCCTCCCTCTCCCTCCTCCTACTCCCTTCTCCTCCTCCTCCTCCTCTCTCCTCCTCCCTCCTTCTCCCTCTTCCTCCTCCTCCCCCTCCTCCTCCACCCTACTCCTCCCTCCTCTTCCTAATCCCTCCTCCTCCCTCCTATTCCTCCTGTCTCCTCCTCCCTCCTTCTCCCTCCTCCTTCTACCTCTTCCTCCCTCCTTCTCCCTCCTCCTCTCTCCTCCTCCTCCCTCCTCCTCCCTCTCCCTCCTCCCTTCTCATCCTCCCCCACCTACGTTCTCCTCCTCCCTCCTCCCTCCTCCTCCTTCTCCCTGCTCCTCCTCCTCCCCCTCCTCCTCCTCCTTCACCCTCCTCCCTCCTCCTCCTTCACCATCCTCCCTCCTCCTCCTCCCTCCTCCTCATCCTCCCTCCTCCCTCCTCCTCCCTCCTCATCCCTCTTCCTCCTCCTCCTCCCTCCTCCCTCCTTCTCCCCTTTCCCCCCTCTTTCTCTTAATCCCTCCTCCTCCCTTCTCCTCCCTCCTATTCATCCCTACTCCTCCTCCTCCCTCCTCCTCCTCTCTCCGCCTATCTCTTCCTCCCTCCTCCTCCCTCCTCTCTCTTCCTCCTCCCTCCTCTCTCTTCCTCCTCCCTCCTCCTCCCTCTTCCTCCTCCTCCTCCCTCCTCCTTCCTCCTGCTCCCTCCTCCTCCTCCCTTCTCCTCCCTTCTCCTCCTCCCCCTCCTACCCCTCCCTCCTCCCCCTCATCCGTCTTCCTCCCTCCTCCTTCTTCCTCCCTCCTCCTCCCCCTCCTCCCCCTCCTCCTCCCTCTCCTCCTCATCCCTCCTCCTCCATTCTCCTCCTCCCTCCTCCTCTCTCTACCTCCTCCCTCCTCCTCCCTTCACATTCCTCCTCCTCCCTCTTCCTCCTCATCCCTCCTCCTCCTCTATCCTCCTCCCTCCTCCTCCTCCTCCCTCTACCTCCTCCCTCCTCCTCCCTTCACATTCCTCCTCCTCCCTCTTCCTCCTCCTCCCTCTCATCCTCTTCCCTCCTTCTCCTCCCTCTTCCTCCTCCCTCTTCCTCCCTCCGCCTCCTCCCTCCTCCCACTCTCTACTCCTCCTTCCTCCTTCTCCTCCCTCCTCCTCCTCCCTCTTCCTCCCTCTTCCTGCTCCCTCCGCCTACTCTCTCCTCCTCCTCCCTCCTCCTCCCTCTCCCTCCTCCTCCTCCCTCTCCTCCTCCTCCTCCTCCTGCGATCTCCTCCTCCCTCCTTCTCCCTCTTCCTCCTCCCTCCTCCTCCTCCTCCTCCTCCACCCTACTCCTCCCTCCTCTTCCTAATCCCTCCTCCTCCCTCCTATTCCTCCTGTCTCCTCCTCCCTCCTCCTCCCTCCTCCTCCCTCCTCTTCCCTCCTCCACCTCCCTCTTCCTCCTCCCTCCTCCATTTACCCAAGACAGACAGACATACAGATAGTCGGGAACGGGATCTTATATGACTACTTATATGATTTAAATGAGATGCTCTCCACCATGGGCTGGGCCGGGTCAGACAGACAGACAGACAGACAGACAGACAGACAGTCGGGAACGGGAGCTTATATGACTACTTATATGAATTAAATGAGATGCTCCCCACCAGAGTCTGGGCGAAGCCGGGCCGTGTCAGCTAGTATAATATAAACAATAAATGACCAGGAATACAAGTTGGAGGTTGTAATATCAACAATAAATGACCAGTAATACAAGTTGTAGGTTGTAATATCAACAATAAATGGCCAGGAATACAAGTTGGAGGTTATAATATCAACAATAAATGACCAGGAATACAAGTTGTAGGTTATAATATAATATAAACAATAAATGGCCAGGAATACAAGTTGGAGGTTATAATATAAACAATAAATGGCCAGGAATACAAGTTGTAGGTTATAATATAATATAAACAATAAATGACCAGGAATACAAGTTGGAGGTTATAATATCAACAATAAATGGCCAGGAATATAAGTTGGAGGTTATAATATAATATCAACAATAAATGGCCAGGAATACAAGTTGGAGGTTATAATATAAACAATAAATGGCCAGGCATACAAGTTGGAGGTTATAATATCAACAATAAATGGCCAGGAATATAAGTTGGAGGTTATAATATAATATCAACAATAAATGGCCAGGAATACAAGTTGGAGGTTATAATATAAACAATAAATGGCCAGGCATACAAGTTGGAGGTTGTAATATAAACAATAAATGGCCAGGAATACAAGTTGGAGGTTATAATATCAACAATAAATGACCAGGAATACAAGTTGGATGTTGTAATATAAACAATAAATGGCCAGGCATACAAGTTGGAGGTTATAATATCAACAATAAATGGCCAGGCATACAAGTTGGAGGTTATAATATAAACAATAAATGTCCAGGAATACAAGTTGGAGGTTGTAATATCAACAATAAATGGCCAGGAATACAAGTTGGAGGTTGTAATATCAATAATAAATGGCCAGGAATACAAGTTGGAGGTTTTAATATCAACAATAAATGGCCAGGAATACAAGTTGGAGGTTGTAATATCAACAATAAATGGCCAGGAATACAAGTTGGAGGTTATAATATAATATCAACAATAAATGACCAGGAATACAAGTTGTATGTTGTAATATAAACAATAAATGGCCAGGAATACAAGTTGGAGGTTATAATATCAACAATAAATGACCAGGAATACAAGTTGGAGGTTGTAATATAATATAATACAAGTTGGAGGTTGTAATATAATATCAACAATAAATGGCCAGTAATACAAGTTGGAGGTTATAATATAATATAAACAATAAATGGCCAGTAATACAAGTTGGAGGTTGTAATATCAACAATAAATGGCCAGGAATACAAGTTGGAGGTTATAATATAATATCAACAATAAATGGCCAGGAATACAAGTTGGAGGTTATAATATCAACAATAAATGGCCAGGAATACAAGTTGGAGGTTGTAATATCAACAATAAATGGCCAGGAATACAAGTTGGAGGTTATAATATCAACAATAAATGGCCAGGAATACAAGTTGGAGGTTGTAATATCAACAATAAATGGCCAGGAATACAAGTTGGAGGTTATAATATAATATCAACAATAAATGGCCAGGAATACAAGTTGGAGGTTATAATATCAACAATAAATGGCCAGGAATACAAGTTGGAGGTTGTAATATCAACAATAAATGGCCAGGAATACAAGTTGGAGGTTATAATATAATATCAACAATAAATGACCAGGAATACAAGTTGTATGTTGTAATATAAACAATAAATGGCCAGGAATACAAGTTGGAGGTTATAATATCAACAATAAATGGCCAGGAATACAAGTTGGAGGTTGTAATATCAACAATAAATGGCCAGGAATACAAGTTGGAGGTTATAATATAATATCAACAATAAATGACCAGGAATACAAGTTGTATGTTGTAATATAAACAATAAATGGCCAGGAACACAAGTTGGAGGTTATAATATCAACAATAAATGGCCAGGAATACAAGTTGGAGGTTGTAATATCAACAATAAATGGCCAGGAATACAAGTTGGAGGTTATAATATAATATCAACAATAAATGGCCAGGAATACAAGTTGGAGGTTATAATATCAACAATAAATGGCCAGGAATACAAGTTGGAGGTTGTAATATCAACAATAAATGGCCAGGAATACAAGTTGGAGGTTATAATATAATATCAACAATAAATGACCAGGAATACAAGTTGTATGTTGTAATATAAACAATAAATGGCCAGGAATACAAGTTGGAGGTTATAATATCAACAATAAATGGCCAGGAATACAAGTTGGAGGTTGTAATATCAACAATAAATGGCCAGGAATACAAGTTGGAGGTTATAATATAATATCAACAATAAATGACCAGGAATACAAGTTGTATGTTGTAATATAAACAATAAATGGCCAGGAATACAAGTTGGAGGTTATAATATCAACAATAAATGGCCAGGAATATAAGTTGGAGGTTGTAATATAATATCAACAATAAATGGCCAGGTATACAAGTTGTAGGTTATAATATAATATAAACAATAAATGACCAGGTATACAAGTTGGAGGTTATAATATCAACAATAAATGGCCAGTAATACAAGTTGGAGGTTGTAATATAAACAATAAATGGCCAGGAATACAAGTTGGAGGTTGTAATATCAACAATAAATGGCCAGGAATACAAGTTGGAGGTTGTAATATAATATAAACAATAAATAAGCAGGAATACAAGTTGGAGGTTGTAATATCAACAATAAATGACCAGGAATACAAGTTGTAGGTTGTAATATCAACAATAAATGGCCAGGAATACAAGTTGGAGGTTGTAATATCAACAATAAATGGCCAGGAATACAAGTTGGAGGTTATAATATCAACAATAAATGGCCAGGAATACAAGTTGGAGGTTATAATATCAACAATAAATGGCCAGTAATACAAGTTGGAGGTTGTAATATAATATCAACAATAAATGGCCAGTAATACAAGTTGGAGGTTGTAATATAATATAAACAATAAATGACCAGGAATACAAGTTGGAGGTTGTAATATCAACAATAAATGACCAGGAATACAAGTTGTAGGTTGTAATATCAACAATAAATGGCCAGGAATACAAGTTGGAGGTTGTAATATCAACAATAAATGGCCAGGAATACAAGTTGGAGGTTGTAATATCAACAATAAATGGCCAGGAATACAAGTTGGAGGTTATAATATCAACAATAAATGGCCAGGAATACAAGTTGGAGGTTATAATATCAACAATAAATGGCCAGTAATACAAGTTGGAGGTTGTAATATCAACAATAAATGACCAGGAATACAAGTTGTAGGTTGTAATATCAACAATAAATGGCCAGGAATACAAGTTGGAGGTTGTAATATCAACAATAAATGACCAGGAATACAAGTTGGAGGTTGTAATATCAACAATAAATGGCCAGGAATACAAGTTGGAGGTTATAATATCAACAATAAATTGCCAGTAATACAAGTTGGAGGTTATAATATCAACAATAAATGGCCAGTAATACAAGTTGGAGGTTGTAATATAATATCAACAATAAATGGCCAGTAATACAAGTTGGAGGTTGTAATATAATATAAACAATAAATGGCCAGGAATACAAGTTGGAGGTTGTAATATCAACAATAAATGACCAGGAATACAAGTTGTAGGTTGTAATATCAACAATAAATGGCCAGGAATACAAGTTGGAGGTTGTAATATAAACAATAAATGGCCAGGAATACAAGTTGGAGGTTGTAATATCAACAATAAATGGCCAGGAATACAAGTTGGAGGTTATAATATCAACAATAAATGGCCAGTAATACAAGTTGGAGGTTATAATATCAACAATAAATGGCCAGTAATACAAGTTGGAGGTTGTAATATAATATCAACAATAAATGGCCAGTAATACAAGTTGGAGGTTGTAATATAATATAAACAATAAATGACCAGGAATACAAGTTGGAGGTTGTAATATCAACAATAAATGACCAGGAATACAAGTTGTAGGTTGTAATATCAACAATAAATGACCAGGAATACAAGTTGGAGGTTGTAATATCAACAATAAATGGCCAGGAATACAAGTTGGAGGTTGTAATATCAACAATAAATGGCCAGGAATACAAGTTGGAGGTTATAATATCAACAATAAATGGCCAGGAATACAAGTTGGAGGTTATAATATCAACAATAAATGGCCAGTAATACAAGTTGGAGGTTGTAATATCAACAATAAATGACCAGGAATACAAGTTGTAGGTTGTAATATCAACAATAAATGGCCAGGAATACAAGTTGGAGGTTGTAATATCAACAATAAATGACCAGGAATACAAGTTGGAGGTTGTAATATCAACAATAAATGGCCAGGAATACAAGTTGTAGGTTATAATATAATATAAACAATAAATGACCAGGAATACAAGTTGGAGGTTATAATATAATATCAACAATAAATGGCCAGGAATACAAGTTGGAGGTTATAATATAAACAATAAATGGCCAGGCATACAAGTTGGAGGTTATAATATCAACAATAAATGGCCAGGAATATAAGTTGGAGGTTATAATATAATATCAACAATAAATGGCCAGGAATACAAGTTGGAGGTTATAATATAAACAATAAATGGCCAGGCATACAAGTTGGAGGTTGTAATATAAACAATAAATGGCCAGGAATACAAGTTGGAGGTTATAATATCAACAATAAATGACCAGGAATACAAGTTGGATGTTGTAATATAAACAATAAATGGCCAGGCATACAAGTTGGAGGTTATAATATCAACAATAAATGGCCAGGCATACAAGTTGGAGGTTATAATATAAACAATAAATGGCCAGGAATACAAGTTGGAGGTTGTAATATCAACAATAAATGGCCAGGAATACAAGTTGGAGGTTGTAATATCAATAATAAATGGCCAGGAATACAAGTTGGAGGTTTTAATATGAACAATAAATGGCCAGGAATACAAGTTGGAGGTTGTAATATCAACAATAAATGGCCAGGAATACAAGTTGGAGGTTATAATATAATATCAACAATAAATGACCAGGAATACAAGTTGTATGTTGTAATATAAACAATAAATGGCCAGGAATACAAGTTGGAGGTTATAATATCAACAATAAATGACCAGGAATACAAGTTGGAGGTTGTAATATAATATAATACAAGTTGGAGGTTGTAATATAATATCAACAATAAATGGCCAGTAATACAAGTTGGAGGTTATAATATAATATAAACAATAAATGGCCAGTAATACAAGTTGGAGGTTGTAATATCAACAATAAATGGCCAGGAATACAAGTTGGAGGTTATAATATAATATCAACAATAAATGGCCAGGAATACAAGTTGGAGGTTATAATATCAACAATAAATGGCCAGGAATACAAGTTGGAGGTTGTAATATCAACAATAAATGGCCAGGAATACAAGTTGGAGGTTATAATATCAACAATAAATGGCCAGGAATACAAGTTGGAGGTTGTAATATCAACAATAAATGGCCAGGAATACAAGTTGGAGGTTATAATATAATATCAACAATAAATGGCCAGGAATACAAGTTGGAGGTTATAATATCAACAATAAATGGCCAGGAATACAAGTTGGAGGTTGTAATATCAACAATAAATGGCCAGGAATACAAGTTGGAGGTTATAATATCAACAATAAATGGCCAGGAATACAAGTTGGAGGTTGTAATATCAACAATAAATGGCCAGGAATACAAGTTGGAGGTTATAATATAATATCAACAATAAATGGCCAGGAATACAAGTTGGAGGTTATAATATCAACAATAAATGGCCAGGAATACAAGTTGGAGGTTGTAATATCAACAATAAATGGCCAGGAATACAAGTTGGAGGTTATAATATAATATCAACAATAAATGACCAGGAATACAAGTTGTATGTTGTAATATAAACAATAAATGGCCAGGAATACAAGTTGGAGGTTATAATATCAACAATAAATGGCCAGGAATACAAGTTGGAGGTTGTAATATCAACAATAAATGGCCAGGAATACAAGTTGGAGGTTATAATATAATATCAACAATAAATGACCAGGAATACAAGTTGTATGTTGTAATATAAACAATAAATGGCCAGGAACACAAGTTGGAGGTTATAATATCAACAATAAATGGCCAGGAATACAAGTTGGAGGTTGTAATATCAACAATAAATGGCCAGGAATACAAGTTGGAGGTTATAATATAATATCAACAATAAATGGCCAGGAATACAAGTTGGAGGTTATAATATCAACAATAAATGGCCAGGAATACAAGTTGGAGGTTGTAATATCAACAATAAATGGCCAGGAATACAAGTTGGAGGTTATAATATAATATCAACAATAAATGACCAGGAATACAAGTTGTATGTTGTAATATAAACAATAAATGGCCAGGAATACAAGTTGGAGGTTATAATATCAACACTAAATGGCCAGGAATACAAGTTGGAGGTTGTAATATCAACAATAAATGGCCAGGAATACAAGTTGGAGGTTATAATATAATATCAACAATAAATGACCAGGAATACAAGTTGTATGTTGTAATATAAACAATAAATGGCCAGGAATACAAGTTGGAGGTTATAATATCAACAATAAATGGCCAGGAATATAAGTTGGAGGTTGTAATATAATATCAACAATAAATGGCCAGGTATACAAGTTGTAGGTTATAATATAATATAAACAATAAATGACCAGGTATACAAGTTGGAGGTTATAATATCAACAATAAATGGCCAGTAATACAAGTTGGAGGTTGTAATATAAACAATAAATGGCCAGGAATACAAGTTGGAGGTTGTAATATCAACAATAAATGGCCAGGAATACAAGTTGGAGGTTGTAATATAATATAAACAATAAATAACCAGGAATACAAGTTGGAGGTTGTAATATCAACAATAAATGACCAGGAATACAAGTTGTAGGTTGTAATATCAACAATAAATGGCCAGGAATACAAGTTGGAGGTTGTAATATCAACAATAAATGGCCAGGAATACAAGTTGGAGGTTATAATATCAACAATAAATGGCCAGGAATACAAGTTGGAGGTTATAATATCAACAATAAATGGCCAGTAATACAAGTTGGAGGTTGTAATATAATATCAACAATAAATGGCCAGTAATACAAGTTGGAGGTTGTAATATAATATAAACAATAAATGACCAGGAATACAAGTTGGAGGTTGTAATATCAACAATAAATGACCAGGAATACAAGTTGTAGGTTGTAATATCAACAATAAATGGCCAGGAATACAAGTTGGAGGTTGTAATATCAACAATAAATGGCCAGGAATACAAGTTGGAGGTTGTAATATCAACAATAAATGGCCAGGAATACAAGTTGGAGGTTATAATATCAACAATAAATGGCCAGGAATACAAGTTGGAGGTTATAATATCAACAATAAATGGCCAGTAATACAAGTTGGAGGTTGTAATATCAACAATAAATGACCAGGAATACAAGTTGTAGGTTGTAATATCAACAATAAATGGCCAGGAATACAAGTTGGAGGTTGTAATATCAACAATAAATGACCAGGAATACAAGTTGGAGGTTGTAATATCAACAATAAATGGCCAGGAATACAAGTTGGAGGTTATAATATCAACAATAAATTGCCAGTAATACAAGTTGGAGGTTATAATATCAACAATAAATGGCCAGTAATACAAGTTGGAGGTTGTAATATAATATCAACAATAAATGGCCAGTAATACAAGTTGGAGGTTGTAATATAATATAAACAATAAATGGCCAGGAATACAAGTTGGAGGTTGTAATATCAACAATAAATGACCAGGAATACAAGTTGTAGGTTGTAATATCAACAATAAATGGCCAGGAATACAAGTTGGAGGTTGTAATATAAACAATAAATGGCCAGGAATACAAGTTGGAGGTTGTAATATCAACAATAAATGGCCAGGAATACAAGTTGGAGGTTATAATATCAACAATAAATGGCCAGTAATACAAGTTGGAGGTTATAATATCAACAATAAGTGGCCAGTAATACAAGTTGGAGGTTGTAATATAATATCAACAATAAATGGCCAGTAATACAAGTTGGAGGTTATAATATCAACAATAAATGGCCAGTAATACAAGTTGGAGGTTTTAATCTTATATATAAATTAGGATGTGCGTCTGTATGTATGTCTGTATGTATGTATGTCCTTTATACGCTCGCGAACGGCCCATCCGATTGAGATGAAATTTTCTACACGCCCTCCTTTCATTCCAGAGATGTTTTTTTTTCTTCTTCCTCCTCCTCCCTCCTCCCTCCTCCCCCTCCCAAAATACGTACGTCCAGGAAATGGTCTTCTACATAGACACTTCTCTCTGAGGTCCGCGATAACATATTAACCTGGTGGGATGGCAATCAATCATCCTACTACCTCCTCCCTCCTCCTCCCTTCTCCCTCTTCCTCCTCCCTCTTCCTCCCTCCGCCTCCTCCCTCCTCCCACTCTCTACTCCTCCTTCCTCCTCCCTCCTCCTTCTCCTCCCTCCTTCTCCCTCTTCCTCCTCCCTCTTCCTCCCTCTTCCTGCTCCCTCCGCCTCCTCCCTCCGCCTACTCTCTCCTCCTCCTCCCTCCTCCTCCCTCTCCCTCCTCCCACTCCCTTCTCCTCCTCCTCCTCCTCCTCTCTCCTCCTCCCTCCTTCTCCCTCTTCCTCCTCCCTCCTCCTCCCCCTCCTCCTCCACCCCACTCCTCCCTCCTCTTCCTAATCCCTCCTCCTCCCTCCTATTCCTCCTGTCTCCTCCTCCCTCCTTCTCCCTCCTCCTTCTACCTCTTCCTCCCTCCTCCTTCTCCCTCCACCTCCTCCCTCCTCCTCTCTCCTCCTCCTCCCTCCTCCTCCCTCTCCCTCCTCCCTTCTCATCCTCCCCCACCTACGTTCTCCTCCTCCCTCCTCCTCCTTCTCCCTCCTCCTCCCCCTCCCTCCTCCCCCTCCTCCTCCTCCTTCACCCTCCTCCCTCCTCCTCCTCCTCCTTCACCATCCTCCCTCCTCCTCCTCCCTCCTCCTCCCTCCTCCTCCCTCCTCATCCCTCTTCCTCCTCCTCCTCCCTCCTCCTTCTCCCCTTTCCCCCCTTTCTCTTAATCCCTCCTCCTCCCTTCTCCTCCCTCCTATTCATCCCTACTCCTCCTCCTCCCTCCTCCTCCTCTCTCCGCCTATCTCTTCCTCCCTCCTCCTCCCTCCTCTCTCTTCCTCCTCCCTCCTCTCTCTTCCTCCTCCCTCCTCCTCCCTCCTCCTTCCTCCTGCTCCCTCCTCCTCCTCCCTTCTCCTCCCTTCTCCTCCTCCCCCTCCTACCCCTCCCTCCTCCCCCTCATCCGTCTTCCTCCCTCCTCCTTCTTCCTCCCTCCTCCTCCCCCTCCTCCTCCCTCTCCTCCTCATCCCTCCTCCTCCATTCTCCTCCTCCCTCCTCCTCCTCTCTCTACCTCCTCCCTCCTCCTCCCTTCACATTCCTCCTCCTCCCTCTTCCTCCTCCTCCCTCTCATCCTCTTCCCTCCTTCTCCTCCCTCCTCCTTCTCCCTCTTCTTCCTCCCTCTTCCTCCCTCCGCCTCCTCCCTCCTCCCACTCTCTACTCCTCCCTCCTCCTTCTCCTCCCTCCTCCTCCTCCCTCTTCCTCCCTCTTCCTGCTCCCTCCGCCTCCTCCCTCCGCCTACTCTCTCCTCCTCCTCCCTCTCCCTCCTCCTCCCTCTCCTCCTCCTCCTCCTCCTGCAATCTCCTCCTCCCTCCTTCTCCCTCTTCCTCCTCCCTCCTCCTCCCCCTCCTCCTCCACCCTACTCCTCCCTCCTCTTCCTAATCCCTCCTCCTCCCTCCTATTCCTCCTGTCTCCTCCTCCCTCCTCCTCCCTCCTCTTCCCTCCTCCACCTCCCTCTTCCTCCTCCCTCCTCCATTTACCCAAGACAGACAGACATACATATAGTCGGGAACGGGATCTTATATGACTACTTATATGATTTAAATGAGATGCTCTCCACCATGGGCTGGGCCGGGTCAGACAGACAGACAGACAGATAGATAGACAGACAGACAGACAGACAGTCGGGAACGGGAGCTTATATGACTACTTATATGAATTAAATGAGATGCTCCCCACCAGAGTCTGGGCGAAGCCGGGCCGTGTCAGCTAGTCTTATATATAAATTAGGATGTGCGTATCTCTGTATGTATGTATGTATGTCCTTTATACGCTCGCGAACGGCCCATCCGATTGAGATGAAATTTTCTACACGCCTTCCTTTCATTCCAGAGATGCCAACTGTCATAGTTTTTTTTTCTTCTTCCTCCTCCTCCCTCCTCCCTCCTCCCCCTCCCAAAATACGTACGTCCAGGAAATGGTCTTCTACATAGACACTTCTCTCTGAGGTCCGCGATAACATATTAACCTGGTGGGATGGCAATCAATCATCCTACTACCTCCTCCCTCCTCCTCCCTTCTCCTTCTTCCTCCTCCCTCTTCCTCCCTCCGCCTCCTCCCTCCTCCCACTCTCTACTCCTCCTTCCTCCTCCCTCCTCCTTCTCCTCCCTCCTTCTCCCTCTTCCTCCTCCCTCTTCCTCCCTCTTCCTGCTCCCTCCGCCTCCTCCCTCCGCCTACTCTCTCCTCCTCCTCCTACTCTCTCCTCCTCCTCCCTCCTCCTCCCTCTCCCTCCTCCTACTCCCTTCTCCTCCTCCTCCTCCTCTCTCCTCCTCCCTCCTTCTCCCTCTTCCTCCTCCTCCCCCTCCTCCTCCACCCTACTCCTCCCTCCTCTTCCTAATCCCTCCTCCTCCCTCCTATTCCTCCTGTCTCCTCCTCCCTCCTTCTCCCTCCTCCTTCTACCTCTTCCTCCCTCCTTCTCCCTCCTCCTCTCTCCTCCTCCTCCCTCCTCCTCCCTCTCCCTCCTCCCTTCTCATCCTCCCCCACCTACGTTCTCCTCCTCCCTCCTCCCTCCTCCTCCTTCTCCCTGCTCCTCCTCCTCCCCCTCCTCCTCCTCCTTCACCCTCCTCCCTCCTCCTCCTTCACCATCCTCCCTCCTCCTCCTCCCTCCTCCTCATCCTCCCTCCTCCCTCCTCCTCCCTCCTCATCCCTCTTCCTCCTCCTCCTCCCTCCTCCCTCCTTCTCCCCTTTCCCCCCTCTTTCTCTTAATCCCTCCTCCTCCCTTCTCCTCCCTCCTATTCATCCCTACTCCTCCTCCTCCCTCCTCCTCCTCTCTCCGCCTATCTCTTCCTCCCTCCTCCTCCCTCCTCTCTCTTCCTCCTCCCTCCTCTCTCTTCCTCCTCCCTCCTCCTCCCTCTTCCTCCTCCTCCTCCCTCCTCCTTCCTCCTGCTCCCTCCTCCTCCTCCCTTCTCCTCCCTTCTCCTCCTCCCCCTCCTACCCCTCCCTCCTCCCCCTCATCCGTCTTCCTCCCTCCTCCTCCCCCTCCTCCCCCTCCTCCTCCCTCTCCTCCTCATCCCTCCTCCTCCATTCTCCTCCTCCCTCCTCCTCCTCTCTCTACCTCCTCCCTCCTCCTCCCTTCACATTCCTCCTCCTCCCTCTTCCTCCTCATCCCTCCTCCTCCTCTATCCTCCTCCCTCCTCCTCCTCCTCCCTCTACCTCCTCCCTCCTCCTCCCTTCACATTCCTCCTCCTCCCTCTTCCTCCTCCTCCCTCTCATCCTCTTCCCTCCTTCTCCTCCCTCTTCCTCCTCCCTCTTCCTCCCTCCGCCTCCTCCCTCCTCCCACTCTCTACTCCTCCTTCCTCCTTCTCCTCCCTCCTCCTCCTCCCTCTTCCTCCCTCTTCCTGCTCCCTCCGCCTACTCTCTCCTCCTCCTCCCTCCTCCTCCCTCTCCCTCCTCCTCCTCCCTCTCCTCCTCCTCCTCCTCCTGCGATCTCCTCCTCCCTCCTTCTCCCTCTTCCTCCTCCCTCCTCCTCCTCCTCCTCCTCCACCCTACTCCTCCCTCCTCTTCCTAATCCCTCCTCCTCCCTCCTATTCCTCCTGTCTCCTCCTCCCTCCTCCTCCCTCCTCCTCCCTCCTCTTCCCTCCTCCACCTCCCTCTTCCTCCTCCCTCCTCCATTTACCCAAGACAGACAGACATACAGATAGTCGGGAACGGGATCTTATATGACTACTTATATGATTTAAATGAGATGCTCTCCACCATGGGCTGGGCCGGGTCAGACAGACAGACAGACAGACAGACAGACAGACAGTCGGGAACGGGAGCTTATATGACTACTTATATGAATTAAATGAGATGCTCCCCACCAGAGTCTGGGCGAAGCCGGGCCGTGTCAGCTAGTATAATATAAACAATAAATGACCAGGAATACAAGTTGGAGGTTGTAATATCAACAATAAATGACCAGTAATACAAGTTGTAGGTTGTAATATCAACAATAAATGGCCAGGAATACAAGTTGGAGGTTGTAATATCAACAATAAATGGCCAGGAATACAAGTTGGAGGTTATAATATCAACAATAAATGACCAGGAATACAAGTTGTAGGTTATAATATAATATAAACAATAAATGGCCAGGAATACAAGTTGGAGGTTATAATATAAACAATAAATGGCCAGGAATACAAGTTGTAGGTTATAATATAATATAAACAATAAATGACCAGGAATACAAGTTGGAGGTTATAATATCAACAATAAATGGCCAGGAATATAAGTTGGAGGTTATAATATAATATCAACAATAAATGGCCAGGAATACAAGTTGGAGGTTATAATATAAACAATAAATGGCCAGGCATACAAGTTGGAGGTTATAATATCAACAATAAATGGCCAGGAATATAAGTTGGAGGTTATAATATAATATCAACAATAAATGGCCAGGAATACAAGTTGGAGGTTATAATATAAACAATAAATGGCCAGGCATACAAGTTGGAGGTTGTAATATAAACAATAAATGGCCAGGAATACAAGTTGGAGGTTATAATATCAACAATAAATGACCAGGAATACAAGTTGGATGTTGTAATATAAACAATAAATGGCCAGGCATACAAGTTGGAGGTTATAATATCAACAATAAATGGCCAGGCATACAAGTTGGAGGTTATAATATAAACAATAAATGGCCAGGAATACAAGTTGGAGGTTGTAATATCAACAATAAATGGCCAGGAATACAAGTTGGAGGTTGTAATATCAATAATAAATGGCCAGGAATACAAGTTGGAGGTTTTAATATCAACAATAAATGGCCAGGAATACAAGTTGGAGGTTGTAATATCAACAATAAATGGCCAGGAATACAAGTTGGAGGTTATAATATAATATCAACAATAAATGACCAGGAATACAAGTTGTATGTTGTAATATAAACAATAAATGGCCAGGAATACAAGTTGGAGGTTATAATATCAACAATAAATGACCAGGAATACAAGTTGGAGGTTGTAATATAATATAATACAAGTTGGAGGTTGTAATATAATATCAACAATAAATGGCCAGTAATACAAGTTGGAGGTTATAATATAATATAAACAATAAATGGCCAGTAATACAAGTTGGAGGTTGTAATATCAACAATAAATGGCCAGGAATACAAGTTGGAGGTTATAATATAATATCAACAATAAATGGCCAGGAATACAAGTTGGAGGTTATAATATCAACAATAAATGGCCAGGAATACAAGTTGGAGGTTGTAATATCAACAATAAATGGCCAGGAATACAAGTTGGAGGTTATAATATCAACAATAAATGGCCAGGAATACAAGTTGGAGGTTGTAATATCAACAATAAATGGCCAGGAATACAAGTTGGAGGTTATAATATAATATCAACAATAAATGGCCAGGAATACAAGTTGGAGGTTATAATATCAACAATAAATGGCCAGGAATACAAGTTGGAGGTTGTAATATCAACAATAAATGGCCAGGAATACAAGTTGGAGGTTATAATATAATATCAACAATAAATGACCAGGAATACAAGTTGTATGTTGTAATATAAACAATAAATGGCCAGGAATACAAGTTGGAGGTTATAATATCAACAATAAATGGCCAGGAATACAAGTTGGAGGTTGTAATATCAACAATAAATGGCCAGGAATACAAGTTGGAGGTTATAATATAATATCAACAATAAATGACCAGGAATACAAGTTGTATGTTGTAATATAAACAATAAATGGCCAGGAACACAAGTTGGAGGTTATAATATCAACAATAAATGGCCAGGAATACAAGTTGGAGGTTGTAATATCAACAATAAATGGCCAGGAATACAAGTTGGAGGTTATAATATAATATCAACAATAAATGGCCAGGAATACAAGTTGGAGGTTATAATATCAACAATAAATGGCCAGGAATACAAGTTGGAGGTTGTAATATCAACAATAAATGGCCAGGAATACAAGTTGGAGGTTATAATATAATATCAACAATAAATGACCAGGAATACAAGTTGTATGTTGTAATATAAACAATAAATGGCCAGGAATACAAGTTGGAGGTTATAATATCAACAATAAATGGCCAGGAATACAAGTTGGAGGTTGTAATATCAACAATAAATGGCCAGGAATACAAGTTGGAGGTTATAATATAATATCAACAATAAATGACCAGGAATACAAGTTGTATGTTGTAATATAAACAATAAATGGCCAGGAATACAAGTTGGAGGTTATAATATCAACAATAAATGGCCAGGAATATAAGTTGGAGGTTGTAATATAATATCAACAATAAATGGCCAGGTATACAAGTTGTAGGTTATAATATAATATAAACAATAAATGACCAGGTATACAAGTTGGAGGTTATAATATCAACAATAAATGGCCAGTAATACAAGTTGGAGGTTGTAATATAAACAATAAATGGCCAGGAATACAAGTTGGAGGTTGTAATATCAACAATAAATGGCCAGGAATACAAGTTGGAGGTTGTAATATAATATAAACAATAAATAACCAGGAATACAAGTTGGAGGTTGTAATATCAACAATAAATGACCAGGAATACAAGTTGTAGGTTGTAATATCAACAATAAATGGCCAGGAATACAAGTTGGAGGTTGTAATATCAACAATAAATGGCCAGGAATACAAGTTGGAGGTTATAATATCAACAATAAATGGCCAGGAATACAAGTTGGAGGTTATAATATCAACAATAAATGGCCAGTAATACAAGTTGGAGGTTGTAATATAATATCAACAATAAATGGCCAGTAATACAAGTTGGAGGTTGTAATATAATATAAACAATAAATGACCAGGAATACAAGTTGGAGGTTGTAATATCAACAATAAATGACCAGGAATACAAGTTGTAGGTTGTAATATCAACAATAAATGGCCAGGAATACAAGTTGGAGGTTGTAATATCAACAATAAATGGCCAGGAATACAAGTTGGAGGTTGTAATATCAACAATAAATGGCCAGGAATACAAGTTGGAGGTTATAATATCAACAATAAATGGCCAGGAATACAAGTTGGAGGTTATAATATCAACAATAAATGGCCAGTAATACAAGTTGGAGGTTGTAATATCAACAATAAATGACCAGGAATACAAGTTGTAGGTTGTAATATCAACAATAAATGGCCAGGAATACAAGTTGGAGGTTGTAATATCAACAATAAATGACCAGGAATACAAGTTGGAGGTTGTAATATCAACAATAAATGGCCAGGAATACAAGTTGGAGGTTATAATATCAACAATAAATTGCCAGTAATACAAGTTGGAGGTTATAATATCAACAATAAATGGCCAGTAATACAAGTTGGAGGTTGTAATATAATATCAACAATAAATGGCCAGTAATACAAGTTGGAGGTTGTAATATAATATAAACAATAAATGGCCAGGAATACAAGTTGGAGGTTGTAATATCAACAATAAATGACCAGGAATACAAGTTGTAGGTTGTAATATCAACAATAAATGGCCAGGAATACAAGTTGGAGGTTGTAATATAAACAATAAATGGCCAGGAATACAAGTTGGAGGTTGTAATATCAACAATAAATGGCCAGGAATACAAGTTGGAGGTTATAATATCAACAATAAATGGCCAGTAATACAAGTTGGAGGTTATAATATCAACAATAAATGGCCAGTAATACAAGTTGGAGGTTGTAATATAATATCAACAATAAATGGCCAGTAATACAAGTTGGAGGTTGTAATATAATATAAACAATAAATGACCAGGAATACAAGTTGGAGGTTGTAATATCAACAATAAATGACCAGGAATACAAGTTGTAGGTTGTAATATCAACAATAAATGACCAGGAATACAAGTTGGAGGTTGTAATATCAACAATAAATGGCCAGGAATACAAGTTGGAGGTTGTAATATCAACAATAAATGGCCAGGAATACAAGTTGGAGGTTATAATATCAACAATAAATGGCCAGGAATACAAGTTGGAGGTTATAATATCAACAATAAATGGCCAGTAATACAAGTTGGAGGTTGTAATATCAACAATAAATGACCAGGAATACAAGTTGTAGGTTGTAATATCAACAATAAATGGCCAGGAATACAAGTTGGAGGTTGTAATATCAACAATAAATGACCAGGAATACAAGTTGGAGGTTGTAATATCAACAATAAATGGCCAGGAATACAAGTTGTAGGTTATAATATAATATAAACAATAAATGACCAGGAATACAAGTTGGAGGTTATAATATAATATCAACAATAAATGGCCAGGAATACAAGTTGGAGGTTATAATATGAACAATAAATGGCCAGGCATACAAGTTGGAGGTTATAATATCAACAATAAATGGCCAGGAATATAAGTTGGAGGTTATAATATAATATCAACAATAAATGGCCAGGAATACAAGTTGGAGGTTATAATATAAACAATAAATGGCCAGGCATACAAGTTGGAGGTTGTAATATAAACAATAAATGGCCAGGAATACAAGTTGGAGGTTATAATATCAACAATAAATGACCAGGAATACAAGTTGGATGTTGTAATATAAACAATAAATGGCCAGGCATACAAGTTGGAGGTTATAATATCAACAATAAATGGCCAGGCATACAAGTTGGAGGTTATAATATAAACAATAAATGGCCAGGAATACAAGTTGGAGGTTGTAATATCAACAATAAATGGCCAGGAATACAAGTTGGAGGTTGTAATATCAATAATAAATGGCCAGGAATACAAGTTGGAGGTTTTAATATGAACAATAAATGGCCAGGAATACAAGTTGGAGGTTGTAATATCAACAATAAATGGCCAGGAATACAAGTTGGAGGTTATAATATAATATCAACAATAAATGACCAGGAATACAAGTTGTATGTTGTAATATAAACAATAAATGGCCAGGAATACAAGTTGGAGGTTATAATATCAACAATAAATGACCAGGAATACAAGTTGGAGGTTGTAATATAATATAATACAAGTTGGAGGTTGTAATATAATATCAACAATAAATGGCCAGTAATACAAGTTGGAGGTTATAATATAATATAAACAATAAATGGCCAGTAATACAAGTTGGAGGTTGTAATATCAACAATAAATGGCCAGGAATACAAGTTGGAGGTTATAATATAATATCAACAATAAATGGCCAGGAATACAAGTTGGAGGTTATAATATCAACAATAAATGGCCAGGAATACAAGTTGGAGGTTGTAATATCAACAATAAATGGCCAGGAATACAAGTTGGAGGTTATAATATCAACAATAAATGGCCAGGAATACAAGTTGGAGGTTGTAATATCAACAATAAATGGCCAGGAATACAAGTTGGAGGTTATAATATAATATCAACAATAAATGGCCAGGAATACAAGTTGGAGGTTATAATATCAACAATAAATGGCCAGGAATACAAGTTGGAGGTTGTAATATCAACAATAAATGGCCAGGAATACAAGTTGGAGGTTATAATATCAACAATAAATGGCCAGGAATACAAGTTGGAGGTTGTAATATCAACAATAAATGGCCAGGAATACAAGTTGGAGGTTATAATATAATATCAACAATAAATGGCCAGGAATACAAGTTGGAGGTTATAATATCAACAATAAATGGCCAGGAATACAAGTTGGAGGTTGTAATATCAACAATAAATGGCCAGGAATACAAGTTGGAGGTTATAATATAATATCAACAATAAATGACCAGGAATACAAGTTGTATGTTGTAATATAAACAATAAATGGCCAGGAATACAAGTTGGAGGTTATAATATCAACAATAAATGGCCAGGAATACAAGTTGGAGGTTGTAATATCAACAATAAATGGCCAGGAATACAAGTTGGAGGTTATAATATCAACAATAAATGGCCAGGAATACAAGTTGGAGGTTGTAATATCAACAATAAATGGCCAGGAATACAAGTTGGAGGTTATAATATAATATCAACAATAAATGGCCAGGAATACAAGTTGGAGGTTATAATATCAACAATAAATGGCCAGGAATACAAGTTGGAGGTTGTAATATCAACAATAAATGGCCAGGAATACAAGTTGGAGGTTATAATATAATATCAACAATAAATGACCAGGAATACAAGTTGTATGTTGTAATATAAACAATAAATGGCCAGGAATACAAGTTGGAGGTTATAATATCAACAATAAATGGCCAGGAATACAAGTTGGAGGTTGTAATATCAACAATAAATGGCCAGGAATACAAGTTGGAGGTTATAATATAATATCAACAATAAATGACCAGGAATACAAGTTGTATGTTGTAATATAAACAATAAATGGCCAGGAACACAAGTTGGAGGTTATAATATCAACAATAAATGGCCAGGAATACAAGTTGGAGGTTGTAATATCAACAATAAATGGCCAGGAATACAAGTTGGAGGTTATAATATAATATCAACAATAAATGGCCAGGAATACAAGTTGGAGGTTATAATATCAACAATAAATGGCCAGGAATACAAGTTGGAGGTTGTAATATCAACAATAAATGGCCAGGAATACAAGTTGGAGGTTATAATATAATATCAACAATAAATGACCAGGAATACAAGTTGTATGTTGTAATATAAACAATAAATGGCCAGGAATACAAGTTGGAGGTTATAATATCAACAATAAATGGCCAGGAATACAAGTTGGAGGTTGTAATATCAACAATAAATGGCCAGGAATACAAGTTGGAGGTTATAATATAATATCAACAATAAATGACCAGGAATACAAGTTGTATGTTGTAATATAAACAATAAATGGCCAGGAATACAAGTTGGAGGTTATAATATCAACAATAAATGGCCAGGAATATAAGTTGGAGGTTGTAATATAATATCAACAATAAATGGCCAGGTATACAAGTTGTAGGTTATAATATAATATAAACAATAAATGACCAGGTATACAAGTTGGAGGTTATAATATCAACAATAAATGGCCAGTAATACAAGTTGGAGGTTGTAATATAAACAATAAATGGCCAGGAATACAAGTTGGAGGTTGTAATATCAACAATAAATGGCCAGGAATACAAGTTGGAGGTTGTAATATAATATAAACAATAAATAACCAGGAATACAAGTTGGAGGTTGTAATATCAACAATAAATGACCAGGAATACAAGTTGTAGGTTGTAATATCAACAATAAATGGCCAGGAATACAAGTTGGAGGTTGTAATATCAACAATAAATGGCCAGGAATACAAGTTGGAGGTTATAATATCAACAATAAATGGCCAGGAATACAAGTTGGAGGTTATAATATCAACAATAAATGGCCAGTAATACAAGTTGGAGGTTGTAATATAATATCAACAATAAATGGCCAGTAATACAAGTTGGAGGTTGTAATATAATATAAACAATAAATGACCAGGAATACAAGTTGGAGGTTGTAATATCAACAATAAATGACCAGGAATACAAGTTGTAGGTTGTAATATCAACAATAAATGGCCAGGAATACAAGTTGGAGGTTGTAATATCAACAATAAATGGCCAGGAATACAAGTTGGAGGTTGTAATATCAACAATAAATGGCCAGGAATACAAGTTGGAGGTTATAATATCAACAATAAATGGCCAGGAATACAAGTTGGAGGTTATAATATCAACAATAAATGGCCAGTAATACAAGTTGGAGGTTGTAATATCAACAATAAATGACCAGGAATACAAGTTGTAGGTTGTAATATCAACAATAAATGGCCAGGAATACAAGTTGGAGGTTGTAATATCAACAATAAATGACCAGGAATACAAGTTGGAGGTTGTAATATCAACAATAAATGGCCAGGAATACAAGTTGGAGGTTATAATATCAACAATAAATTGCCAGTAATACAAGTTGGAGGTTATAATATCAACAATAAATGGCCAGTAATACAAGTTGGAGGTTGTAATATCAACAATAAATGGCCAGTAATACAAGTTGGAGGTTGTAATATAATATAAACAATAAATGGCCAGGAATACAAGTTGGAGGTTGTAATATCAACAATAAATGACCAGGAATACAAGTTGTAGGTTGTAATATCAACAATAAATGGCCAGGAATACAAGTTGTAGGTTGTAATATCAACAATAAATGGCCAGGAATACAAGTTGGAGGTTGTAATATCAACAATAAATGGCCAGGAATACAAGTTGGAGGTTATAATATCAACAATAAATGGCCAGTAATACAAGTTGGAGGTTATAATATCAACAATAAGTGGCCAGTAATACAAGTTGGAGGTTGTAATATAATATCAACAATAAATGGCCAGTAATACAAGTTGGAGGTTGTAATATAATATAAACAATAAATGACCAGGAATACAAGTTGGAGGTTGTAATATCAACAATAAATGACCAGGAATACAAGTTGTAGGTTGTAATATCAACAATAAATGGCCAGGAATACAAGTTGGAGGTTGTAATATCAACAATAAATGGCCAGGAATACAAGTTGGAGGTTGTAATATCAACAATAAATGGCCAGGAATACAAGTTGGAGGTTATAATATCAACAATAAATGGCCAGGAATACAAGTTGGAGGTTATAATATCAACAATAAATGGCCAGTAATACAAGTTGGAGGTTGTAATATCAACAATAAATGACCAGGAATACAAGTTGTAGGTTGTAATATCAACAATAAATGGCCAGGAATACAAGTTGGAGGTTGTAATATCAACAATAAATGACCAGGAATACAAGTTGGAGGTTGTAATATCAACAATAAATGGCCAGGAATACAAGTTGGAGGTTATAATATCAACAATAAATTGCCAGTAATACAAGTTGGAGGTTATAATATCAACAATAAATGGCCAGTAATACAAGTTGGAGGTTGTAATATAATATCAACAATAAATGGCCAGTAATACAAGTTGGAGGTTGTAATATAATATAAACAATAAATGGCCAGGAATACAAGTTGGAGGTTGTAATATCAACAATAAATGACCAGGAATACAAGTTGTAGGTTGTAATATCAACAATAAATGGCCAGGAATACAAGTTGGAGGTTGTAATATAAACAATAAATGGCCAGGAATACAAGTTGGAGGTTGTAATATCAACAATAAATGGCCAGGAATACAAGTTGGAGGTTATAATATCAACAATAAATGGCCAGTAATACAAGTTGGAGGTTATAATATCAACAATAAATGGCCAGTAATACAAGTTGGAGGTTGTAATATAATATCAACAATAAATGGCCAGTAATACAAGTTGGAGGTTGTAATATAATATAAACAATAAATGACCAGGAATACAAGTTGGAGGTTGTAATATCAACAATAAATGACCAGGAATACAAGTTGTAGGTTGTAATATCAACAATAAATGACCAGGAATACAAGTTGGAGGTTGTAATATCAACAATAAATGGCCAGGAATACAAGTTGGAGGTTGTAATATCAACAATAAATGGCCAGGAATACAAGTTGGAGGTTATAATATCAACAATAAATGGCCAGGAATACAAGTTGGAGGTTATAATATCAACAATAAATGGCCAGTAATACAAGTTGGAGGTTGTAATATCAACAATAAATGACCAGGAATACAAGTTGTAGGTTGTAATATCAACAATAAATGGCCAGGAATACAAGTTGGAGGTTGTAATATCAACAATAAATGACCAGGAATACAAGTTGGAGGTTGTAATATCAACAATAAATGGCCAGGAATACAAGTTGTAGGTTATAATATAATATAAACAATAAATGACCAGGAATACAAGTTGGAGGTTATAATATAATATCAACAATAAATGGCCAGGAATACAAGTTGGAGGTTATAATATGAACAATAAATGGCCAGGCATACAAGTTGGAGGTTATAATATCAACAATAAATGGCCAGGAATATAAGTTGGAGGTTATAATATAATATCAACAATAAATGGCCAGGAATACAAGTTGGAGGTTATAATATAAACAATAAATGGCCAGGCATACAAGTTGGAGGTTGTAATATAAACAATAAATGGCCAGGAATACAAGTTGGAGGTTATAATATCAACAATAAATGACCAGGAATACAAGTTGGATGTTGTAATATAAACAATAAATGGCCAGGCATACAAGTTGGAGGTTATAATATCAACAATAAATGGCCAGGCATACAAGTTGGAGGTTATAATATAAACAATAAATGGCCAGGAATACAAGTTGGAGGTTGTAATATCAACAATAAATGGCCAGGAATACAAGTTGGAGGTTGTAATATCAATAATAAATGGCCAGGAATACAAGTTGGAGGTTTTAATATGAACAATAAATGGCCAGGAATACAAGTTGGAGGTTGTAATATCAACAATAAATGGCCAGGAATACAAGTTGGAGGTTATAATATAATATCAACAATAAATGACCAGGAATACAAGTTGTATGTTGTAATATAAACAATAAATGGCCAGGAATACAAGTTGGAGGTTATAATATCAACAATAAATGACCAGGAATACAAGTTGGAGGTTGTAATATAATATAATACAAGTTGGAGGTTGTAATATAATATCAACAATAAATGGCCAGTAATACAAGTTGGAGGTTATAATATAATATAAACAATAAATGGCCAGTAATACAAGTTGGAGGTTGTAATATCAACAATAAATGGCCAGGAATACAAGTTGGAGGTTATAATATAATATCAACAATAAATGGCCAGGAATACAAGTTGGAGGTTATAATATCAACAATAAATGGCCAGGAATACAAGTTGGAGGTTGTAATATCAACAATAAATGGCCAGGAATACAAGTTGGAGGTTATAATATCAACAATAAATGGCCAGGAATACAAGTTGGAGGTTGTAATATCAACAATAAATGGCCAGGAATACAAGTTGGAGGTTATAATATAATATCAACAATAAATGGCCAGGAATACAAGTTGGAGGTTATAATATCAACAATAAATGGCCAGGAATACAAGTTGGAGGTTGTAATATCAACAATAAATGGCCAGGAATACAAGTTGGAGGTTATAATATCAACAATAAATGGCCAGGAATACAAGTTGGAGGTTGTAATATCAACAATAAATGGCCAGGAATACAAGTTGGAGGTTATAATATAATATCAACAATAAATGGCCAGGAATACAAGTTGGAGGTTATAATATCAACAATAAATGGCCAGGAATACAAGTTGGAGGTTGTAATATCAACAATAAATGGCCAGGAATACAAGTTGGAGGTTATAATATAATATCAACAATAAATGACCAGGAATACAAGTTGTATGTTGTAATATAAACAATAAATGGCCAGGAATACAAGTTGGAGGTTATAATATCAACAATAAATGGCCAGGAATACAAGTTGGAGGTTGTAATATCAACAATAAATGGCCAGGAATACAAGTTGGAGGTTATAATATCAACAATAAATGGCCAGGAATACAAGTTGGAGGTTGTAATATCAACAATAAATGGCCAGGAATACAAGTTGGAGGTTATAATATAATATCAACAATAAATGGCCAGGAATACAAGTTGGAGGTTATAATATCAACAATAAATGGCCAGGAATACAAGTTGGAGGTTGTAATATCAACAATAAATGGCCAGGAATACAAGTTGGAGGTTATAATATAATATCAACAATAAATGACCAGGAATACAAGTTGTATGTTGTAATATAAACAATAAATGGCCAGGAATACAAGTTGGAGGTTATAATATCAACAATAAATGGCCAGGAATACAAGTTGGAGGTTGTAATATCAACAATAAATGGCCAGGAATACAAGTTGGAGGTTATAATATAATATCAACAATAAATGACCAGGAATACAAGTTGTATGTTGTAATATAAACAATAAATGGCCAGGAACACAAGTTGGAGGTTATAATATCAACAATAAATGGCCAGGAATACAAGTTGGAGGTTGTAATATCAACAATAAATGGCCAGGAATACAAGTTGGAGGTTATAATATAATATCAACAATAAATGGCCAGGAATACAAGTTGGAGGTTATAATATCAACAATAAATGGCCAGGAATACAAGTTGGAGGTTGTAATATCAACAATAAATGGCCAGGAATACAAGTTGGAGGTTATAATATAATATCAACAATAAATGACCAGGAATACAAGTTGTATGTTGTAATATAAACAATAAATGGCCAGGAATACAAGTTGGAGGTTATAATATCAACAATAAATGGCCAGGAATACAAGTTGGAGGTTGTAATATCAACAATAAATGGCCAGGAATACAAGTTGGAGGTTATAATATAATATCAACAATAAATGACCAGGAATACAAGTTGTATGTTGTAATATAAACAATAAATGGCCAGGAATACAAGTTGGAGGTTATAATATCAACAATAAATGGCCAGGAATATAAGTTGGAGGTTGTAATATAATATCAACAATAAATGGCCAGGTATACAAGTTGTAGGTTATAATATAATATAAACAATAAATGACCAGGTATACAAGTTGGAGGTTATAATATCAACAATAAATGGCCAGTAATACAAGTTGGAGGTTGTAATATAAACAATAAATGGCCAGGAATACAAGTTGGAGGTTGTAATATCAACAATAAATGGCCAGGAATACAAGTTGGAGGTTGTAATATAATATAAACAATAAATAACCAGGAATACAAGTTGGAGGTTGTAATATCAACAATAAATGACCAGGAATACAAGTTGTAGGTTGTAATATCAACAATAAATGGCCAGGAATACAAGTTGGAGGTTGTAATATCAACAATAAATGGCCAGGAATACAAGTTGGAGGTTATAATATCAACAATAAATGGCCAGGAATACAAGTTGGAGGTTATAATATCAACAATAAATGGCCAGTAATACAAGTTGGAGGTTGTAATATAATATCAACAATAAATGGCCAGTAATACAAGTTGGAGGTTGTAATATAATATAAACAATAAATGACCAGGAATACAAGTTGGAGGTTGTAATATCAACAATAAATGACCAGGAATACAAGTTGTAGGTTGTAATATCAACAATAAATGGCCAGGAATACAAGTTGGAGGTTGTAATATCAACAATAAATGGCCAGGAATACAAGTTGGAGGTTGTAATATCAACAATAAATGGCCAGGAATACAAGTTGGAGGTTATAATATCAACAATAAATGGCCAGGAATACAAGTTGGAGGTTATAATATCAACAATAAATGGCCAGTAATACAAGTTGGAGGTTGTAATATCAACAATAAATGACCAGGAATACAAGTTGTAGGTTGTAATATCAACAATAAATGGCCAGGAATACAAGTTGGAGGTTGTAATATCAACAATAAATGACCAGGAATACAAGTTGGAGGTTGTAATATCAACAATAAATGGCCAGGAATACAAGTTGGAGGTTATAATATCAACAATAAATTGCCAGTAATACAAGTTGGAGGTTATAATATCAACAATAAATGGCCAGTAATACAAGTTGGAGGTTGTAATATAATATCAACAATAAATGGCCAGTAATACAAGTTGGAGGTTGTAATATAATATAAACAATAAATGGCCAGGAATACAAGTTGGAGGTTGTAATATCAACAATAAATGACCAGGAATACAAGTTGTAGGTTGTAATATCAACAATAAATGGCCAGGAATACAAGTTGGAGGTTGTAATATAAACAATAAATGGCCAGGAATACAAGTTGGAGGTTGTAATATCAACAATAAATGGCCAGGAATACAAGTTGGAGGTTATAATATCAACAATAAATGGCCAGTAATACAAGTTGGAGGTTATAATATCAACAATAAGTGGCCAGTAATACAAGTTGGAGGTTGTAATATAATATCAACAATAAATGGCCAGTAATACAAGTTGGAGGTTGTAATATAATATAAACAATAAATGACCAGGAATACAAGTTGGAGGTTGTAATATCAACAATAAATGACCAGGAATACAAGTTGTAGGTTGTAATATCAACAATAAATGGCCAGGAATACAAGTTGGAGGTTGTAATATCAACAATAAATGGCCAGGAATACAAGTTGGAGGTTGTAATATCAACAATAAATGGCCAGGAATACAAGTTGGAGGTTATAATATCAACAATAAATGGCCAGGAATACAAGTTGGAGGTTATAATATCAACAATAAATGGCCAGTAATACAAGTTGGAGGTTGTAATATCAACAATAAATGACCAGGAATACAAGTTGTAGGTTGTAATATCAACAATAAATGGCCAGGAATACAAGTTGGAGGTTGTAATATAAACAATAAATGGCCAGGAATACAAGTTGGAGGTTGTAATATCAACAATAAATGGCCAGGAATACAAGTTGGAGGTTATAATATCAACAATAAATGGCCAGTAATACAAGTTGGAGGTTATAATATCAACAATAAATGACCAGGAATACAAGTTGTAGGTTGTAATATCAACAATAAATGGCCAGGAATACAAGTTGGAGGTTGTAATATCAACAATAAATGACCAGGAATACAAGTTGGAGGTTGTAATATCAACAATAAATGGCCAGGAATACAAGTTGTAGGTTATAATATAATATAAACAATAAATGACCAGGAATACAAGTTGGAGGTTATAATATAATATCAACAATAAATGGCCAGGAATACAAGTTGGAGGTTATAATATAAACAATAAATGGCCAGGCATACAAGTTGGAGGTTATAATATCAACAATAAATGGCCAGTAATACAAGTTGGAGGTTGTAATATAATATAAACAATAAATGACCAGGAATACAAGTTGGAGGTTGTAATATCAACAATAAATGACCAGGAATACAAGTTGTAGGTTGTAATATCAACAATAAATGACCAGGAATACAAGTTGGAGGTTGTAATATCAACAATAAATGGCCAGGAATACAAGTTGGAGGTTGTAATATCAACAATAAATGGCCAGGAATACAAGTTGGAGGTTATAATATCAACAATAAATGGCCAGGAATACAAGTTGGAGGTTATAATATCAACAATAAATGGCCAGTAATACAAGTTGGAGGTTGTAATATCAACAATAAATGACCAGGAATACAAGTTGTAGGTTGTAATATCAACAATAAATGGCCAGGAATACAAGTTGGAGGTTGTAATATCAACAATAAATGACCAGGAATACAAGTTGGAGGTTGTAATATCAACAATAAATGGCCAGGAATACAAGTTGTAGGTTATAATATAATATAAACAATAAATGACCAGGAATACAAGTTGGAGGTTATAATATAATATCAACAATAAATGGCCAGGAATACAAGTTGGAGGTTATAATATAAACAATAAATGGCCAGGCATACAAGTTGGAGGTTATAATATCAACAATAAATGGCCAGGAATATAAGTTGGAGGTTATAATATAATATCAACAATAAATGGCCAGGAATACAAGTTGGAGGTTATAATATAAACAATAAATGGCCAGGCATACAAGTTGGAGGTTGTAATATAAACAATAAATGGCCAGGAATACAAGTTGGAGGTTATAATATCAACAATAAATGACCAGGAATACAAGTTGGATGTTGTAATATAAACAATAAATGGCCAGGCATACAAGTTGGAGGTTATAATATCAACAATAAATGGCCAGGCATACAAGTTGGAGGTTATAATATAAACAATAAATGGCCAGGAATACAAGTTGGAGGTTGTAATATCAACAATAAATGGCCAGGAATACAAGTTGGAGGTTGTAATATCAACAATAAATGGCCAGGAATACAAGTTGGAGGTTGTAATATCAATAATAAATGGCCAGGAATACAAGTTGGAGGTTTTAATATGAACAATAAATGGCCAGGAATACAAGTTGGAGGTTGTAATATCAACAATAAATGGCCAGGAATACAAGTTGGAGGTTATAATATAATATCAACAATAAATGACCAGGAATACAAGTTGTATGTTGTAATATAAACAATAAATGGCCAGGAATACAAGTTGGAGGTTATAATATCAACAATAAATGACCAGGAATACAAGTTGGAGGTTGTAATATAATATAATACAAGTTGGAGGTTGTAATATAATATCAACAATAAATGGCCAGTAATACAAGTTGGAGGTTATAATATAATATAAACAATAAATGGCCAGTAATACAAGTTGGAGGTTGTAATATCAACAATAAATGGCCAGGAATACAAGTTGGAGGTTATAATATAATATCAACAATAAATGGCCAGGAATACAAGTTGGAGGTTATAATATCAACAATAAATGGCCAGGAATACAAGTTGGAGGTTGTAATATCAACAATAAATGGCCAGGAATACAAGTTGGAGGTTATAATATCAACAATAAATGGCCAGGAATACAAGTTGGAGGTTGTAATATCAACAATAAATGGCCAGGAATACAAGTTGGAGGTTATAATATAATATCAACAATAAATGGCCAGGAATACAAGTTGGAGGTTATAATATCAACAATAAATGGCCAGGAATACAAGTTGGAGGTTGTAATATCAACAATAAATGGCCAGGAATACAAGTTGGAGGTTATAATATCAACAATAAATGGCCAGGAATACAAGTTGGAGGTTGTAATATCAACAATAAATGGCCAGGAATACAAGTTGGAGGTTATAATATAATATCAACAATAAATGGCCAGGAATACAAGTTGGAGGTTATAATATCAACAATAAATGGCCAGGAATACAAGTTGGAGGTTGTAATATCAACAATAAATGGCCAGGAATACAAGTTGGAGGTTATAATATAATATCAACAATAAATGACCAGGAATACAAGTTGTATGTTGTAATATAAACAATAAATGGCCAGGAATACAAGTTGGAGGTTATAATATCAACAATAAATGGCCAGGAATACAAGTTGGAGGTTGTAATATCAACAATAAATGGCCAGGAATACAAGTTGGAGGTTATAATATAATATCAACAATAAATGACCAGGAATACAAGTTGTATGTTGTAATATAAACAATAAATGGCCAGGAACACAAGTTGGAGGTTATAATATCAACAATAAATGGCCAGGAATACAAGTTGGAGGTTGTAATATCAACAATAAATGGCCAGGAATACAAGTTGGAGGTTATAATATAATATCAACAATAAATGGCCAGGAATACAAGTTGGAGGTTATAATATCAACAATAAATGGCCAGGAATACAAGTTGGAGGTTGTAATATCAACAATAAATGGCCAGGAATACAAGTTGGAGGTTATAATATAATATCAACAATAAATGACCAGGAATACAAGTTGTATGTTGTAATATAAACAATAAATGGCCAGGAATACAAGTTGGAGGTTATAATATCAACAATAAATGGCCAGGAATACAAGTTGGAGGTTGTAATATCAACAATAAATGGCCAGGAATACAAGTTGGAGGTTATAATATAATATCAACAATAAATGACCAGGAATACAAGTTGTATGTTGTAATATAAACAATAAATGGCCAGGAATACAAGTTGGAGGTTATAATATCAACAATAAATGGCCAGGAATATAAGTTGGAGGTTGTAATATAATATCAACAATAAATGGCCAGGTATACAAGTTGTAGGTTATAATATAATATAAACAATAAATGACCAGGTATACAAGTTGGAGGTTATAATATCAACAATAAATGGCCAGTAATACAAGTTGGAGGTTGTAATATAAACAATAAATGGCCAGGAATACAAGTTGGAGGTTGTAATATCAACAATAAATGGCCAGGAATACAAGTTGGAGGTTGTAATATAATATAAACAATAAATAACCAGGAATACAAGTTGGAGGTTGTAATATCAACAATAAATGACCAGGAATACAAGTTGTAGGTTGTAATATCAACAATAAATGGCCAGGAATACAAGTTGGAGGTTGTAATATCAACAATAAATGGCCAGGAATACAAGTTGGAGGTTATAATATCAACAATAAATGGCCAGGAATACAAGTTGGAGGTTATAATATCAACAATAAATGGCCAGTAATACAAGTTGGAGGTTGTAATATAATATCAACAATAAATGGCCAGTAATACAAGTTGGAGGTTGTAATATAATATAAACAATAAATGACCAGGAATACAAGTTGGAGGTTGTAATATCAACAATAAATGACCAGGAATACAAGTTGTAGGTTGTAATATCAACAATAAATGGCCAGGAATACAAGTTGGAGGTTGTAATATCAACAATAAATGGCCAGGAATACAAGTTGGAGGTTATAATATCAACAATAAATGGCCAGGAATACAAGTTGGAGGTTATAATATCAACAATAAATGGCCAGTAATACAAGTTGGAGGTTGTAATATCAACAATAAATGACCAGGAATACAAGTTGTAGGTTGTAATATCAACAATAAATGGCCAGGAATACAAGTTGGAGGTTGTAATATCAACAATAAATGACCAGGAATACAAGTTGGAGGTTGTAATATCAACAATAAATGGCCAGGAATACAAGTTGGAGGTTATAATATCAACAATAAATTGCCAGTAATACAAGTTGGAGGTTATAATATCAACAATAAATGGCCAGTAATACAAGTTGGAGGTTGTAATATAATATCAACAATAAATGGCCAGTAATACAAGTTGGAGGTTGTAATATAATATAAACAATAAATGGCCAGGAATACAAGTTGGAGGTTGTAATATCAACAATAAATGACCAGGAATACAAGTTGTAGGTTGTAATATCAACAATAAATGGCCAGGAATACAAGTTGGAGGTTGTAATATAAACAATAAATGGCCAGGAATACAAGTTGGAGGTTGTAATATCAACAATAAATGGCCAGGAATACAAGTTGGAGGTTATAATATCAACAATAAATGGCCAGTAATACAAGTTGGAGGTTATAATATCAACAATAAGTGGCCAGTAATACAAGTTGGAGGTTGTAATATAATATCAACAATAAATGGCCAGTAATACAAGTTGGAGGTTGTAATATAATATAAACAATAAATGACCAGGAATACAAGTTGGAGGTTGTAATATCAACAATAAATGACCAGGAATACAAGTTGTAGGTTGTAATATCAACAATAAATGGCCAGGAATACAAGTTGGAGGTTGTAATATCAACAATAAATGGCCAGGAATACAAGTTGGAGGTTGTAATATCAACAATAAATGGCCAGGAATACAAGTTGGAGGTTATAATATCAACAATAAATGGCCAGGAATACAAGTTGGAGGTTATAATATCAACAATAAATGGCCAGTAATACAAGTTGGAGGTTGTAATATCAACAATAAATGACCAGGAATACAAGTTGTAGGTTGTAATATCAACAATAAATGGCCAGGAATACAAGTTGGAGGTTGTAATATCAACAATAAATGACCAGGAATACAAGTTGGAGGTTGTAATATCAACAATAAATGGCCAGGAATACAAGTTGGAGGTTATAATATCAACAATAAATTGCCAGTAATACAAGTTGGAGGTTATAATATCAACAATAAATGGCCAGTAATACAAGTTGGAGGTTGTAATATAATATCAACAATAAATGGCCAGTAATACAAGTTGGAGGTTGTAATATAATATAAACAATAAATGGCCAGGAATACAAGTTGGAGGTTGTAATATCAACAATAAATGACCAGGAATACAAGTTGTAGGTTGTAATATCAACAATAAATGGCCAGGAATACAAGTTGGAGGTTGTAATATAAACAATAAATGGCCAGGAATACAAGTTGGAGGTTGTAATATCAACAATAAATGGCCAGGAATACAAGTTGGAGGTTATAATATCAACAATAAATGGCCAGTAATACAAGTTGGAGGTTATAATATCAACAATAAATGGCCAGTAATACAAGTTGGAGGTTGTAATATAATATAAACAATAAATGACCAGGAATACAAGTTGGAGGTTGTAATATCAACAATAAATGACCAGGAATACAAGTTGTAGGTTGTAATATCAACAATAAATGGCCAGGAATACAAGTTGGAGGTTGTAATATCAACAATAAATGGCCAGGAATACAAGTTGGAGGTTGTAATATCAACAATAAATGGCCAGTAATACAAGTTGGAGGTTGTAATATAATATCAACAATAAATGGCCAGTAATACAAGTTGGAGGTTGTAATATAATATAAACAATAAATGGCCAGGAATACAAGTTGGAGGTTGTAATATCAACAATAAATGACCAGGAATACAAGTTGTAGGTTGTAATATCAACAATAAATGGCCAGGAATACAAGTTGGAGGTTGTAATATAAACAATAAATGGCCAGGAATACAAGTTGGAGGTTATAATATCAACAATAAATGGCCAGTAATACAAGTTGGAGGTTATAATATCAACAATAAATGGCCAGTAATACAAGTTGGAGGTTGTAATATAATATCAACAATAAATGGCCAGTAATACAAGTTGGAGGTTGTAATATAATATAAACAATAAATGACCAGGAATACAAGTTGGAGGTTGTAATATCAACAATAAATGACCAGGAATACAAGTTGTAGGTTGTAATATCAACAATAAATGGCCAGGAATACAAGTTGGAGGTTGTAATATCAACAATAAATGGCCAGGAATACAAGTTGGAGGTTGTAATATCAACAATAAATGGCCAGGAATACAAGTTGGAGGTTATAATATCAACAATAAATGGCCAGTAATACAAGTTGGAGGTTATAATATCAACAATAAATGGCCAGTAATACAAGTTGGAGGTTGTAATATAATATCAACAATAAATGGCCAGTAATACAAGTTGGAGGTTGTAATATAATATAAACAATAAATGGCCAGGAATACAAGTTGGAGGTTGTAATATCAACAATAAATGACCAGGAATACAAGTTGTAGGTTGTAATATCAACAATAAATGGCCAGGAATACAAGTTGGAGGTTGTAATATAAACAATAAATGGCCAGGAATACAAGTTGGAGGTTGTAATATCAACAATAAATGGCCAGGAATACAAGTTGGAGGTTATAATATCAACAATAAATGCCCAGTAATACAAGTTGGAGGTTATAATATCAACAATAAATGGCCAGTAATACAAGTTGGAGGTTGTAATATAATATCAACAATAAATGGCCAGTAATACAAGTTGGAGGTTGTAATATAATATAAACAATAAATGGCCAGGAATACAAGTTGGAGGTTGTAATATCAACAATAAATGACCAGGAATACAAGTTGTAGGTTGTAATATCAGCAATAAATGGCCAGGAATACAAGTTGAAGGTTGTAATATCAACAATAAATGGCCAGGAATACAAGTTGGAGGTTGTAATATCAACAATAAATGGCCAGGAATACAAGTTGGAGGTTATAATATCAACAATAAATGACCAGGAATACAAGTTGTAGGTTATAATATAATATAAACAATAAATGGCCAGGAATACAAGTTGGAGGTTATAATATAAACAATAAATGGCCAGGAATACAAGTTGTAGGTTATAATATAATATAAACAATAAATGACCAGGAATACAAGTTGGAGGTTATAATATCAACAATAAATGGCCAGGAATATAAGTTGGAGGTTATAATATAATATCAACAATAAATGGCCAGGAATACAAGTTGGAGGTTATAATATAAACAATAAATGGCCAGGCATACAAGTTGGAGGTTATAATATCAACAATAAATGGCCAGGAATATAAGTTGGAGGTTATAATATAATATCAACAATAAATGGCCAGGAATACAAGTTGGAGGTTATAATATAAACAATAAATGGCCAGGCATACAAGTTGGAGGTTGTAATATCAACAATAAATGGCCAGGAATACAAGTTGGAGGTTATAATATAATATCAACAATAAATGGCCAGGAATACAAGTTGGAGGTTATAATATCAACAATAAATGGCCAGGAATACAAGTTGTAGGTTGTAATATCAACAATAAATGGCCAGGAATACAAGTTGGAGGTTATAATATAATATCAACAATAAATGACCAGGAATACAAGTTGTATGTTGTAATATAAACAATAAATGGCCAGGAATACAAGTTGGAGGTTATAATATCAACAATAAATGGCCAGGAATACAAGTTGGAGGTTGTAATATCAACAATAAATGGCCAGGAATACAAGTTGGAGGTTATAATATAATATCAACAATAAATGACCAGGAATACAAGTTGTATGTTGTAATATAAACAATAAATGGCCAGGAATACAAGTTGGAGGTTATAATATCAACAATAAATGGCCAGGAATATAAGTTGGAGGTTGTAATATAATATCAACAATAAATGGCCAGGTATACAAGTTGTAGGTTATAATATAATATAAACAATAAATGACCAGGTATACAAGTTGGAGGTTATAATATCAACAATAAATGGCCAGTAATACAAGTTGGAGGTTGTAATATAAACAATAAATGGCCAGGAATACAAGTTGGAGGTTGTAATATCAACAATAAATGGCCAGGAATACAAGTTGGAGGTTGTAATATAATATAAACAATAAATAACCAGGAATACAAGTTGGAGGTTGTAATATCAACAATAAATGACCAGGAATACAAGTTGTAGGTTGTAATATCAACAATAAATGGCCAGGAATACAAGTTGGAGGTTGTAATATCAACAATAAATGGCCAGGAATACAAGTTGGAGGTTATAATATCAACAATAAATGGCCAGGAATACAAGTTGGAGGTTATAATATCAACAATAAATGGCCAGTAATACAAGTTGGAGGTTGTAATATAATATCAACAATAAATGGCCAGTAATACAAGTTGGAGGTTGTAATATAATATAAACAATAAATGACCAGGAATACAAGTTGGAGGTTGTAATATCAACAATAAATGACCAGGAATACAAGTTGTAGGTTGTAATATCAACAATAAATGGCCAGGAATACAAGTTGGAGGTTGTAATATCAACAATAAATGGCCAGGAATACAAGTTGGAGGTTGTAATATCAACAATAAATGGCCAGGAATACAAGTTGGAGGTTATAATATCAACAATAAATGGCCAGGAATACAAGTTGGAGGTTGTAATATCAACAATAAATGGCCAGTAATACAAGTTGGAGGTTGTAATATCAACAATAAATGACCAGGAATACAAGTTGTAGGTTGTAATATCAACAATAAATGGCCAGGAATACAAGTTGGAGGTTGTAATATCAACAATAAATGACCAGGAATACAAGTTGGAGGTTGTAATATCAACAATAAATGGCCAGGAATACAAGTTGGAGGTTATAATATCAACAATAAATTGCCAGTAATACAAGTTGGAGGTTATAATATCAACAATAAATGGCCAGTAATACAAGTTGGAGGTTGTAATATAATATCAACAATAAATGGCCAGTAATACAAGTTGGAGGTTGTAATATAATATAAACAATAAATGGCCAGGAATACAAGTTGGAGGTTGTAATATCAACAATAAATGACCAGGAATACAAGTTGTAGGTTGTAATATCAACAATAAATGGCCAGGAATACAAGTTGGAGGTTGTAATATAAACAATAAATGGCCAGGAATACAAGTTGGAGGTTGTAATATCAACAATAAATGGCCAGGAATACAAGTTGGAGGTTATAATATCAACAATAAATGGCCAGTAATACAAGTTGGAGGTTATAATATCAACAATAAATGGCCAGTAATACAAGTTGGAGGTTGTAATATAATATCAACAATAAATGGCCAGTAATACAAGTTGGAGGTTGTAATATAATATAAACAATAAATGACCAGGAATACAAGTTGGAGGTTGTAATATCAACAATAAATGACCAGGAATACAAGTTGTAGGTTGTAATATCAACAATAAATGGCCAGGAATACAAGTTGGAGGTTGTAATATCAACAATAAATGGCCAGGAATACAAGTTGGAGGTTGTAATATCAACAATAAATGGCCAGGAATACAAGTTGGAGGTTATAATATCAACAATAAATGGCCAGGAATACAAGTTGGAGGTTATAATATCAACAATAAATGGCCAGTAATACAAGTTGGAGGTTGTAATATCAACAATAAATGACCAGGAATACAAGTTGTAGGTTGTAATATCAACAATAAATGGCCAGGAATACAAGTTGGAGGTTGTAATATCAACAATAAATGACCAGGAATACAAATTGGAGGTTGTAATATCAACAATAAATGGCCAGGAATACAAGTTGGAGGTTATAATATCAACAATAAATTGCCAGTAATACAAGTTGGAGGTTATAATATCAACAATAAATGGCCAGTAATACAAGTTGGAGGTTGTAATATAATATCAACAATAAATGGCCAGTAATACAAGTTGGAGGTTGTAATATAATATAAACAATAAATGGCCAGGAATACAAGTTGGAGGTTGTAATATCAACAATAAATGACCAGGAATACAAGTTGTAGGTTGTAATATCAACAATAAATGGCCAGGAATACAAGTTGGAGGTTGTAATATAAACAATAAATGGCCAGGAATACAAGTTGGAGGTTGTAATATCAACAATAAATGGCCAGGAATACAAGTTGGAGGTTATAATATCAACAAAAAATGGCCAGTAATACAAGTTGGAGGTTATAATATCAACAATAAATGGCCAGTAATACAAGTTGGAGGTTGTAATATAATATCAACAATAAATGGCCAGTAATACAAGTTGGAGGTTGTAATATAATATAAACAATAAATGACCAGGAATACAAGTTGGAGGTTGTAATATCAACAATAAATGACCAGGAATACAAGTTGTAGGTTGTAATATCAACAATAAATGGCCAGGAATACAAGTTGGAGGTTGTAATATCAACAATAAATGGCCAGGAATACAAGTTGGAGGTTGTAATATCAACAATAAATGGCCAGGAATACAAGTTGGAGGTTATAATATCAACAATAAATGGCCAGTAATACAAGTTGGAGGTTATAATATCAACAATAAATGGCCAGTAATACAAGTTGGAGGTTGTAATATAATATCAACAATAAATGGCCAGTAATACAAGTTGGAGGTTGTAATATAATATAAACAATAAATGGCCAGGAATACAAGTTGGAGGTTGTAATATCAACAATAAATGACCAGGAATACAAGTTGTAGGTTGTAATATCAACAATAAATGGCCAGGAATACAAGTTGGAGGTTGTAATATAAACAATAAATGGCCAGGAATACAAGTTGGAGGTTGTAATATCAACAATAAATGGCCAGGAATACAAGTTGGAGGTTATAATATCAACAATAAATGCCCAGTAATACAAGTTGGAGGTTATAATATCAACAATAAATGGCCAGTAATACAAGTTGGAGGTTGTAATATAATATCAACAATAAATGGCCAGTAATACAAGTTGGAGGTTGTAATATAATATAAACAATAAATGGCCAGGAATACAAGTTGGAGGTTGTAATATCAACAATAAATGACCAGGAATACAAGTTGTAGGTTGTAATATCAGCAATAAATGGCCAGGAATACAAGTTGAAGGTTGTAATATCAACAATAAATGGCCAGGAATACAAGTTGGAGGTTGTAATATCAACAATAAATGGCCAGGAATACAAGTTGGAGGTTATAATATCAACAATAAATGACCAGGAATACAAGTTGTAGGTTATAATATAATATAAACAATAAATGGCCAGGAATACAAGTTGGAGGTTATAATATAAACAATAAATGGCCAGGAATACAAGTTGTAGGTTATAATATAATATAAACAATAAATGACCAGGAATACAAGTTGGAGGTTATAATATCAACAATAAATGGCCAGGAATATAAGTTGGAGGTTATAATATAATATCAACAATAAATGGCCAGGAATACAAGTTGGAGGTTATAATATAAACAATAAATGGCCAGGCATACAAGTTGGAGGTTATAATATCAACAATAAATGGCCAGGAATATAAGTTGGAGGTTATAATATAATATCAACAATAAATGGCCAGGAATACAAGTTGGAGGTTATAATATAAACAATAAATGGCCAGGCATACAAGTTGGAGGTTGTAATATAAACAATAAATGGCCAGGAATACAAGTTGGAGGTTATAATATCAACAATAAATGACCAGGAATACAAGTTGGATGTTGTAATATAAACAATAAATGGCCAGGCATACAAGTTGGAGGTTATAATATCAACAATAAATGGCCAGGCATACAAGTTGGAGGTTATAATATAAACAATAAATGGCCAGGAATACAAGTTGGAGGTTGTAATATCAACAATAAATGGCCAGGAATACAAGTTGGAGGTTGTAATATCAACAATAAATGGCCAGGAATACAAGTTGGAGGTTATAATATAATATCAACAATAAATGGCCAGGAATACAAGTTGGAGGTTGTAATATCAATAATAAATGGCCAGGAATACAAGTTGGAGGTTTTAATATCAACAATAAATGGCCAGGAATACAAGTTGGAGGTTGTAATATCAACAATAAATGGCCAGGAATACAAGTTGGAGGTTATAATATAATATCAACAATAAATGACCAGGAATACAAGTTGTATGTTGTAATATAAACAATAAATGGCCAGGAATACAAGTTGGAGGTTATAATATCAACAATAAATGACCAGGAATACAAGTTGGAGGTTGTAATATAATATAATACAAGTTGGAGGTTGTAATATAATATCAACAATAAATGGCCAGTAATACAAGTTGGAGGTTATAATATAATATAAACAATAAATGGCCAGTAATACAAGTTGGAGGTTGTAATATCAACAATAAATGGCCAGGAATACAAGTTGGAGGTTATAATATAATATCAACAATAAATGGCCAGGAATACAAGTTGGAGGTTATAATATCAACAATAAATGGCCAGGAATACAAGTTGGAGGTTGTAATATCAACAATAAATGGCCAGGAATACAAGTTGGAGGTTATAATATCAACAATAAATGGCCAGGAATACAAGTTGGAGGTTGTAATATCAACAATAAATGGCCAGGAATACAAGTTGGAGGTTATAATATAATATCAACAATAAATGGCCAGGAATACAAGTTGGAGGTTATAATATCAACAATAAATGGCCAGGAATACAAGTTGGACGTTGTAATATCAACAATAAATGGCCAGGAATACAAGTTGGAGGTTATAATATCAACAATAAATGGCCAGGAATACAAGTTGGAGGTTGTAATATCAACAATAAATGGCCAGGAATACAAGTTGGAGGTTATAATATAATATCAACAATAAATGGCCAGGAATACAAGTTGGAGGTTATAATATCAACAATAAATGGCCAGGAATACAAGTTGGAGGTTGTAATATCAACAATAAATGGCCAGGAATACAAGTTGGAGGTTATAATATAATATCAACAATAAATGACCAGGAATACAAGTTGTATGTTGTAATATAAACAATAAATGGCCAGGAATACAAGTTGGAGGTTATAATATCAACAATAAATGGCCAGGAATACAAGTTGGAGGTTGTAATATCAACAATAAATGGCCAGGAATACAAGTTGGAGGTTATAATATAATATCAACAATAAATGACCAGGAATACAAGTTGTATGTTGTAATATAAACAATAAATGGCCAGGAACACAAGTTGGAGGTTATAATATCAACAATAAATGGCCAGGAATACAAGTTGGAGGTTGTAATATCAACAATAAATGGCCAGGAATACAAGTTGGAGGTTATAATATAATATCAACAATAAATGGCCAGGAATACAAGTTGGAGGTTATAATATCAACAATAAATGGCCAGGAATACAAGTTGGAGGTTGTAATATCAACAATAAATGGCCAGGAATACAAGTTGGAGGTTATAATATAATATCAACAATAAATGACCAGGAATACAAGTTGTATGTTGTAATATAAACAATAAATGGCCAGGAATACAAGTTGGAGGTTATAATATCAACAATAAATGGCCAGGAATACAAGTTGGAGGTTGTAATATCAACAATAAATGGCCAGGAATACAAGTTGGAGGTTATAATATAATATCAACAATAAATGACCAGGAATACAAGTTGTATGTTGTAATATAAACAATAAATGGCCAGGAATACAAGTTGGAGGTTGTAATATCAACAATAAATGGCCAGGAATACAAGTTGGAGGTTATAATATAATATCAACAATAAATGACCAGGAATACAAGTTGTATGTTGTAATATAAACAATAAATGGCCAGGAATACAAGTTGGAGGTTATAATATCAACAATAAATGACCAGGAATACAAGTTGGAGGTTGTAATATAATATAATACAAGTTGGAGGTTGTAATATAATATCAACAATAAATGGCCAGTAATACAAGTTGGAGGTTATAATATAATATAAACAATAAATGGCCAGTAATACAAGTTGGAGGTTGTAATATCAACAATAAATGGCCAGGAATACAAGTTGGAGGTTATAATATAATATCAACAATAAATGGCCAGGAATACAAGTTGGAGGTTATAATATCAACAATAAATGGCCAGGAATACAAGTTGGAGGTTGTAATATCAACAATAAATGGCCAGGAATACAAGTTGGAGGTTATAATATCAACAATAAATGGCCAGGAATACAAGTTGGAGGTTGTAATATCAACAATAAATGGCCAGGAATACAAGTTGGAGGTTATAATATAATATCAACAATAAATGGCCAGGAATACAAGTTGGAGGTTATAATATCAACAATAAATGGCCAGGAATACAAGTTGGAGGTTGTAATATCAACAATAAATGGCCAGGAATACAAGTTGGAGGTTATAATATAATATCAACAATAAATGACCAGGAATACAAGTTGTATGTTGTAATATAAACAATAAATGGCCAGGAATACAAGTTGGAGGTTATAATATCAACAATAAATGGCCAGGAATACAAGTTGGAGGTTGTAATATCAACAATAAATGGCCAGGAATACAAGTTGGAGGTTATAATATAATATCAACAATAAATGACCAGGAATACAAGTTGTATATTGTAATATAAACAATAAATGGCCAGGAACACAAGTTGGAGGTTATAATATCAACAATAAATGGCCAGGAATACAAGTTGGAGGTTGTAATATCAACAATAAATGGCCAGGAATACAAGTTGGAGGTTATAATATAATATCAACAATAAATGGCCAGGAATACAAGTTGGAGGTTATAATATCAACAATAAATGGCCAGGAATACAAGTTGGAGGTTGTAATATCAACAATAAATGGCCAGGAATACAAGTTGGAGGTTATAATATAATATCAACAATAAATGACCAGGAATACAAGTTGTATGTTGTAATATAAACAATAAATGGCCAGGAATACAAGTTGGAGGTTATAATATCAACAATAAATGGCCAGGAATACAAGTTGGAGGTTGTAATATCAACAATAAATGGCCAGGAATACAAGTTGGAGGTTATAATATAATATCAACAATAAATGACCAGGAATACAAGTTGTATGTTGTAATATAAACAATAAATGGCCAGGAATACAAGTTGGAGGTTATAATATCAACAATAAATGGCCAGGAATATAAGTTGGAGGTTGTAATATAATATCAACAATAAATGGCCAGGTATACAAGTTGTAGGTTATAATATAATATAAACAATAAATGACCAGGTATACAAGTTGGAGGTTATAATATCAACAATAAATGGCCAGTAATACAAGTTGGAGGTTGTAATATAAACAATAAATGGCCAGGAATACAAGTTGGAGGTTGTAATATCAACAATAAATGGCCAGGAATACAAGTTGGAGGTTGTAATATAATATAAACAATAAATAACCAGGAATACAAGTTGGAGGTTGTAATATCAACAATAAATGACCAGGAATACAAGTTGTAGGTTGTAATATCAACAATAAATGGCCAGGAATACAAGTTGGAGGTTGTAATATCAACAATAAATGGCCAGGAATACAAGTTGGAGGTTATAATATCAACAATAAATGGCCAGGAATACAAGTTGGAGGTTATAATATCAACAATAAATGGCCAGTAATACAAGTTGGAGGTTGTAATATAATATCAACAATAAATGGCCAGTAATACAAGTTGGAGGTTGTAATATAATATAAACAATAAATGACCAGGAATACAAGTTGGAGGTTGTAATATCAACAATAAATGACCAGGAATACAAGTTGTAGGTTGTAATATCAACAATAAATGGCCAGGAATACAAGTTGGAGGTTGTAATATCAACAATAAATGGCCAGGAATACAAGTTGGAGGTTGTAATATCAACAATAAATGGCCAGGAATACAAGTTGGAGGTTATAATATCAACAATAAATGGCCAGGAATACAAGTTGGAGGTTATAATATCAACAATAAATGGCCAGTAATACAAGTTGGAGGTTGTAATATCAACAATAAATGACCAGGAATACAAGTTGTAGGTTGTAATATCAACAATAAATGGCCAGGAATACAAGTTGGAGGTTGTAATATCAACAATAAATGACCAGGAATACAAGTTGGAGGTTGTAATATCAACAATAAATGGCCAGGAATACAAGTTGGAGGTTATAATATCAACAATAAATTGCCAGTAATACAAGTTGGAGGTTATAATATCAACAATAAATGGCCAGTAATACAAGTTGGAGGTTGTAATATAATATCAACAATAAATGGCCAGTAATACAAGTTGGAGGTTGTAATATAATATAAACAATAAATGGCCAGGAATACAAGTTGGAGGTTGTAATATCAACAATAAATGACCAGGAATACAAGTTGTAGGTTGTAATATCAACAATAAATGGCCAGGAATACAAGTTGGAGGTTGTAATATAAACAATAAATGGCCAGGAATACAAGTTGGAGGTTGTAATATCAACAATAAATGGCCAGGAATACAAGTTGGAGGTTATAATATCAACAATAAATGGCCAGTAATACAAGTTGGAGGTTATAATATCAACAATAAATGGCCAGTAATACAAGTTGGAGGTTGTAATATAATATCAACAATAAATGGCCAGTAATACAAGTTGGAGGTTGTAATATAATATAAACAATAAATGACCAGGAATACAAGTTGGAGGTTGTAATATCAACAATAAATGACCAGGAATACAAGTTGTAGGTTGTAATATCAACAATAAATGACCAGGAATACAAGTTGGAGGTTGTAATATCAACAATAAATGGCCAGGAATACAAGTTGGAGGTTGTAATATCAACAATAAATGGCCAGGAATACAAGTTGGAGGTTATAATATCAACAATAAATGGCCAGGAATACAAGTTGGAGGTTATAATATCAACAATAAATGGCCAGTAATACAAGTTGGAGGTTGTAATATCAACAATAAATGACCAGGAATACAAGTTGTAGGTTGTAATATCAACAATAAATGGCCAGGAATACAAGTTGGAGGTTGTAATATCAACAATAAATGACCAGGAATACAAGTTGGAGGTTGTAATATCAACAATAAATGGCCAGGAATACAAGTTGTAGGTTATAATATAATATAAACAATAAATGACCAGGAATACAAGTTGGAGGTTATAATATAATATCAACAATAAATGGCCAGGAATACAAGTTGGAGGTTATAATATGAACAATAAATGGCCAGGCATACAAGTTGGAGGTTATAATATCAACAATAAATGGCCAGGAATATAAGTTGGAGGTTATAATATAATATCAACAATAAATGGCCAGGAATACAAGTTGGAGGTTATAATATAAACAATAAATGGCCAGGCATACAAGTTGGAGGTTGTAATATAAACAATAAATGGCCAGGAATACAAGTTGGAGGTTATAATATCAACAATAAATGACCAGGAATACAAGTTGGATGTTGTAATATAAACAATAAATGGCCAGGCATACAAGTTGGAGGTTATAATATCAACAATAAATGGCCAGGCATACAAGTTGGAGGTTATAATATAAACAATAAATGGCCAGGAATACAAGTTGGAGGTTGTAATATCAACAATAAATGGCCAGGAATACAAGTTGGAGGTTGTAATATCAATAATAAATGGCCAGGAATACAAGTTGGAGGTTTTAATATGAACAATAAATGGCCAGGAATACAAGTTGGAGGTTGTAATATCAACAATAAATGGCCAGGAATACAAGTTGGAGGTTATAATATAATATCAACAATAAATGACCAGGAATACAAGTTGTATGTTGTAATATAAACAATAAATGGCCAGGAATACAAGTTGGAGGTTATAATATCAACAATAAATGACCAGGAATACAAGTTGGAGGTTGTAATATAATATAATACAAGTTGGAGGTTGTAATATAATATCAACAATAAATGGCCAGTAATACAAGTTGGAGGTTATAATATAATATAAACAATAAATGGCCAGTAATACAAGTTGGAGGTTGTAATATCAACAATAAATGGCCAGGAATACAAGTTGGAGGTTATAATATAATATCAACAATAAATGGCCAGGAATACAAGTTGGAGGTTATAATATCAACAATAAATGGCCAGGAATACAAGTTGGAGGTTATAATATCAACAATAAATGGCCAGGAATACAAGTTGGAGGTTGTAATATCAACAATAAATGGCCAGGAATACAAGTTGGAGGTTATAATATAATATCAACAATAAATGACCAGGAATACAAGTTGTATGTTGTAATATAAACAATAAATGGCCAGGAATACAAGTTGGAGGTTATAATATCAACAATAAATGGCCAGGAATACAAGTTGGAGGTTGTAATATCAACAATAAATGGCCAGGAATACAAGTTGGAGGTTATAATATCAACAATAAATGGCCAGGAATACAAGTTGGAGGTTGTAATATCAACAATAAATGGCCAGGAATACAAGTTGGAGGTTATAATATAATATCAACAATAAATGGCCAGGAATACAAGTTGGAGGTTATAATATCAACAATAAATGGCCAGGAATACAAGTTGGAGGTTGTAATATCAACAATAAATGGCCAGGAATACAAGTTGGAGGTTATAATATCAACAATAAATGGCCAGGAATACAAGTTGGAGGTTGTAATATCAACAATAAATGGCCAGGAATACAAGTTGGAGGTTATAATATAATATCAACAATAAATGGCCAGGAATACAAGTTGGAGGTTATAATATCAACAATAAATGGCCAGGAATACAAGTTGGAGGTTGTAATATCAACAATAAATGGCCAGGAATACAAGTTGGAGGTTATAATATAATATCAACAATAAATGACCAGGAATACAAGTTGTATGTTGTAATATAAACAATAAATGGCCAGGAATACAAGTTGGAGGTTATAATATCAACAATAAATGGCCAGGAATACAAGTTGGAGGTTGTAATATCAACAATAAATGGCCAGGAATACAAGTTGGAGGTTATAATATCAACAATAAATGGCCAGGAATACAAGTTGGAGGTTGTAATATCAACAATAAATGGCCAGGAATACAAGTTGGAGGTTATAATATAATATCAACAATAAATGGCCAGGAATACAAGTTGGAGGTTATAATATCAACAATAAATGGCCAGGAATACAAGTTGGAGGTTGTAATATCAACAATAAATGGCCAGGAATACAAGTTGGAGGTTATAATATAATATCAACAATAAATGACCAGGAATACAAGTTGTATGTTGTAATATAAACAATAAATGGCCAGGAATACAAGTTGGAGGTTATAATATCAACAATAAATGGCCAGGAATACAAGTTGGAGGTTGTAATATCAACAATAAATGGCCAGGAATACAAGTTGGAGGTTATAATATAATATCAACAATAAATGACCAGGAATACAAGTTGTATGTTGTAATATAAACAATAAATGGCCAGGAACACAAGTTGGAGGTTATAATATCAACAATAAATGGCCAGGAATACAAGTTGGAGGTTGTAATATCAACAATAAATGGCCAGGAATACAAGTTGGAGGTTATAATATAATATCAACAATAAATGGCCAGGAATACAAGTTGGAGGTTATAATATCAACAATAAATGGCCAGGAATACAAGTTGGAGGTTGTAATATCAACAATAAATGGCCAGGAATACAAGTTGGAGGTTATAATATAATATCAACAATAAATGACCAGGAATACAAGTTGTATGTTGTAATATAAACAATAAATGGCCAGGAATACAAGTTGGAGGTTATAATATCAACAATAAATGGCCAGGAATACAAGTTGGAGGTTGTAATATCAACAATAAATGGCCAGGAATACAAGTTGGAGGTTATAATATAATATCAACAATAAATGACCAGGAATACAAGTTGTATGTTGTAATATAAACAATAAATGGCCAGGAATACAAGTTGGAGGTTATAATATCAACAATAAATGGCCAGGAATATAAGTTGGAGGTTGTAATATAATATCAACAATAAATGGCCAGGTATACAAGTTGTAGGTTATAATATAATATAAACAATAAATGACCAGGTATACAAGTTGGAGGTTATAATATCAACAATAAATGGCCAGTAATACAAGTTGGAGGTTGTAATATAAACAATAAATGGCCAGGAATACAAGTTGGAGGTTGTAATATCAACAATAAATGGCCAGGAATACAAGTTGGAGGTTGTAATATAATATAAACAATAAATAACCAGGAATACAAGTTGGAGGTTGTAATATCAACAATAAATGACCAGGAATACAAGTTGTAGGTTGTAATATCAACAATAAATGGCCAGGAATACAAGTTGGAGGTTGTAATATCAACAATAAATGGCCAGGAATACAAGTTGGAGGTTATAATATCAACAATAAATGGCCAGGAATACAAGTTGGAGGTTATAATATCAACAATAAATGGCCAGTAATACAAGTTGGAGGTTGTAATATAATATCAACAATAAATGGCCAGTAATACAAGTTGGAGGTTGTAATATAATATAAACAATAAATGACCAGGAATACAAGTTGGAGGTTGTAATATCAACAATAAATGACCAGGAATACAAGTTGTAGGTTGTAATATCAACAATAAATGGCCAGGAATACAAGTTGGAGGTTGTAATATCAACAATAAATGGCCAGGAATACAAGTTGGAGGTTGTAATATCAACAATAAATGGCCAGGAATACAAGTTGGAGGTTATAATATCAACAATAAATGGCCAGGAATACAAGTTGGAGGTTATAATATCAACAATAAATGGCCAGTAATACAAGTTGGAGGTTGTAATATCAACAATAAATGACCAGGAATACAAGTTGTAGGTTGTAATATCAACAATAAATGGCCAGGAATACAAGTTGGAGGTTGTAATATCAACAATAAATGACCAGGAATACAAGTTGGAGGTTGTAATATCAACAATAAATGGCCAGGAATACAAGTTGGAGGTTATAATATCAACAATAAATTGCCAGTAATACAAGTTGGAGGTTATAATATCAACAATAAATGGCCAGTAATACAAGTTGGAGGTTGTAATATAATATCAACAATAAATGGCCAGTAATACAAGTTGGAGGTTGTAATATAATATAAACAATAAATGGCCAGGAATACAAGTTGGAGGTTGTAATATCAACAATAAATGACCAGGAATACAAGTTGTAGGTTGTAATATCAACAATAAATGGCCAGGAATACAAGTTGGAGGTTGTAATATAAACAATAAATGGCCAGGAATACAAGTTGGAGGTTGTAATATCAACAATAAATGGCCAGGAATACAAGTTGGAGGTTATAATATCAACAATAAATGGCCAGTAATACAAGTTGGAGGTTATAATATCAACAATAAGTGGCCAGTAATACAAGTTGGAGGTTGTAATATAATATCAACAATAAATGGCCAGTAATACAAGTTGGAGGTTGTAATATAATATAAACAATAAATGACCAGGAATACAAGTTGGAGGTTGTAATATCAACAATAAATGACCAGGAATACAAGTTGTAGGTTGTAATATCAACAATAAATGGCCAGGAATACAAGTTGGAGGTTGTAATATCAACAATAAATGGCCAGGAATACAAGTTGGAGGTTGTAATATCAACAATAAATGGCCAGGAATACAAGTTGGAGGTTATAATATCAACAATAAATGGCCAGGAATACAAGTTGGAGGTTATAATATCAACAATAAATGGCCAGTAATACAAGTTGGAGGTTGTAATATCAACAATAAATGACCAGGAATACAAGTTGTAGGTTGTAATATCAACAATAAATGGCCAGGAATACAAGTTGGAGGTTGTAATATAAACAATAAATGGCCAGGAATACAAGTTGGAGGTTGTAATATCAACAATAAATGGCCAGGAATACAAGTTGGAGGTTATAATATCAACAATAAATGGCCAGTAATACAAGTTGGAGGTTATAATATCAACAATAAATGGCCAGTAATACAAGTTGGAGGTTGTAATATAATATCAACAATAAATGGCCAGTAATACAAGTTGGAGGTTGTAATATAATATAAACAATAAATGACCAGGAATACAAGTTGGAGGTTGTAATATCAACAATAAATGACCAGGAATACAAGTTGTAGGTTGTAATATCAACAATAAATGACCAGGAATACAAGTTGGAGGTTGTAATATCAACAATAAATGGCCAGGAATACAAGTTGGAGGTTGTAATATCAACAATAAATGGCCAGGAATACAAGTTGGAGGTTATAATATCAACAATAAATGGCCAGGAATACAAGTTGGAGGTTATAATATCAACAATAAATGGCCAGTAATACAAGTTGGAGGTTGTAATATCAACAATAAATGACCAGGAATACAAGTTGTAGGTTGTAATATCAACAATAAATGGCCAGGAATACAAGTTGGAGGTTGTAATATCAACAATAAATGACCAGGAATACAAGTTGGAGGTTGTAATATCAACAATAAATGGCCAGGAATACAAGTTGTAGGTTATAATATAATATAAACAATAAATGACCAGGAATACAAGTTGGAGGTTATAATATAATATCAACAATAAATGGCCAGGAATACAAGTTGGAGGTTATAATATAAACAATAAATGGCCAGGCATACAAGTTGGAGGTTATAATATCAACAATAAATGGCCAGGAATATAAGTTGGAGGTTATAATATAATATCAACAATAAATGGCCAGGAATACAAGTTGGAGGTTATAATATAAACAATAAATGGCCAGGCATACAAGTTGGAGGTTGTAATATAAACAATAAATGGCCAGGAATACAAGTTGGAGGTTATAATATCAACAATAAATGACCAGGAATACAAGTTGGATGTTGTAATATAAACAATAAATGGCCAGGCATACAAGTTGGAGGTTATAATATCAACAATAAATGGCCAGGCATACAAGTTGGAGGTTATAATATAAACAATAAATGGCCAGGAATACAAGTTGGAGGTTGTAATATCAACAATAAATGGCCAGGAATACAAGTTGGAGGTTGTAATATCAACAATAAATGGCCAGGAATACAAGTTGGAGGTTGTAATATCAATAATAAATGGCCAGGAATACAAGTTGGAGGTTTTAATATGAACAATAAATGGCCAGGAATACAAGTTGGAGGTTGTAATATCAACAATAAATGGCCAGGAATACAAGTTGGAGGTTATAATATAATATCAACAATAAATGACCAGGAATACAAGTTGTATGTTGTAATATAAACAATAAATGGCCAGGAATACAAGTTGGAGGTTATAATATCAACAATAAATGACCAGGAATACAAGTTGGAGGTTGTAATATAATATAATACAAGTTGGAGGTTGTAATATAATATCAACAATAAATGGCCAGTAATACAAGTTGGAGGTTATAATATAATATAAACAATAAATGGCCAGTAATACAAGTTGGAGGTTGTAATATCAACAATAAATGGCCAGGAATACAAGTTGGAGGTTATAATATAATATCAACAATAAATGGCCAGGAATACAAGTTGGAGGTTATAATATCAACAATAAATGGCCAGGAATACAAGTTGGAGGTTGTAATATCAACAATAAATGGCCAGGAATACAAGTTGGAGGTTATAATATCAACAATAAATGGCCAGGAATACAAGTTGGAGGTTGTAATATCAACAATAAATGGCCAGGAATACAAGTTGGAGGTTATAATATAATATCAACAATAAATGGCCAGGAATACAAGTTGGAGGTTATAATATCAACAATAAATGGCCAGGAATACAAGTTGGAGGTTGTAATATCAACAATAAATGGCCAGGAATACAAGTTGGAGGTTATAATATCAACAATAAATGGCCAGGAATACAAGTTGGAGGTTGTAATATCAACAATAAATGGCCAGGAATACAAGTTGGAGGTTATAATATAATATCAACAATAAATGGCCAGGAATACAAGTTGGAGGTTATAATATCAACAATAAATGGCCAGGAATACAAGTTGGAGGTTGTAATATCAACAATAAATGGCCAGGAATACAAGTTGGAGGTTATAATATAATATCAACAATAAATGACCAGGAATACAAGTTGTATGTTGTAATATAAACAATAAATGGCCAGGAATACAAGTTGGAGGTTATAATATCAACAATAAATGGCCAGGAATACAAGTTGGAGGTTGTAATATCAACAATAAATGGCCAGGAATACAAGTTGGAGGTTATAATATAATATCAACAATAAATGACCAGGAATACAAGTTGTATGTTGTAATATAAACAATAAATGGCCAGTAATACAAGTTGGAGGTTGTAATATCAACAATAAATGACCAGGAATACAAGTTGTAGGTTGTAATATCAACAATAAATGGCCAGGAATACAAGTTGGAGGTTGTAATATAAACAATAAATGGCCAGGAATACAAGTTGGAGGTTGTAATATCAACAATAAATGGCCAGGAATACAAGTTGGAGGTTATAATATCAACAATAAATGGCCAGTAATACAAGTTGGAGGTTATAATATCAACAATAAGTGGCCAGTAATACAAGTTGGAGGTTGTAATATAATATCAACAATAAATGGCCAGTAATACAAGTTGGAGGTTGTAATATAATATAAACAATAAATGACCAGGAATACAAGTTGGAGGTTGTAATATCAACAATAAATGACCAGGAATACAAGTTGTAGGTTGTAATATCAACAATAAATGGCCAGGAATACAAGTTGGAGGTTGTAATATCAACAATAAATGGCCAGGAATACAAGTTGGAGGTTGTAATATCAACAATAAATGGCCAGGAATACAAGTTGGAGGTTATAATATCAACAATAAATGGCCAGGAATACAAGTTGGAGGTTATAATATCAACAATAAATGGCCAGTAATACAAGTTGGAGGTTGTAATATCAACAATAAATGACCAGGAATACAAGTTGTAGGTTGTAATATCAACAATAAATGGCCAGGAATACAAGTTGGAGGTTGTAATATAAACAATAAATGGCCAGGAATACAAGTTGGAGGTTGTAATATCAACAATAAATGGCCAGGAATACAAGTTGGAGGTTATAATATCAACAATAAATGGCCAGTAATACAAGTTGGAGGTTATAATATCAACAATAAATGGCCAGTAATACAAGTTGGAGGTTGTAATATAATATCAACAATAAATGGCCAGTAATACAAGTTGGAGGTTGTAATATAATATAAACAATAAATGACCAGGAATACAAGTTGGAGGTTGTAATATCAACAATAAATGACCAGGAATACAAGTTGTAGGTTGTAATATCAACAATAAATGACCAGGAATACAAGTTGGAGGTTGTAATATCAACAATAAATGGCCAGGAATACAAGTTGGAGGTTGTAATATCAACAATAAATGGCCAGGAATACAAGTTGGAGGTTATAATATCAACAATAAATGGCCAGGAATACAAGTTGGAGGTTATAATATCAACAATAAATGGCCAGTAATACAAGTTGGAGGTTGTAATATCAACAATAAATGACCAGGAATACAAGTTGTAGGTTGTAATATCAACAATAAATGGCCAGGAATACAAGTTGGAGGTTGTAATATCAACAATAAATGACCAGGAATACAAGTTGGAGGTTGTAATATCAACAATAAATGGCCAGGAATACAAGTTGTAGGTTATAATATAATATAAACAATAAATGACCAGGAATACAAGTTGGAGGTTATAATATAATATCAACAATAAATGGCCAGGAATACAAGTTGGAGGTTATAATATAAACAATAAATGGCCAGGCATACAAGTTGGAGGTTATAATATCAACAATAAATGGCCAGGAATATAAGTTGGAGGTTATAATATAATATCAACAATAAATGGCCAGGAATACAAGTTGGAGGTTATAATATAAACAATAAATGGCCAGGCATACAAGTTGGAGGTTGTAATATAAACAATAAATGGCCAGGAATACAAGTTGGAGGTTATAATATCAACAATAAATGACCAGGAATACAAGTTGGATGTTGTAATATAAACAATAAATGGCCAGGCATACAAGTTGGAGGTTATAATATCAACAATAAATGGCCAGGCATACAAGTTGGAGGTTATAATATAAACAATAAATGGCCAGGAATACAAGTTGGAGGTTGTAATATCAACAATAAATGGCCAGGAATACAAGTTGGAGGTTGTAATATCAACAATAAATGGCCAGGAATACAAGTTGGAGGTTGTAATATCAATAATAAATGGCCAGGAATACAAGTTGGAGGTTTTAATATGAACAATAAATGGCCAGGAATACAAGTTGGAGGTTGTAATATCAACAATAAATGGCCAGGAATACAAGTTGGAGGTTATAATATAATATCAACAATAAATGACCAGGAATACAAGTTGTATGTTGTAATATAAACAATAAATGGCCAGGAATACAAGTTGGAGGTTATAATATCAACAATAAATGACCAGGAATACAAGTTGGAGGTTGTAATATAATATAATACAAGTTGGAGGTTGTAATATAATATCAACAATAAATGGCCAGTAATACAAGTTGGAGGTTATAATATAATATAAACAATAAATGGCCAGTAATACAAGTTGGAGGTTGTAATATCAACAATAAATGGCCAGGAATACAAGTTGGAGGTTATAATATAATATCAACAATAAATGGCCAGGAATACAAGTTGGAGGTTATAATATCAACAATAAATGGCCAGGAATACAAGTTGGAGGTTGTAATATCAACAATAAATGGCCAGGAATACAAGTTGGAGGTTATAATATCAACAATAAATGGCCAGGAATACAAGTTGGAGGTTGTAATATCAACAATAAATGGCCAGGAATACAAGTTGGAGGTTATAATATAATATCAACAATAAATGGCCAGGAATACAAGTTGGAGGTTATAATATCAACAATAAATGGCCAGGAATACAAGTTGGAGGTTGTAATATCAACAATAAATGGCCAGGAATACAAGTTGGAGGTTATAATATCAACAATAAATGGCCAGGAATACAAGTTGGAGGTTGTAATATCAACAATAAATGGCCAGGAATACAAGTTGGAGGTTATAATATAATATCAACAATAAATGGCCAGGAATACAAGTTGGAGGTTATAATATCAACAATAAATGGCCAGGAATACAAGTTGGAGGTTGTAATATCAACAATAAATGGCCAGGAATACAAGTTGGAGGTTATAATATAATATCAACAATAAATGACCAGGAATACAAGTTGTATGTTGTAATATAAACAATAAATGGCCAGGAATACAAGTTGGAGGTTATAATATCAACAATAAATGGCCAGGAATACAAGTTGGAGGTTGTAATATCAACAATAAATGGCCAGGAATACAAGTTGGAGGTTATAATATAATATCAACAATAAATGACCAGGAATACAAGTTGTATGTTGTAATATAAACAATAAATGGCCAGGAACACAAGTTGGAGGTTATAATATCAACAATAAATGGCCAGGAATACAAGTTGGAGGTTGTAATATCAACAATAAATGGCCAGGAATACAAGTTGGAGGTTATAATATAATATCAACAATAAATGGCCAGGAATACAAGTTGGAGGTTATAATATCAACAATAAATGGCCAGGAATACAAGTTGGAGGTTGTAATATCAACAATAAATGGCCAGGAATACAAGTTGGAGGTTATAATATAATATCAACAATAAATGACCAGGAATACAAGTTGTATGTTGTAATATAAACAATAAATGGCCAGGAATACAAGTTGGAGGTTATAATATCAACAATAAATGGCCAGGAATACAAGTTGGAGGTTGTAATATCAACAATAAATGGCCAGGAATACAAGTTGGAGGTTATAATATAATATCAACAATAAATGACCAGGAATACAAGTTGTATGTTGTAATATAAACAATAAATGGCCAGGAATACAAGTTGGAGGTTATAATATCAACAATAAATGGCCAGGAATATAAGTTGGAGGTTGTAATATAATATCAACAATAAATGGCCAGGTATACAAGTTGTAGGTTATAATATAATATAAACAATAAATGACCAGGTATACAAGTTGGAGGTTATAATATCAACAATAAATGGCCAGTAATACAAGTTGGAGGTTGTAATATAAACAATAAATGGCCAGGAATACAAGTTGGAGGTTGTAATATCAACAATAAATGGCCAGGAATACAATTTGGAGGTTGTAATATAATATAAACAATAAATAACCAGGAATACAAGTTGGAGGTTGTAATATCAACAATAAATGACCAGGAATACAAGTTGTAGGTTGTAATATCAACAATAAATGGCCAGGAATACAAGTTGGAGGTTGTAATATCAACAATAAATGGCCAGGAATACAAGTTGGAGGTTATAATATCAACAATAAATGGCCAGGAATACAAGTTGGAGGTTATAATATCAACAATAAATGGCCAGTAATACAAGTTGGAGGTTGTAATATAATATCAACAATAAATGGCCAGTAATACAAGTTGGAGGTTGTAATATAATATAAACAATAAATGACCAGGAATACAAGTTGGAGGTTGTAATATCAACAATAAATGACCAGGAATACAAGTTGTAGGTTGTAATATCAACAATAAATGGCCAGGAATACAAGTTGGAGGTTGTAATATCAACAATAAATGGCCAGGAATACAAGTTGGAGGTTATAATATCAACAATAAATGGCCAGGAATACAAGTTGGAGGTTATAATATCAACAATAAATGGCCAGTAATACAAGTTGGAGGTTGTAATATCAACAATAAATGACCAGGAATACAAGTTGTAGGTTGTAATATCAACAATAAATGGCCAGGAATACAAGTTGGAGGTTGTAATATCAACAATAAATGACCAGGAATACAAGTTGGAGGTTGTAATATCAACAATAAATGGCCAGGAATACAAGTTGGAGGTTATAATATCAACAATAAATTGCCAGTAATACAAGTTGGAGGTTATAATATCAACAATAAATGGCCAGTAATACAAGTTGGAGGTTGTAATATAATATCAACAATAAATGGCCAGTAATACAAGTTGGAGGTTGTAATATAATATAAACAATAAATGGCCAGGAATACAAGTTGGAGGTTGTAATATCAACAATAAATGACCAGGAATACAAGTTGTAGGTTGTAATATCAACAATAAATGGCCAGGAATACAAGTTGGAGGTTGTAATATAAACAATAAATGGCCAGGAATACAAGTTGGAGGTTGTAATATCAACAATAAATGGCCAGGAATACAAGTTGGAGGTTATAATATCAACAATAAATGGCCAGTAATACAAGTTGGAGGTTATAATATCAACAATAAGTGGCCAGTAATACAAGTTGGAGGTTGTAATATAATATCAACAATAAATGGCCAGTAATACAAGTTGGAGGTTGTAATATAATATAAACAATAAATGACCAGGAATACAAGTTGGAGGTTGTAATATCAACAATAAATGACCAGGAATACAAGTTGTAGGTTGTAATATCAACAATAAATGGCCAGGAATACAAGTTGGAGGTTGTAATATCAACAATAAATGGCCAGGAATACAAGTTGGAGGTTGTAATATCAACAATAAATGGCCAGGAATACAAGTTGGAGGTTATAATATCAACAATAAATGGCCAGGAATACAAGTTGGAGGTTATAATATCAACAATAAATGGCCAGTAATACAAGTTGGAGGTTGTAATATCAACAATAAATGACCAGGAATACAAGTTGTAGGTTGTAATATCAACAATAAATGGCCAGGAATACAAGTTGGAGGTTGTAATATCAACAATAAATGACCAGGAATACAAGTTGGAGGTTGTAATATCAACAATAAATGGCCAGGAATACAAGTTGGAGGTTATAATATCAACAATAAATTGCCAGTAATACAAGTTGGAGGTTATAATATCAACAATAAATGGCCAGTAATACAAGTTGGAGGTTGTAATATATAATATCAACAATAAATGGCCAGTAATACAAGTTGGAGGTTGTAATATAATATAAACAATAAATGGCCAGGAATACAAGTTGGAGGTTGTAATATCAACAATAAATGACCAGGAATACAAGTTGTAGGTTGTAATATCAACAATAAATGGCCAGGAATACAAGTTGGAGGTTGTAATATAAACAATAAATGGCCAGGAATACAAGTTGGAGGTTGTAATATCAACAATAAATGGCCAGGAATACAAGTTGGAGGTTATAATATCAACAATAAATGGCCAGTAATACAAGTTGGAGGTTATAATATCAACAATAAATGGCCAGTAATACAAGTTGGAGGTTGTAATATAATATAAACAATAAATGACCAGGAATACAAGTTGGAGGTTGTAATATCAACAATAAATGACCAGGAATACAAGTTGTAGGTTGTAATATCAACAATAAATGGCCAGGAATACAAGTTGGAGGTTGTAATATCAACAATAAATGGCCAGGAATACAAGTTGGAGGTTGTAATATCAACAATAAATGGCCAGTAATACAAGTTGGAGGTTGTAATATAATATCAACAATAAATGGCCAGTAATACAAGTTGGAGGTTGTAATATAATATAAACAATAAATGGCCAGGAATACAAGTTGGAGGTTGTAATATCAACAATAAATGACCAGGAATACAAGTTGTAGGTTGTAATATCAACAATAAATGGCCAGGAATACAAGTTGGAGGTTGTAATATAAACAATAAATGGCCAGGAATACAAGTTGGAGGTTATAATATCAACAATAAATGGCCAGTAATACAAGTTGGAGGTTATAATATCAACAATAAATGGCCAGTAATACAAGTTGGAGGTTGTAATATAATATCAACAATAAATGGCCAGTAATACAAGTTGGAGGTTGTAATATAATATAAACAATAAATGACCAGGAATACAAGTTGGAGGTTGTAATATCAACAATAAATGACCAGGAATACAAGTTGTAGGTTGTAATATCAACAATAAATGGCCAGGAATACAAGTTGGAGGTTGTAATATCAACAATAAATGGCCAGGAATACAAGTTGGAGGTTGTAATATCAACAATAAATGGCCAGGAATACAAGTTGGAGGTTATAATATCAACAATAAATGGCCAGTAATACAAGTTGGAGGTTATAATATCAACAATAAATGGCCAGTAATACAAGTTGGAGGTTGTAATATAATATCAACAATAAATGGCCAGTAATACAAGTTGGAGGTTGTAATATAATATAAACAATAAATGGCCAGGAATACAAGTTGGAGGTTGTAATATCAACAATAAATGACCAGGAATACAAGTTGTAGGTTGTAATATCAACAATAAATGGCCAGGAATACAAGTTGGAGGTTGTAATATAAACAATAAATGGCCAGGAATACAAGTTGGAGGTTGTAATATCAACAATAAATGGCCAGGAATACAAGTTGGAGGTTATAATATCAACAATAAATGCCCAGTAATACAAGTTGGAGGTTATAATATCAACAATAAATGGCCAGTAATACAAGTTGGAGGTTGTAATATAATATCAACAATAAATGGCCAGTAATACAAGTTGGAGGTTGTAATATAATATAAACAATAAATGGCCAGGAATACAAGTTGGAGGTTGTAATATCAACAATAAATGACCAGGAATACAAGTTGTAGGTTGTAATATCAGCAATAAATGGCCAGGAATACAAGTTGAAGGTTGTAATATCAACAATAAATGGCCAGGAATACAAGTTGGAGGTTGTAATATCAACAATAAATGGCCAGGAATACAAGTTGGAGGTTATAATATCAACAATAAATGACCAGGAATACAAGTTGTAGGTTATAATATAATATAAACAATAAATGGCCAGGAATACAAGTTGGAGGTTATAATATAAACAATAAATGGCCAGGAATACAAGTTGTAGGTTATAATATAATATAAACAATAAATGACCAGGAATACAAGTTGGAGGTTATAATATCAACAATAAATGGCCAGGAATATAAGTTGGAGGTTATAATATAATATCAACAATAAATGGCCAGGAATACAAGTTGGAGGTTATAATATAAACAATAAATGGCCAGGCATACAAGTTGGAGGTTATAATATCAACAATAAATGGCCAGGAATATAAGTTGGAGGTTATAATATAATATCAACAATAAATGGCCAGGAATACAAGTTGGAGGTTATAATATAAACAATAAATGGCCAGGCATACAAGTTGGAGGTTGTAATATCAACAATAAATGGCCAGGAATACAAGTTGGAGGTTATAATATAATATCAACAATAAATGGCCAGGAATACAAGTTGGAGGTTATAATATCAACAATAAATGGCCAGGAATACAAGTTGTAGGTTGTAATATCAACAATAAATGGCCAGGAATACAAGTTGGAGGTTATAATATAATATCAACAATAAATGACCAGGAATACAAGTTGTATGTTGTAATATAAACAATAAATGGCCAGGAATACAAGTTGGAGGTTATAATATCAACAATAAATGGCCAGGAATACAAGTTGGAGGTTGTAATATCAACAATAAATGGCCAGGAATACAAGTTGGAGGTTATAATATAATATCAACAATAAATGACCAGGAATACAAGTTGTATGTTGTAATATAAACAATAAATGGCCAGGAATACAAGTTGGAGGTTATAATATCAACAATAAATGGCCAGGAATATAAGTTGGAGGTTGTAATATAATATCAACAATAAATGGCCAGGTATACAAGTTGTAGGTTATAATATAATATAAACAATAAATGACCAGGTATACAAGTTGGAGGTTATAATATCAACAATAAATGGCCAGTAATACAAGTTGGAGGTTGTAATATAAACAATAAATGGCCAGGAATACAAGTTGGAGGTTGTAATATCAACAATAAATGGCCAGGAATACAAGTTGGAGGTTGTAATATAATATAAACAATAAATAACCAGGAATACAAGTTGGAGGTTGTAATATCAACAATAAATGACCAGGAATACAAGTTGTAGGTTGTAATATCAACAATAAATGGCCAGGAATACAAGTTGGAGGTTGTAATATCAACAATAAATGGCCAGGAATACAAGTTGGAGGTTATAATATCAACAATAAATGGCCAGGAATACAAGTTGGAGGTTGTAATATCAACAATAAATGACCAGGAATACAAGTTGTAGGTTGTAATATCAACAATAAATGGCCAGGAATACAAGTTGGAGGTTGTAATATCAACAATAAATGGCCAGGAATACAAGTTGGAGGTTATAATATCAACAATAAATGACCAGGAATACAAGTTGGAGGTTGTAATATCAACAATAAATGACCAGGAATACAAGTTGTAGGTTGTAATATCAACAATAAATGGCCAGGAATACAAGTTGGAGGTTGTAATATCAACAATAAATGGCCAGGAATACAAGTTGGAGGTTGTAATATCAACAATAAATGGCCAGGAATACAAGTTGGAGGTTATAATATCAACAATAAATGGCCAGGAATACAAGTTGGAGGTTGTAATATCAACAATAAATGGCCAGTAATACAAGTTGGAGGTTGTAATATCAACAATAAATGACCAGGAATACAAGTTGTAGGTTGTAATATCAACAATAAATGGCCAGGAATACAAGTTGGAGGTTGTAATATCAACAATAAATGACCAGGAATACAAGTTGGAGGTTGTAATATCAACAATAAATGGCCAGGAATACAAGTTGGAGGTTATAATATCAACAATAAATTGCCAGTAATACAAGTTGGAGGTTATAATATCAACAATAAATGGCCAGTAATACAAGTTGGAGGTTGTAATATAATATCAACAATAAATGGCCAGTAATACAAGTTGGAGGTTGTAATATAATATAAACAATAAATGGCCAGGAATACAAGTTGGAGGTTGTAATATCAACAATAAATGACCAGGAATACAAGTTGTAGGTTGTAATATCAACAATAAATGGCCAGGAATACAAGTTGGAGGTTGTAATATAAACAATAAATGGCCAGGAATACAAGTTGGAGGTTGTAATATCAACAATAAATGGCCAGGAATACAAGTTGGAGGTTATAATATCAACAATAAATGGCCAGTAATACAAGTTGGAGGTTATAATATCAACAATAAATGGCCAGTAATACAAGTTGGAGGTTGTAATATAATATCAACAATAAATGGCCAGTAATACAAGTTGGAGGTTGTAATATAATATAAACAATAAATGACCAGGAATACAAGTTGGAGGTTGTAATATCAACAATAAATGACCAGGAATACAAGTTGTAGGTTGTAATATCAACAATAAATGGCCAGGAATACAAGTTGGAGGTTGTAATATCAACAATAAATGGCCAGGAATACAAGTTGGAGGTTGTAATATCAACAATAAATGACCAGGAATACAAGTTGGAGGTTATAATATCAACAATAAATGGCCAGGAATACAAGTTGGAGGTTATAATATCAACAATAAATGGCCAGTAATACAAGTTGGAGGTTGTAATATCAACAATAAATGACCAGGAATACAAGTTGTAGGTTGTAATATCAACAATAAATGGCCAGGAATACAAGTTGGAGGTTGTAATATCAACAATAAATGACCAGGAATACAAGTTGGAGGTTGTAATATCAACAATAAATGGCCAGGAATACAAGTTGGAGGTTATAATATCAACAATAAATTGCCAGTAATACAAGTTGGAGGTTATAATATCAACAATAAATGGCCAGTAATACAAGTTGGAGGTTGTAATATAATATCAACAATAAATGGCCAGTAATACAAGTTGGAGGTTGTAATATAATATAAACAATAAATGGCCAGGAATACAAGTTGGAGGTTGTAATATCAACAATAAATGACCAGGAATACAAGTTGTAGGTTGTAATATCAACAATAAATGGCCAGGAATACAAGTTGGAGGTTGTAATATAAACAATAAATGGCCAGGAATACAAGTTGGAGGTTGTAATATCAACAATAAATGGCCAGGAATACAAGTTGGAGGTTATAATATCAACAAAAAATGGCCAGTAATACAAGTTGGAGGTTATAATATCAACAATAAATGGCCAGTAATACAAGTTGGAGGTTGTAATATAATATCAACAATAAATGGCCAGTAATACAAGTTGGAGGTTGTAATATAATATAAACAATAAATGACCAGGAATACAAGTTGGAGGTTGTAATATCAACAATAAATGACCAGGAATACAAGTTGTAGGTTGTAATATCAACAATAAATGGCCAGGAATACAAGTTGGAGGTTATAATATCAACAATAAATGGCCAGGAATACAAGTTGGAGGTTATAATATCAACAATAAATGGCCAGTAATACAAGTTGGAGGTTGTAATATCAACAATAAATGACCAGGAATACAAGTTGTAGGTTGTAATATCAACAATAAATGGCCAGGAATACAAGTTGGAGGTTGTAATATCAACAATAAATGACCAGGAATACAAGTTGGAGGTTGTAATATCAACAATAAATGGCCAGGAATACAAGTTGGAGGTTATAATATCAACAATAAATTGCCAGTAATACAAGTTGGAGGTTATAATATCAACAATAAATGGCCAGTAATACAAGTTGGAGGTTGTAATATAATATCAACAATAAATGGCCAGTAATACAAGTTGGAGGTTGTAATATAATATAAACAATAAATGGCCAGGAATACAAGTTGGAGGTTGTAATATCAACAATAAATGACCAGGAATACAAGTTGTAGGTTGTAATATCAACAATAAATGGCCAGGAATACAAGTTGGAGGTTGTAATATAAACAATAAATGGCCAGGAATACAAGTTGGAGGTTGTAATATCAACAATAAATGGCCAGGAATACAAGTTGGAGGTTATAATATCAACAATAAATGGCCAGTAATACAAGTTGGAGGTTATAATATCAACAATAAATGGCCAGTAATACAAGTTGGAGGTTGTAATATAATATAAACAATAAATGACCAGGAATACAAGTTGGAGGTTGTAATATCAACAATAAATGACCAGGAATACAAGTTGTAGGTTGTAATATCAACAATAAATGGCCAGGAATACAAGTTGGAGGTTGTAATATCAACAATAAATGGCCAGGAATACAAGTTGGAGGTTGTAATATCAACAATAAATGGCCAGTAATACAAGTTGGAGGTTGTAATATAATATCAACAATAAATGGCCAGTAATACAAGTTGGAGGTTGTAATATAATATAAACAATAAATGGCCAGGAATACAAGTTGGAGGTTGTAATATCAACAATAAATGACCAGGAATACAAGTTGTAGGTTGTAATATCAACAATAAATGGCCAGGAATACAAGTTGGAGGTTGTAATATAAACAATAAATGGCCAGGAATACAAGTTGGAGGTTATAATATCAACAATAAATGGCCAGTAATACAAGTTGGAGGTTATAATATCAACAATAAATGGCCAGTAATACAAGTTGGAGGTTGTAATATAATATCAACAATAAATGGCCAGTAATACAAGTTGGAGGTTGTAATATAATATAAACAATAAATGACCAGGAATACAAGTTGGAGGTTGTAATATCAACAATAAATGACCAGGAATACAAGTTGTAGGTTGTAATATCAACAATAAATGGCCAGGAATACAAGTTGGAGGTTGTAATATCAACAATAAATGGCCAGGAATACAAGTTGGAGGTTGTAATATCAACAATAAATGGCCAGGAATACAAGTTGGAGGTTATAATATCAACAATAAATGGCCAGTAATACAAGTTGGAGGTTATAATATCAACAATAAATGGCCAGTAATACAAGTTGGAGGTTGTAATATAATATCAACAATAAATGGCCAGTAATACAAGTTGGAGGTTGTAATATAATATAAACAATAAATGGCCAGGAATACAAGTTGGAGGTTGTAATATCAACAATAAATGACCAGGAATACAAGTTGTAGGTTGTAATATCAACAATAAATGGCCAGGAATACAAGTTGGAGGTTGTAATATAAACAATAAATGGCCAGGAATACAAGTTGGAGGTTGTAATATCAACAATAAATGGCCAGGAATACAAGTTGGAGGTTATAATATCAACAATAAATGCCCAGTAATACAAGTTGGAGGTTATAATATCAACAATAAATGGCCAGTAATACAAGTTGGAGGTTGTAATATAATATCAACAATAAATGGCCAGTAATACAAGTTGGAGGTTGTAATATAATATAAACAATAAATGGCCAGGAATACAAGTTGGAGGTTGTAATATCAACAATAAATGACCAGGAATACAAGTTGTAGGTTGTAATATCAGCAATAAATGGCCAGGAATACAAGTTGAAGGTTGTAATATCAACAATAAATGGCCAGGAATACAAGTTGGAGGTTGTAATATCAACAATAAATGGCCAGGAATACAAGTTGGAGGTTATAATATCAACAATAAATGACCAGGAATACAAGTTGTAGGTTATAATATAATATAAACAATAAATGGCCAGGAATACAAGTTGGAGGTTATAATATAAACAATAAATGGCCAGGAATACAAGTTGTAGGTTATAATATAATATAAACAATAAATGACCAGGAATACAAGTTGGAGGTTATAATATCAACAATAAATGGCCAGGAATATAAGTTGGAGGTTATAATATAATATCAACAATAAATGGCCAGGAATACAAGTTGGAGGTTATAATATAAACAATAAATGGCCAGGCATACAAGTTGGAGGTTATAATATCAACAATAAATGGCCAGGAATATAAGTTGGAGGTTATAATATAATATCAACAATAAATGGCCAGGAATACAAGTTGGAGGTTATAATATAAACAATAAATGGCCAGGCATACAAGTTGGAGGTTGTAATATCAACAATAAATGGCCAGGAATACAAGTTGGAGGTTATAATATAATATCAACAATAAATGGCCAGGAATACAAGTTGGAGGTTATAATATCAACAATAAATGGCCAGGAATACAAGTTGTAGGTTGTAATATCAACAATAAATGGCCAGGAATACAAGTTGGAGGTTATAATATAATATCAACAATAAATGACCAGGAATACAAGTTGTATGTTGTAATATAAACAATAAATGGCCAGGAATACAAGTTGGAGGTTATAATATCAACAATAAATGGCCAGGAATACAAGTTGGAGGTTGTAATATCAACAATAAATGGCCAGGAATACAAGTTGGAGGTTATAATATAATATCAACAATAAATGACCAGGAATACAAGTTGTATGTTGTAATATAAACAATAAATGGCCAGGAATACAAGTTGGAGGTTATAATATCAACAATAAATGGCCAGGAATATAAGTTGGAGGTTGTAATATAATATCAACAATAAATGGCCAGGTATACAAGTTGTAGGTTATAATATAATATAAACAATAAATGACCAGGTATACAAGTTGGAGGTTATAATATCAACAATAAATGGCCAGTAATACAAGTTGGAGGTTGTAATATAAACAATAAATGGCCAGGAATACAAGTTGGAGGTTGTAATATCAACAATAAATGGCCAGGAATACAAGTTGGAGGTTGTAATATAATATAAACAATAAATAACCAGGAATACAAGTTGGAGGTTGTAATATCAACAATAAATGACCAGGAATACAAGTTGTAGGTTGTAATATCAACAATAAATGGCCAGGAATACAAGTTGGAGGTTGTAATATCAACAATAAATGGCCAGGAATACAAGTTGGAGGTTATAATATCAACAATAAATGGCCAGGAATACAAGTTGGAGGTTATAATATCAACAATAAATGGCCAGTAATACAAGTTGGAGGTTGTAATATAATATCAACAATAAATGGCCAGTAATACAAGTTGGAGGTTGTAATATAATATAAACAATAAATGACCAGGAATACAAGTTGGAGGTTGTAATATCAACAATAAATGACCAGGAATACAAGTTGTAGGTTGTAATATCAACAATAAATGGCCAGGAATACAAGTTGGAGGTTGTAATATCAACAATAAATGGCCAGGAATACAAGTTGGAGGTTGTAATATCAACAATAAATGGCCAGGAATACAAGTTGGAGGTTATAATATCAACAATAAATGGCCAGGAATACAAGTTGGAGGTTGTAATATCAACAATAAATGGCCAGTAATACAAGTTGGAGGTTGTAATATCAACAATAAATGACCAGGAATACAAGTTGTAGGTTGTAATATCAACAATAAATGGCCAGGAATACAAGTTGGAGGTTGTAATATCAACAATAAATGACCAGGAATACAAGTTGGAGGTTGTAATATCAACAATAAATGGCCAGGAATACAAGTTGGAGGTTATAATATCAACAATAAATTGCCAGTAATACAAGTTGGAGGTTATAATATCAACAATAAATGGCCAGTAATACAAGTTGGAGGTTGTAATATAATATCAACAATAAATGGCCAGTAATACAAGTTGGAGGTTGTAATATAATATAAACAATAAATGGCCAGGAATACAAGTTGGAGGTTGTAATATCAACAATAAATGACCAGGAATACAAGTTGTAGGTTGTAATATCAACAATAAATGGCCAGGAATACAAGTTGGAGGTTGTAATATAAACAATAAATGGCCAGGAATACAAGTTGGAGGTTGTAATATCAACAATAAATGGCCAGGAATACAAGTTGGAGGTTATAATATCAACAATAAATGGCCAGTAATACAAGTTGGAGGTTATAATATCAACAATAAATGGCCAGTAATACAAGTTGGAGGTTGTAATATAATATCAACAATAAATGGCCAGTAATACAAGTTGGAGGTTGTAATATAATATAAACAATAAATGACCAGGAATACAAGTTGGAGGTTGTAATATCAACAATAAATGACCAGGAATACAAGTTGTAGGTTGTAATATCAACAATAAATGGCCAGGAATACAAGTTGGAGGTTGTAATATCAACAATAAATGGCCAGGAATACAAGTTGGAGGTTGTAATATCAACAATAAATGGCCAGGAATACAAGTTGGAGGTTATAATATCAACAATAAATGGCCAGGAATACAAGTTGGAGGTTATAATATCAACAATAAATGGCCAGTAATACAAGTTGGAGGTTGTAATATCAACAATAAATGACCAGGAATACAAGTTGTAGGTTGTAATATCAACAATAAATGGCCAGGAATACAAGTTGGAGGTTGTAATATCAACAATAAATGACCAGGAATACAAGTTGGAGGTTGTAATATCAACAATAAATGGCCAGGAATACAAGTTGGAGGTTATAATATCAACAATAAATTGCCAGTAATACAAGTTGGAGGTTATAATATCAACAATAAATGGCCAGTAATACAAGTTGGAGGTTGTAATATAATATCAACAATAAATGGCCAGTAATACAAGTTGGAGGTTGTAATATAATATAAACAATAAATGGCCAGGAATACAAGTTGGAGGTTGTAATATCAACAATAAATGACCAGGAATACAAGTTGTAGGTTGTAATATCAACAATAAATGGCCAGGAATACAAGTTGGAGGTTGTAATATAAACAATAAATGGCCAGGAATACAAGTTGGAGGTTGTAATATCAACAATAAATGGCCAGGAATACAAGTTGGAGGTTATAATATCAACAAAAAATGGCCAGTAATACAAGTTGGAGGTTATAATATCAACAATAAATGGCCAGTAATACAAGTTGGAGGTTGTAATATAATATCAACAATAAATGGCCAGTAATACAAGTTGGAGGTTGTAATATAATATAAACAATAAATGACCAGGAATACAAGTTGGAGGTTGTAATATCAACAATAAATGACCAGGAATACAAGTTGTAGGTTGTAATATCAACAATAAATGGCCAGGAATACAAGTTGGAGGTTGTAATATCAACAATAAATGGCCAGGAATACAAGTTGGAGGTTGTAATATCAACAATAAATGGCCAGGAATACAAGTTGGAGGTTATAATATCAACAATAAATGGCCAGTAATACAAGTTGGAGGTTATAATATCAACAATAAATGGCCAGTAATACAAGTTGGAGGTTGTAATATAATATCAACAATAAATGGCCAGTAATACAAGTTGGAGGTTGTAATATAATATAAACAATAAATGGCCAGGAATACAAGTTGGAGGTTGTAATATCAACAATAAATGACCAGGAATACAAGTTGTAGGTTGTAATATCAACAATAAATGGCCAGGAATACAAGTTGGAGGTTGTAATATAAACAATAAATGGCCAGGAATACAAGTTGGAGGTTGTAATATCAACAATAAATGGCCAGGAATACAAGTTGGAGGTTATAATATCAACAATAAATGCCCAGTAATACAAGTTGGAGGTTATAATATCAACAATAAATGGCCAGTAATACAAGTTGGAGGTTGTAATATAATATCAACAATAAATGGCCAGTAATACAAGTTGGAGGTTGTAATATAATATAAACAATAAATGGCCAGGAATACAAGTTGGAGGTTGTAATATCAACAATAAATGACCAGGAATACAAGTTGTAGGTTGTAATATCAGCAATAAATGGCCAGGAATACAAGTTGAAGGTTGTAATATCAACAATAAATGGCCAGGAATACAAGTTGGAGGTTGTAATATCAACAATAAATGGCCAGGAATACAAGTTGGAGGTTATAATATCAACAATAAATGACCAGGAATACAAGTTGTAGGTTATAATATAATATAAACAATAAATGGCCAGGAATACAAGTTGGAGGTTATAATATAAACAATAAATGGCCAGGAATACAAGTTGTAGGTTATAATATAATATAAACAATAAATGACCAGGAATACAAGTTGGAGGTTATAATATCAACAATAAATGGCCAGGAATATAAGTTGGAGGTTATAATATAATATCAACAATAAATGGCCAGGAATACAAGTTGGAGGTTATAATATAAACAATAAATGGCCAGGCATACAAGTTGGAGGTTATAATATCAACAATAAATGGCCAGGAATATAAGTTGGAGGTTATAATATAATATCAACAATAAATGGCCAGGAATACAAGTTGGAGGTTATAATATAAACAATAAATGGCCAGGCATACAAGTTGGAGGTTGTAATATAAACAATAAATGGCCAGGAATACAAGTTGGAGGTTATAATATCAACAATAAATGACCAGGAATACAAGTTGGATGTTGTAATATAAACAATAAATGGCCAGGCATACAAGTTGGAGGTTATAATATCAACAATAAATGGCCAGGCATACAAGTTGGAGGTTATAATATAAACAATAAATGGCCAGGAATACAAGTTGGAGGTTGTAATATCAACAATAAATGGCCAGGAATACAAGTTGGAGGTTGTAATATCAACAATAAATGGCCAGGAATACAAGTTGGAGGTTATAATATAATATCAACAATAAATGGCCAGGAATACAAGTTGGAGGTTGTAATATCAATAATAAATGGCCAGGAATACAAGTTGGAGGTTTTAATATCAACAATAAATGGCCAGGAATACAAGTTGGAGGTTGTAATATCAACAATAAATGGCCAGGAATACAAGTTGGAGGTTATAATATAATATCAACAATAAATGACCAGGAATACAAGTTGTATGTTGTAATATAAACAATAAATGGCCAGGAATACAAGTTGGAGGTTATAATATCAACAATAAATGACCAGGAATACAAGTTGGAGGTTGTAATATAATATAATACAAGTTGGAGGTTGTAATATAATATCAACAATAAATGGCCAGTAATACAAGTTGGAGGTTATAATATAATATAAACAATAAATGGCCAGTAATACAAGTTGGAGGTTGTAATATCAACAATAAATGGCCAGGAATACAAGTTGGAGGTTATAATATAATATCAACAATAAATGGCCAGGAATACAAGTTGGAGGTTATAATATCAACAATAAATGGCCAGGAATACAAGTTGGAGGTTGTAATATCAACAATAAATGGCCAGGAATACAAGTTGGAGGTTATAATATCAACAATAAATGGCCAGGAATACAAGTTGGAGGTTGTAATATCAACAATAAATGGCCAGGAATACAAGTTGGAGGTTATAATATAATATCAACAATAAATGGCCAGGAATACAAGTTGGAGGTTATAATATCAACAATAAATGGCCAGGAATACAAGTTGGACGTTGTAATATCAACAATAAATGGCCAGGAATACAAGTTGGAGGTTATAATATCAACAATAAATGGCCAGGAATACAAGTTGGAGGTTGTAATATCAACAATAAATGGCCAGGAATACAAGTTGGAGGTTATAATATAATATCAACAATAAATGGCCAGGAATACAAGTTGGAGGTTATAATATCAACAATAAATGGCCAGGAATACAAGTTGGAGGTTGTAATATCAACAATAAATGGCCAGGAATACAAGTTGGAGGTTATAATATAATATCAACAATAAATGACCAGGAATACAAGTTGTATGTTGTAATATAAACAATAAATGGCCAGGAATACAAGTTGGAGGTTATAATATCAACAATAAATGGCCAGGAATACAAGTTGGAGGTTGTAATATCAACAATAAATGGCCAGGAATACAAGTTGGAGGTTATAATATAATATCAACAATAAATGACCAGGAATACAAGTTGTATGTTGTAATATAAACAATAAATGGCCAGGAACACAAGTTGGAGGTTATAATATCAACAATAAATGGCCAGGAATACAAGTTGGAGGTTGTAATATCAACAATAAATGGCCAGGAATACAAGTTGGAGGTTATAATATAATATCAACAATAAATGGCCAGGAATACAAGTTGGAGGTTATAATATCAACAATAAATGGCCAGGAATACAAGTTGGAGGTTGTAATATCAACAATAAATGGCCAGGAATACAAGTTGGAGGTTATAATATAATATCAACAATAAATGACCAGGAATACAAGTTGTATGTTGTAATATAAACAATAAATGGCCAGGAATACAAGTTGGAGGTTATAATATCAACAATAAATGGCCAGGAATACAAGTTGGAGGTTGTAATATCAACAATAAATGGCCAGGAATACAAGTTGGAGGTTATAATATAATATCAACAATAAATGACCAGGAATACAAGTTGTATGTTGTAATATAAACAATAAATGGCCAGGAATACAAGTTGGAGGTTATAATATCAACAATAAATGGCCAGGAATATAAGTTGGAGGTTGTAATATAATATCAACAATAAATGGCCAGGTATACAAGTTGTAGGTTATAATATAATATAAACAATAAATGACCAGGTATACAAGTTGGAGGTTATAATATCAACAATAAATGGCCAGTAATACAAGTTGGAGGTTTTAATATAAACAATAAATGGCCAGGAATACAAGTTGGAGGTTGTAATATCAACAATAAATGGCCAGGAATACAAGTTGGAGGTTGTAATATAATATAAACAATAAATAACCAGGAATACAAGTTGGAGGTTGTAATATCAACAATAAATGACCAGGAATACAAGTTGTAGGTTGTAATATCAACAATAAATGGCCAGGAATACAAGTTGGAGGTTGTAATATCAACAATAAATGGCCAGGAATACAAGTTGGAGGTTATAATATCAACAATAAATGGCCAGGAATACAAGTTGGAGGTTATAATATCAACAATAAATGGCCAGTAATACAAGTTGGAGGTTGTAATATAATATCAACAATAAATGGCCAGTAATACAAGTTGGAGGTTGTAATATAATATAAACAATAAATGACCAGGAATACAAGTTGGAGGTTGTAATATCAACAATAAATGACCAGGAATACAAGTTGTAGGTTGTAATATCAACAATAAATGGCCAGGAATACAAGTTGGAGGTTGTAATATCAACAATAAATGGCCAGGAATACAAGTTGGAGGTTGTAATATCAACAATAAATGGCCAGGAATACAAGTTGGAGGTTATAATATCAACAATAAATGGCCAGGAATACAAGTTGGAGGTTATAATATCAACAATAAATGGCCAGTAATACAAGTTGGAGGTTGTAATATCAACAATAAATGACCAGGAATACAAGTTGTAGGTTGTAATATCAACAATAAATGGCCAGGAATACAAGTTGGAGGTTGTAATATCAACAATAAATGACCAGGAATACAAGTTGGAGGTTGTAATATCAACAATAAATGGCCAGGAATACAAGTTGGAGGTTATAATATCAACAATAAATTGCCAGTAATACAAGTTGGAGGTTATAATATCAACAATAAATGGCCAGTAATACAAGTTGGAGGTTGTAATATAATATCAACAATAAATGGCCAGTAATATAAGTTGGAGGTTGTAATATAATATAAACAATAAATGGCCAGGAATACAAGTTGGAGGTTGTAATATCAACAATAAATGACCAGGAATACAAGTTGTAGGTTGTAATATCAACAATAAATGGCCAGGAATACAAGTTGGAGGTTGTAATATAAACAATAAATGGCCAGGAATACAAGTTGGAGGTTGTAATATCAACAATAAATGGCCAGGAATACAAGTTGGAGGTTATAATATCAACAATAAATGGCCAGTAATACAAGTTGGAGGTTATAATATCAACAATAAATGGCCAGTAATACAAGTTGGAGGTTGTAATATAATATCAACAATAAATGGCCAGTAATACAAGTTGGAGGTTGTAATATAATATAAACAATAAATGACCAGGAATACAAGTTGGAGGTTGTAATATCAACAATAAATGACCAGGAATACAAGTTGTAGGTTGTAATATCAACAATAAATGGCCAGGAATACAAGTTGGAGGTTGTAATATCAACAATAAATGGCCAGGAATACAAGTTGGAGGTTGTAATATCAACAATAAATGGCCAGGAATACAAGTTGGAGGTTATAATATCAACAATAAATGGCCAGGAATACAAGTTGGAGGTTATAATATCAACAATAAATGGCCAGTAATACAAGTTGGAGGTTGTAATATCAACAATAAATGACCAGGAATACAAGTTGTAGGTTGTAATATCAACAATAAATGGCCAGGAATACAAGTTGGAGGTTGTAATATCAACAATAAATGACCAGGAATACAAGTTGGAGGTTGTAATATCAACAATAAATGGCCAGGAATACAAGTTGGAGGTTATAATATCAACAATAAATTGCCAGTAATACAAGTTGGAGGTTATAATATCAACAATAAATGGCCAGTAATACAAGTTGGAGGTTGTAATATAATATCAACAATAAATGGCCAGTAATACAAGTTGGAGGTTGTAATATAATATAAACAATAAATGGCCAGGAATACAAGTTGGAGGTTGTAATATCAACAATAAATGACCAGGAATACAAGTTGTAGGTTGTAATATCAACAATAAATGGCCAGGAATACAAGTTGGAGGTTGTAATATAAACAATAAATGGCCAGGAATACAAGTTGGAGGTTGTAATATCAACAATAAATGGCCAGGAATACAAGTTGGAGGTTATAATATCAACAATAAATGGCCAGTAATACAAGTTGGAGGTTATAATATCAACAATAAATGGCCAGTAATACAAGTTGGAGGTTGTAATACAATATCAACAATAAATGGCCAGTAATACAAGTTGGAGGTTGTAATATAATATAAACAATAAATGACCAGGAATACAAGTTGGAGGTTGTAATATCAACAATAAATGACCAGGAATACAAGTTGTAGGTTGTAATATCAACAATAAATGGCCAGGAATACAAGTTGGAGGTTGTAATATCAACAATAAATGGCCAGGAATACAAGTTGGAGGTTGTAATATCAACAATAAATGGCCAGGAATACAAGTTGGAGGTTATAATATCAACAATAAATGGCCAGGAATACAAGTTGGAGGTTATAATATCAACAATAAATGGCCAGTAATACAAGTTGGAGGTTGTAATATCAACAATAAATGACCAGGAATACAAGTTGTAGGTTGTAATATCAACAATAAATGGCCAGGAATACAAGTTGGAGGTTATAATATAATATCAACAATAAATGGCCAGGAATACAAGTTGGAGGTTATAATATCAACAATAAATGGCCAGGAATACAAGTTGGAGGTTGTAATATCAACAATAAATGGCCAGGAATACAAGTTGGAGGTTATAATATCAACAATAAATGGCCAGGAATACAAGTTGGAGGTTGTAATATCAACAATAAATGGCCAGGAATACAAGTTGGAGGTTATAATATAATATCAACAATAAATGGCCAGGAATACAAGTTGGAGGTTATAATATCAACAATAAATGGCCAGGAATACAAGTTGGAGGTTGTAATATCAACAATAAATGGCCAGGAATACAAGTTGGAGGTTATAATATAATATCAACAATAAATGACCAGGAATACAAGTTGTATGTTGTAATATAAACAATAAATGGCCAGGAATACAAGTTGGAGGTTATAATATCAACAATAAATGGCCAGGAATACAAGTTGGAGGTTGTAATATCAACAATAAATGGCCAGGAATACAAGTTGGAGGTTATAATATAATATCAACAATAAATGACCAGGAATACAAGTTGTATGTTGTAATATAAACAATAAATGGCCAGGAACACAAGTTGGAGGTTATAATATCAACAATAAATGGCCAGGAATACAAGTTGGAGGTTGTAATATCAACAATAAATGGCCAGGAATACAAGTTGGAGGTTATAATATAATATCAACAATAAATGGCCAGGAATACAAGTTGGAGGTTATAATATCAACAATAAATGGCCAGGAATACAAGTTGGAGGTTGTAATATCAACAATAAATGGCCAGGAATACAAGTTGGAGGTTATAATATAATATCAACAATAAATGACCAGGAATACAAGTTGTATGTTGTAATATAAACAATAAATGGCCAGGAATACAAGTTGGAGGTTATAATATCAACAATAAATGGCCAGGAATACAAGTTGGAGGTTGTAATATCAACAATAAATGGCCAGGAATACAAGTTGGAGGTTATAATATAATATCAACAATAAATGACCAGGAATACAAGTTGTATGTTGTAATATAAACAATAAATGGCCAGGAATACAAGTTGGAGGTTATAATATCAACAATAAATGGCCAGGAATATAAGTTGGAGGTTGTAATATAATATCAACAATAAATGGCCAGGTATACAAGTTGTAGGTTATAATATAATATAAACAATAAATGACCAGGTATACAAGTTGGAGGTTATAATATCAACAATAAATGGCCAGTAATACAAGTTGGAGGTTGTAATATAAACAATAAATGGCCAGGAATACAAGTTGGAGGTTGTAATATCAACAATAAATGGCCAGGAATACAAGTTGGAGGTTGTAATATAATATAAACAATAAATAACCAGGAATACAAGTTGGAGGTTGTAATATCAACAATAAATGACCAGGAATACAAGTTGTAGGTTGTAATATCAACAATAAATGGCCAGGAATACAAGTTGGAGGTTGTAATATCAACAATAAATGGCCAGGAATACAAGTTGGAGGTTATAATATCAACAATAAATGGCCAGGAATACAAGTTGGAGGTTATAATATCAACAATAAATGGCCAGTAATACAAGTTGGAGGTTGTAATATAATATCAACAATAAATGGCCAGTAATACAAGTTGGAGGTTGTAATATAATATAAACAATAAATGACCAGGAATACAAGTTGGAGGTTGTAATATCAACAATAAATGACCAGGAATACAAGTTGTAGGTTGTAATATCAACAATAAATGGCCAGGAATACAAGTTGGAGGTTGTAATATCAACAATAAATGGCCAGGAATACAAGTTGGAGGTTGTAATATCAACAATAAATGGCCAGGAATACAAGTTGGAGGTTATAATATCAACAATAAATGGCCAGGAATACAAGTTGGAGGTTATAATATCAACAATAAATGGCCAGTAATACAAGTTGGAGGTTGTAATATCAACAATAAATGACCAGGAATACAAGTTGTAGGTTGTAATATCAACAATAAATGGCCAGGAATACAAGTTGGAGGTTGTAATATCAACAATAAATGACCAGGAATACAAGTTGGAGGTTGTAATATCAACAATAAATGGCCAGGAATACAAGTTGGAGGTTATAATATCAACAATAAATTGCCAGTAATACAAGTTGGAGGTTATAATATCAACAATAAATGGCCAGTAATACAAGTTGGAGGTTGTAATATAATATCAACAATAAATGGCCAGTAATACAAGTTGGAGGTTGTAATATAATATAAACAATAAATGGCCAGGAATACAAGTTGGAGGTTGTAATATCAACAATAAATGACCAGGAATACAAGTTGTAGGTTGTAATATCAACAATAAATGGCCAGGAATACAAGTTGGAGGTTGTAATATAAACAATAAATGGCCAGGAATACAAGTTGGAGGTTGTAATATCAACAATAAATGGCCAGGAATACAAGTTGGAGGTTATAATATCAACAATAAATGGCCAGTAATACAAGTTGGAGGTTGTAATATAATATCAACAATAAATGGCCAGTAATACAAGTTGGAGGTTGTAATATAATATAAACAATAAATGACCAGGAATACAAGTTGGAGGTTGTAATATCAACAATAAATGACCAGGAATACAAGTTGTAGGTTGTAATATCAACAATAAATGGCCAGGAATACAAGTTGGAGGTTGTAATATCAACAATAAATGGCCAGGAATACAAGTTGGAGGTTGTAATATCAACAATAAATGGCCAGGAATACAAGTTGGAGGTTATAATATCAACAATAAATGGCCAGGAATACAAGTTGGAGGTTATAATATCAACAATAAATGGCCAGTAATACAAGTTGGAGGTTGTAATATCAACAATAAATGACCAGGAATACAAGTTGTAGGTTGTAATATCAACAATAAATGGCCAGGAATACAAGTTGGAGGTTGTAATATCAACAATAAATGACCAGGAATACAAGTTGGAGGTTGTAATATCAACAATAAATGGCCAGGAATACAAGTTGGAGGTTATAATATCAACAATAAATTGCCAGTAATACAAGTTGGAGGTTATAATATCAACAATAAATGGCCAGTAATACAAGTTGGAGGTTGTAATATAATATCAACAATAAATGGCCAGTAATACAAGTTGGAGGTTGTAATATAATATAAACAATAAATGGCCAGGAATACAAGTTGGAGGTTGTAATATCAACAATAAATGACCAGGAATACAAGTTGTAGGTTGTAATATCAACAATAAATGGCCAGGAATACAAGTTTGAGGTTGTAATATAAACAATAAATGGCCAGGAATACAAGTTGGAGGTTGTAATATCAACAATAAATGGCCAGGAATACAAGTTGGAGGTTATAATATCAACAATAAATGGCCAGTAATACAAGTTGGAGGTTATAATATCAACAATAAATGGCCAGTAATACAAGTTGGAGGTTGTAATATAATATCAACAATAAATGGCCAGTAATACAAGTTGGAGGTTGTAATATAATATAAACAATAAATGACCAGGAATACAAGTTGGAGGTTGTAATATCAACAATAAATGACCAGGAATACAAGTTGTAGGTTGTAATATCAACAATAAATGGCCAGGAATACAAGTTGGAGGTTGTAATATCAACAATAAATGGCCAGGAATACAAGTTGGAGGTTGTAATATCAACAATAAATGGCCAGGAATACAAGTTGGAGGTTATAATATCAACAATAAATGGCCAGGAATACAAGTTGGAGGTTATAATATCAACAATAAATGGCCAGTAATACAAGTTGGAGGTTGTAATATCAACAATAAATGACCAGGAATACAAGTTGTAGGTTGTAATATCAACAATAAATGGCCAGGAATACAAGTTGGAGGTTGTAATATCAACAATAAATGACCAGGAATACAAGTTGGAGGTTGTAATATCAACAATAAATGGCCAGGAATACAAGTTGGAGGTTATAATATCAACAATAAATGGCCAGTAATACAAGTTGGAGGTTATAATATCAACAATAAATGGCCAGTAATACAAGTTGGAGGTTGTAATATAATATCAACAATAAATGGCCAGTAATACAAGTTGGAGGTTGTAATATAATATAAACAATAAATGGCCAGGAATACAAGTTGGAGGTTGTAATATCAACAATAAATGACCAGGAATACAAGTTGTAGGTTGTAATATCAACAATAAATGGCCAGGAATACAAGTTGGAGGTTGTAATATAAACAATAAATGGCCAGGAATACAAGTTGGAGGTTGTAATATCAACAATAAATGGCCAGGAATACAAGTTGGAGGTTATAATATCAACAATAAATGCCCAGTAATACAAGTTGGAGGTTATAATATCAACAATAAATGGCCAGTAATACAAGTTGGAGGTTGTAATATAATATCAACAATAAATGGCCAGTAATACAAGTTGGAGGTTGTAATATAATATAAACAATAAATGGCCAGGAATACAAGTTGGAGGTTGTAATATCAACAATAAATGACCAGGAATACAAGTTGTAGGTTGTAATATCAGCAATAAATGGCCAGGAATACAAGTTGAAGGTTGTAATATCAACAATAAATGGCCAGGAATACAAGTTGGAGGTTGTAATATCAACAATAAATGGCCAGGAATACAAGTTGGAGGTTATAATATCAACAATAAATGACCAGGAATACAAGTTGTAGGTTATAATATAATATAAACAATAAATGGCCAGGAATACAAGTTGGAGGTTATAATATAAACAATAAATGGCCAGGAATACAAGTTGTAGGTTATAATATAATATAAACAATAAATGACCAGGAATACAAGTTGGAGGTTATAATATCAACAATAAATGGCCAGGAATATAAGTTGGAGGTTATAATATAATATCAACAATAAATGGCCAGGAATACAAGTTGGAGGTTATAATATAAACAATAAATGGCCAGGCATACAAGTTGGAGGTTGTAATATAAACAATAAATGGCCAGGAATACAAGTTGGAGGTTATAATATCAACAATAAATGACCAGGAATACAAGTTGGATGTTGTAATATAAACAATAAATGGCCAGGCATACAAGTTGGAGGTTATAATATCAACAATAAATGGCCAGGAATACAAGTTGGAGGTTGTAATATCAACAATAAATGGCCAGGAATACAAGTTGGAGGTTGTAATATCAATAATAAATGGCCAGGAATACAAGTTGGAGGTTTTAATATCAACAATAAATGGCCAGGAATACAAGTTGGAGGTTGTAATATCAACAATAAATGGCCAGGAATACAAGTTGGAGGTTATAATATAATATCAACAATAAATGACCAGGAATACAAGTTGTATGTTGTAATATAAACAATAAATGGCCAGGAATACAAGTTGGAGGTTATAATATCAACAATAAATGACCAGGAATACAAGTTGGAGGTTGTAATATAATATAATACAAGTTGGAGGTTGTAATATAATATCAACAATAAATGGCCAGTAATACAAGTTGGAGGTTATAATATAATATAAACAATAAATGGCCAGTAATACAAGTTGGAGGTTGTAATATCAACAATAAATGGCCAGGAATACAAGTTGGAGGTTATAATATAATATCAACAATAAATGGCCAGGAATACAAGTTGGAGGTTATAATATCAACAATAAATGGCCAGGAATACAAGTTGGAGGTTGTAATATCACCAATAAATGGCCAGGAATACAAGTTGGAGGTTATAATATCAACAATAAATGGCCAGGAATACAAGTTGGAGGTTGTAATATCAACAATAAATGGCCAGGAATACAAGTTGGAGGTTATAATATAATATCAACAATAAATGGCCAGGAATACAAGTTGGAGGTTATAATATCAACAATAAATGGCCAGGAATACAAGTTGGAGGTTGTAATATCAACAATAAATGGCCAGGAATACAAGTTGGAGGTTATAATATCAACAATAAATGGCCAGGAATACAAGTTGGAGGTTGTAATATCAACAATAAATGGCCAGGAATACAAGTTGGAGGTTATAATATAATATCAACAATAAATGGCCAGGAATACAAGTTGGAGGTTATAATATCAACAATAAATGGCCAGGAATACAAGTTGGAGGTTGTAATATCAACAATAAATGGCCAGGAATACAAGTTGGAGGTTATAATATAATATCAACAATAAATGACCAGGAATACAAGTTGTATGTTGTAATATAAACAATAAATGGCCAGGAATACAAGTTGGAGGTTATAATATCAACAATAAATGGCCAGGAATACAAGTTGGAGGTTGTAATATCAACAATAAATGGCCAGGAATACAAGTTGGAGGTTATAATATAATATCAACAATAAATGACCAGGAATACAAGTTGTATGTTGTAATATAAACAATAAATGGCCAGGAACACAAGTTGGAGGTTATAATATCAACAATAAATGGCCAGGAATACAAGTTGGAGGTTGTAATATCAACAATAAATGGCCAGGAATACAAGTTGGAGGTTATAATATAATATCAACAATAAATGGCCAGGAATACAAGTTGGAGGTTATAATATCAACAATAAATGGCCAGGAATACAAGTTGGAGGTTGTAATATCAACAATAAATGGCCAGGAATACAAGTTGGAGGTTATAATATAATATCAACAATAAATGACCAGGAATACAAGTTGTATGTTGTAATATAAACAATAAATGGCCAGGAATACAAGTTGGAGGTTATAATATCAACAATAAATGGCCAGGAATACAAGTTGGAGGTTGTAATATCAACAATAAATGGCCAGGAATACAAGTTGGAGGTTATAATATAATATCAACAATAAATGACCAGGAATACAAGTTGTATGTTGTAATATAAACAATAAATGGCCAGGAATACAAGTTGGAGGTTATAATATCAACAATAAATGGCCAGGAATATAAGTTGGAGGTTGTAATATAATATCAACAATAAATGGCCAGGTATACAAGTTGTAGGTTATAATATAATATAAACAATAAATGACCAGGTATACAAGTTGGAGGTTATAATATCAACAATAAATGGCCAGTAATACAAGTTGGAGGTTGTAATATAAACAATAAATGGCCAGGAATACAAGTTGGAGGTTGTAATATCAACAATAAATGGCCAGGAATACAAGTTGGAGGTTGTAATATAATATAAACAATAAATAACCAGGAATACAAGTTGGAGGTTGTAATATCAACAATAAATGACCAGGAATACAAGTTGTAGGTTGTAATATCAACAATAAATGGCCAGGAATACAAGTTGGAGGTTGTAATATCAACAATAAATGGCCAGGAATACAAGTTGGAGGTTATAATATCAACAATAAATGGCCAGGAATACAAGTTGGAGGTTATAATATCAACAATAAATGGCCAGTAATACAAGTTGGAGGTTGTAATATAATATCAACAATAAATGGCCAGTAATACAAGTTGGAGGTTGTAATATAATATAAACAATAAATGACCAGGAATACAAGTTGGAGGTTGTAATATCAACAATAAATGACCAGGAATACAAGTTGTAGGTTGTAATATCAACAATAAATGGCCAGGAATACAAGTTGGAGGTTGTAATATCAACAATAAATGGCCAGGAATACAAGTTGGAGGTTGTAATATCAACAATAAATGGCCAGGAATACAAGTTGGAGGTTATAATATCAACAATAAATGGCCAGGAATACAAGTTGGAGGTTATAATATCAACAATAAATGGCCAGTAATACAAGTTGGAGGTTGTAATATCAACAATAAATGACCAGGAATACAAGTTGTAGGTTGTAATATCAACAATAAATGGCCAGGAATACAATTTGGAGGTTGTAATATCAACAATAAATGACCAGGAATACAAGTTGGAGGTTGTAATATCAACAATAAATGGCCAGGAATACAAGTTGGAGGTTATAATATCAACAATAAATTGCCAGTAATACAAGTTGGAGGTTATAATATCAACAATAAATGGCCAGTAATACAAGTTGGAGGTTGTAATATAATATCAACAATAAATGGCCAGTAATACAAGTTGGAGGTTGTAATATAATATAAACAATAAATGGCCAGGAATACAAGTTGGAGGTTGTAATATCAACAATAAATGACCAGGAATACAAGTTGTAGGTTGTAATATCAACAATAAATGGCCAGGAATACAAGTTGGAGGTTGTAATATCAACAATAAATGGCCAGGAATACAAGTTGGAGGTTGTAATATCAACAATAAATGGCCAGGAATACAAGTTGGAGGTTATAATATCAACAATAAATGGCCAGTAATACAAGTTGGAGGTTATAATATCAACAATAAATGGCCAGTAATACAAGTTGGAGGTTGTAATATAATATCAACAATAAATGGCCAGTAATACAAGTTGGAGGTTGTAATATAATATAAACAATAAATGACCAGGAATACAAGTTGGAGGTTGTAATATCAACAATAAATGACCAGGAATACAAGTTGTAGGTTGTAATATCAACAATAAATGGCCAGGAATACAAGTTGGAGGTTGTAATATCAACAATAAATGGCCAGGAATACAAGTTGGAGGTTGTAATATCAACAATAAATGGCCAGGAATACAAGTTGGAGGTTATAATATCAACAATAAATGGCCAGGAATACAAGTTGGAGGTTATAATATCAACAATAAATGGCCAGTAATACAAGTTGGAGGTTGTAATATCAACAATAAATGACCAGGAATACAAGTTGTAGGTTGTAATATCAACAATAAATGGCCAGGAATACAAGTTGGAGGTTGTAATATCAACAATAAATGGCCAGGAATACAAGTTGGAGGTTGTAATATCAACAATAAATGGCCAGGAATACAAGTTGGAGGTTATAATATCAACAATAAATTGCCAATAATACAAGTTGGAGGTTATAATATCAACAATAAATGGCCAGTAATACAAGTTGGAGGTTGTAATATAATATCAACAATAAATGGCCAGTAATACAAGTTGGAGGTTGTAATATAATATAAACAATAAATGGCCAGGAATACAAGTTGGAGGTTGTAATATCAACAATAAATGACCAGGAATACAAGTTGTAGGTTGTAATATCAACAATAAATGGCCAGGAATACAAGTTGGAGGTTGTAATATAAACAATAAATGGCCAGGAATACAAGTTGGAGGTTGTAATATCAACAATAAATGGCCAGGAATACAAGTTGGAGGTTATAATATCAACAATAAATGGCTAGTAATACAAGTTGGAGGTTATAATATCAACAATAAATGGCCAGGAATACAAGTTGGAGGTTATAATATCAACAATAAATGGCCAGGAATACAAGTTGGAGGTTGTAATATCAACAATAAATGGCCAGGAATACAAGTTGGAGGTTATAATATAATATCAACAATAAATGACCAGGAATACAAGTTGTATGTTGTAATATAAACAATAAATGGCCAGGAATACAAGTTGGAGGTTATAATATCAACAATAAATGGCCAGGAATACAAGTTGGAGGTTGTAATATCAACAATAAATGGCCAGGAATACAAGTTGGAGGTTATAATATAATATCAACAATAAATGACCAGGAATACAAGTTGTATGTTGTAATATAAACAATAAATGGCCAGGAACACAAGTTGGAGGTTATAATATCAACAATAAATGGCCAGGAATACAAGTTGGAGGTTGTAATATCAACAATAAATGGCCAGGAATACAAGTTGGAGGTTATAATATAATATCAACAATAAATGGCCAGGAATACAAGTTGGAGGTTATAATATCAACAATAAATGGCCAGGAATACAAGTTGGAGGTTGTAATATCAACAATAAATGGCCAGGAATACAAGTTGGAGGTTATAATATAATATCAACAATAAATGACCAGGAATACAAGTTGTATGTTGTAATATAAACAATAAATGGCCAGGAATACAAGTTGGAGGTTATAATATCAACAATAAATGGCCAGGAATACAAGTTGGAGGTTGTAATATCAACAATAAATGGCCAGGAATACAAGTTGGAGGTTATAATATAATATCAACAATAAATGACCAGGAATACAAGTTGTATGTTGTAATATAAACAATAAATGGCCAGGAATACAAGTTGGAGGTTATAATATCAACAATAAATGGCCAGGAATATAAGTTGGAGGTTGTAATATAATATCAACAATAAATGGCCAGGTATACAAGTTGTAGGTTATAATATAATATAAACAATAAATGACCAGGTATACAAGTTGGAGGTTATAATATCAACAATAAATGGCCAGTAATACAAGTTGGAGGTTGTAATATAAACAATAAATGGCCAGGAATACAAGTTGGAGGTTGTAATATCAACAATAAATGGCCAGGAATACAAGTTGGAGGTTGTAATATAATATAAACAATAAATAACCAGGAATACAAGTTGGAGGTTGTAATATCAACAATAAATGACCAGGAATACAAGTTGTAGGTTGTAATATCAACAATAAATGGCCAGGAATACAAGTTGGAGGTTGTAATATCAACAATAAATGGCCAGGAATACAAGTTGGAGGTTATAATATCAACAATAAATGGCCAGGAATACAAGTTGGAGGTTATAATATCAACAATAAATGGCCAGTAATACAAGTTGGAGGTTGTAATATAATATCAACAATAAATGGCCAGTAATACAAGTTGGAGGTTGTAATATAATATAAACAATAAATGACCAGGAATACAAGTTGGAGGTTGTAATATCAACAATAAATGACCAGGAATACAAGTTGTAGGTTGTAATATCAACAATAAATGGCCAGGAATACAAGTTGGAGGTTGTAATATCAACAATAAATGGCCAGGAATACAAGTTGGAGGTTGTAATATCAACAATAAATGGCCAGGAATACAAGTTGGAGGTTATAATATCAACAATAAATGGCCAGGAATACAAGTTGGAGGTTATAATATCAACAATAAATGGCCAGTAATACAAGTTGGAGGTTGTAATATCAACAATAAATGACCAGGAATACAAGTTGTAGGTTGTAATATCAACAATAAATGGCCAGGAATACAAGTTGGAGGTTGTAATATCAACAATAAATGACCAGGAATACAAGTTGGAGGTTGTAATATCAACAATAAATGGCCAGGAATACAAGTTGGAGGTTATAATATCAACAATAAATTGCCAGTAATACAAGTTGGAGGTTATAATATCAACAATAAATGGCCAGTAATACAAGTTGGAGGTTGTAATATAATATCAACAATAAATGGCCAGTAATACAAGTTGGAGGTTGTAATATAATATAAACAATAAATGGCCAGGAATACAAGTTGGAGGTTGTAATATCAACAATAAATGACCAGGAATACAAGTTGTAGGTTGTAATATCAACAATAAATGGCCAGGAATACAAGTTGGAGGTTGTAATATAAACAATAAATGGCCAGGAATACAAGTTGGAGGTTGTAATATCAACAATAAATGGCCAGGAATACAAGTTGGAGGTTATAATATCAACAATAAATGGCCAGTAATACAAGTTGGAGGTTGTAATATAATATCAACAATAAATGGCCAGTAATACAAGTTGGAGGTTGTAATATAATATAAACAATAAATGACCAGGAATACAAGTTGGAGGTTGTAATATCAACAATAAATGACCAGGAATACAAGTTGTAGGTTGTAATATCAACAATAAATGGCCAGGAATACAAGTTGGAGGTTGTAATATCAACAATAAATGGCCAGGAATACAAGTTGGAGGTTGTAATATCAACAATAAATGGCCAGGAATACAAGTTGGAGGTTATAATATCAACAATAAATGGCCAGGAATACAAGTTGGAGGTTATAATATCAACAATAAATGGCCAGTAATACAAGTTGGAGGTTGTAATATCAACAATAAATGACCAGGAATACAAGTTGTAGGTTGTAATATCAACAATAAATGGCCAGGAATACAAGTTGGAGGTTGTAATATCAACAATAAATGACCAGGAATACAAGTTGGAGGTTGTAATATCAACAATAAATGGCCAGGAATACAAGTTGGAGGTTATAATATCAACAATAAATTGCCAGTAATACAAGTTGGAGGTTATAATATCAACAATAAATGGCCAGTAATACAAGTTGGAGGTTGTAATATAATATCAACAATAAATGGCCAGTAATACAAGTTGGAGGTTGTAATATAATATAAACAATAAATGGCCAGGAATACAAGTTGGAGGTTGTAATATCAACAATAAATGACCAGGAATACAAGTTGTAGGTTGTAATATCAACAATAAATGGCCAGGAATACAAGTTTGAGGTTGTAATATAAACAATAAATGGCCAGGAATACAAGTTGGAGGTTGTAATATCAACAATAAATGGCCAGGAATACAAGTTGGAGGTTATAATATCAACAATAAATGGCCAGTAATACAAGTTGGAGGTTATAATATCAACAATAAATGGCCAGTAATACAAGTTGGAGGTTGTAATATAATATCAACAATAAATGGCCAGTAATACAAGTTGGAGGTTGTAATATAATATAAACAATAAATGACCAGGAATACAAGTTGGAGGTTGTAATATCAACAATAAATGACCAGGAATACAAGTTGTAGGTTGTAATATCAACAATAAATGGCCAGGAATACAAGTTGGAGGTTGTAATATCAACAATAAATGGCCAGGAATACAAGTTGGAGGTTGTAATATCAACAATAAATGGCCAGGAATACAAGTTGGAGGTTATAATATCAACAATAAATGGCCAGGAATACAAGTTGGAGGTTATAATATCAACAATAAATGGCCAGTAATACAAGTTGGAGGTTGTAATATCAACAATAAATGACCAGGAATACAAGTTGTAGGTTGTAATATCAACAATAAATGGCCAGGAATACAAGTTGGAGGTTGTAATATCAACAATAAATGACCAGGAATACAAGTTGGAGGTTGTAATATCAACAATAAATGGCCAGGAATACAAGTTGGAGGTTATAATATCAACAATAAATGGCCAGTAATACAAGTTGGAGGTTATAATATCAACAATAAATGGCCAGTAATACAAGTTGGAGGTTGTAATATAATATCAACAATAAATGGCCAGTAATACAAGTTGGAGGTTGTAATATAATATAAACAATAAATGGCCAGGAATACAAGTTGGAGGTTGTAATATCAACAATAAATGACCAGGAATACAAGTTGTAGGTTGTAATATCAACAATAAATGGCCAGGAATACAAGTTGGAGGTTGTAATATAAACAATAAATGGCCAGGAATACAAGTTGGAGGTTGTAATATCAACAATAAATGGCCAGGAATACAAGTTGGAGGTTATAATATCAACAATAAATGCCCAGTAATACAAGTTGGAGGTTATAATATCAACAATAAATGGCCAGTAATACAAGTTGGAGGTTGTAATATAATATCAACAATAAATGGCCAGTAATACAAGTTGGAGGTTGTAATATAATATAAACAATAAATGGCCAGGAATACAAGTTGGAGGTTGTAATATCAACAATAAATGACCAGGAATACAAGTTGTAGGTTGTAATATCAGCAATAAATGGCCAGGAATACAAGTTGAAGGTTGTAATATCAACAATAAATGGCCAGGAATACAAGTTGGAGGTTGTAATATCAACAATAAATGGCCAGGAATACAAGTTGGAGGTTATAATATCAACAATAAATGACCAGGAATACAAGTTGTAGGTTATAATATAATATAAACAATAAATGGCCAGGAATACAAGTTGGAGGTTATAATATAAACAATAAATGGCCAGGAATACAAGTTGTAGGTTATAATATAATATAAACAATAAATGACCAGGAATACAAGTTGGAGGTTATAATATCAACAATAAATGGCCAGGAATATAAGTTGGAGGTTATAATATAATATCAACAATAAATGGCCAGGAATACAAGTTGGAGGTTATAATATAAACAATAAATGGCCAGGCATACAAGTTGGAGGTTGTAATATAAACAATAAATGGCCAGGAATACAAGTTGGAGGTTATAATATCAACAATAAATGACCAGGAATACAAGTTGGATGTTGTAATATAAACAATAAATGGCCAGGCATACAAGTTGGAGGTTATAATATCAACAATAAATGGCCAGGAATACAAGTTGGAGGTTGTAATATCAACAATAAATGGCCAGGAATACAAGTTGGAGGTTGTAATATCAATAATAAATGGCCAGGAATACAAGTTGGAGGTTTTAATATCAACAATAAATGGCCAGGAATACAAGTTGGAGGTTGTAATATCAACAATAAATGGCCAGGAATACAAGTTGGAGGTTATAATATAATATCAACAATAAATGACCAGGAATACAAGTTGTATGTTGTAATATAAACAATAAATGGCCAGGAATACAAGTTGGAGGTTATAATATCAACAATAAATGACCAGGAATACAAGTTGGAGGTTGTAATATAATATAATACAAGTTGGAGGTTGTAATATAATATCAACAATAAATGGCCAGTAATACAAGTTGGAGGTTATAATATAATATAAACAATAAATGGCCAGTAATACAAGTTGGAGGTTGTAATATCAACAATAAATGGCCAGGAATACAAGTTGGAGGTTATAATATAATATCAACAATAAATGGCCAGGAATACAAGTTGGAGGTTATAATATCAACAATAAATGGCCAGGAATACAAGTTGGAGGTTGTAATATCACCAATAAATGGCCAGGAATACAAGTTGGAGGTTATAATATCAACAATAAATGGCCAGGAATACAAGTTGGAGGTTGTAATATCAACAATAAATGGCCAGGAATACAAGTTGGAGGTTATAATATAATATCAACAATAAATGGCCAGGAATACAAGTTGGAGGTTATAATATCAACAATAAATGGCCAGGAATACAAGTTGGAGGTTGTAATATCAACAATAAATGGCCAGGAATACAAGTTGGAGGTTATAATATCAACAATAAATGGCCAGGAATACAAGTTGGAGGTTGTAATATCAACAATAAATGGCCAGGAATACAAGTTGGAGGTTATAATATAATATCAACAATAAATGGCCAGGAATACAAGTTGGAGGTTATAATATCAACAATAAATGGCCAGGAATACAAGTTGGAGGTTGTAATATCAACAATAAATGGCCAGGAATACAAGTTGGAGGTTATAATATAATATCAACAATAAATGACCAGGAATACAAGTTGTATGTTGTAATATAAACAATAAATGGCCAGGAATACAAGTTGGAGGTTATAATATCAACAATAAATGGCCAGGAATACAAGTTGGAGGTTGTAATATCAACAATAAATGGCCAGGAATACAAGTTGGAGGTTATAATATAATATCAACAATAAATGACCAGGAATACAAGTTGTATGTTGTAATATAAACAATAAATGGCCAGGAACACAAGTTGGAGGTTATAATATCAACAATAAATGGCCAGGAATACAAGTTGGAGGTTGTAATATCAACAATAAATGGCCAGGAATACAAGTTGGAGGTTATAATATAATATCAACAATAAATGGCCAGGAATACAAGTTGGAGGTTATAATATCAACAATAAATGGCCAGGAATACAAGTTGGAGGTTGTAATATCAACAATAAATGGCCAGGAATACAAGTTGGAGGTTATAATATAATATCAACAATAAATGACCAGGAATACAAGTTGTATGTTGTAATATAAACAATAAATGGCCAGGAATACAAGTTGGAGGTTATAATATCAACAATAAATGGCCAGGAATACAAGTTGGAGGTTGTAATATCAACAATAAATGGCCAGGAATACAAGTTGGAGGTTATAATATAATATCAACAATAAATGACCAGGAATACAAGTTGTATGTTGTAATATAAACAATAAATGGCCAGGAATACAAGTTGGAGGTTATAATATCAACAATAAATGGCCAGGAATATAAGTTGGAGGTTGTAATATAATATCAACAATAAATGGCCAGGTATACAAGTTGTAGGTTATAATATAATATAAACAATAAATGACCAGGTATACAAGTTGGAGGTTATAATATCAACAATAAATGGCCAGTAATACAAGTTGGAGGTTGTAATATAAACAATAAATGGCCAGGAATACAAGTTGGAGGTTGTAATATCAACAATAAATGGCCAGGAATACAAGTTGGAGGTTGTAATATAATATAAACAATAAATAACCAGGAATACAAGTTGGAGGTTGTAATATCAACAATAAATGACCAGGAATACAAGTTGTAGGTTGTAATATCAACAATAAATGGCCAGGAATACAAGTTGGAGGTTGTAATATCAACAATAAATGGCCAGGAATACAAGTTGGAGGTTATAATATCAACAATAAATGGCCAGGAATACAAGTTGGAGGTTATAATATCAACAATAAATGGCCAGTAATACAAGTTGGAGGTTGTAATATAATATCAACAATAAATGGCCAGTAATACAAGTTGGAGGTTGTAATATAATATAAACAATAAATGACCAGGAATACAAGTTGGAGGTTGTAATATCAACAATAAATGACCAGGAATACAAGTTGTAGGTTGTAATATCAACAATAAATGGCCAGGAATACAAGTTGGAGGTTGTAATATCAACAATAAATGGCCAGGAATACAAGTTGGAGGTTGTAATATCAACAATAAATGGCCAGGAATACAAGTTGGAGGTTATAATATCAACAATAAATGGCCAGGAATACAAGTTGGAGGTTATAATATCAACAATAAATGGCCAGTAATACAAGTTGGAGGTTGTAATATCAACAATAAATGACCAGGAATACAAGTTGTAGGTTGTAATATCAACAATAAATGGCCAGGAATACAAGTTGGAGGTTGTAATATCAACAATAAATGACCAGGAATACAAGTTGGAGGTTGTAATATCAACAATAAATGGCCAGGAATACAAGTTGGAGGTTATAATATCAACAATAAATTGCCAGTAATACAAGTTGGAGGTTATAATATCAACAATAAATGGCCAGTAATACAAGTTGGAGGTTGTAATATAATATCAACAATAAATGGCCAGTAATACAAGTTGGAGGTTGTAATATAATATAAACAATAAATGGCCAGGAATACAAGTTGGAGGTTGTAATATCAACAATAAATGACCAGGAATACAAGTTGTAGGTTGTAATATCAACAATAAATGGCCAGGAATACAAGTTGGAGGTTGTAATATCAACAATAAATGGCCAGGAATACAAGTTGGAGGTTGTAATATCAACAATAAATGGCCAGGAATACAAGTTGGAGGTTATAATATCAACAATAAATGGCCAGTAATACAAGTTGGAGGTTATAATATCAACAATAAATGGCCAGTAATACAAGTTGGAGGTTGTAATATAATATCAACAATAAATGGCCAGTAATACAAGTTGGAGGTTGTAATATAATATAAACAATAAATGACCAGGAATACAAGTTGGAGGTTGTAATATCAACAATAAATGACCAGGAATACAAGTTGTAGGTTGTAATATCAACAATAAATGGCCAGGAATACAAGTTGGAGGTTGTAATATCAACAATAAATGGCCAGGAATACAAGTTGGAGGTTGTAATATCAACAATAAATGGCCAGGAATACAAGTTGGAGGTTATAATATCAACAATAAATGGCCAGGAATACAAGTTGGAGGTTATAATATCAACAATAAATGGCCAGTAATACAAGTTGGAGGTTGTAATATCAACAATAAATGACCAGGAATACAAGTTGTAGGTTGTAATATCAACAATAAATGGCCAGGAATACAAGTTGGAGGTTGTAATATCAACAATAAATGGCCAGGAATACAAGTTGGAGGTTGTAATATCAACAATAAATGGCCAGGAATACAAGTTGGAGGTTATAATATCAACAATAAATTGCCAATAATACAAGTTGGAGGTTATAATATCAACAATAAATGGCCAGTAATACAAGTTGGAGGTTGTAATATAATATCAACAATAAATGGCCAGTAATACAAGTTGGAGGTTGTAATATAATATCAACAATAAATGGCCAGGAATACAAGTTGGAGGTTGTAATATCAACAATAAATGACCAGGAATACAAGTTGTAGGTTGTAATATCAACAATAAATGGCCAGGAATACAAGTTGGAGGTTGTAATATAAACAATAAATGGCCAGGAATACAAGTTGGAGGTTGTAATATCAACAATAAATGGCCAGGAATACAAGTTGGAGGTTATAATATCAACAATAAATGGCTAGTAATACAAGTTGGAGGTTATAATATCAACAATAAATGGCCAGTAATACAAGTTGGAGGTTGTAATATAATATCAACAATAAATGGCCAGTAATACAAGTTGGAGGTTGTAATATAATATAAACAATAAATGACCAGGAATACAAGTTGGAGGTTGTAATATCAACAATAAATGACCAGGAATACAAGTTGTAGGTTGTAATATCAACAATAAATGGCCAGGAATACAAGTTGGAGGTTGTAATATCAACAATAAATGGCCAGGAATACAAGTTGGAGGTTGTAATATCAACAATAAATGGCCAGGAATACAAGTTGGAGGTTATAATATCAACAATAAATGGCCAGGAATACAAGTTGGAGGTTATAATATCAACAATAAATGGCCAGTAATACAAGTTGGAGGTTGTAATATCAACAATAAATGACCAGGAATACAAGTTGTAGGTTGTAATATCAACAATAAATGGCCAGGAATACAAGTTGGAGGTTATAATATCAACAATAAATGGCCAGTAATATAAGTTGGAGGTTATAATATAATATAAACAATAAATGACCAGTAATACAAGTTGGAGGTTATAATATAATATCAACAATAAATGGCCAGGAATACAAGTTGGAGGTTATAATATAAACAATAAATGGCCAGGAATACAAGTTGGAGGTTATAATATAATATAAACAATAAATGGCCAGTAATACAAGTTGGAGGTTATAATATAATATAAACAATAAATGGCCAGGAATACAAGTTGGAGGTTATAATATAATATAAACAATAAATGGCCAGGAATATAAGTTGGAGGTTATAATATAAACAATAAATGACCAGTAATATAAGTTGGAGGTTATAATATAATATCAACAATAAATGGCCAGGTATATAAGTTGGAGGTTATAATATAATATCAACAATAAATGGCCAGGAATACAAGTTGGAGGTTATAATATCAACAATAAATGGCCAGGAATACAAGTTGGAGGTTATAATATAATATCAACAATAAATGGCCAGGTATATAAGTTGGAGGTTATAATATCAACAATAAATGGCCAGGTATTTAAGTTGGAGGTTATAATATAATATAAACAATAAATGACCAGGTATATAAGTTGGAGGTTATAATATCAACAATAAATGACCAGTAATATAAGTTGGAGGTTATAATATAATATCAACAATAAATGGCCAGGAATACAAGTTGGAGGTTATAATATCAACAATAAATGGCCAGGAATACAAGTTGGAGGTTATAATATCAACAATAAATGGCCAGGTATACAAGTTGGAGGTTATAATATAATATAAACAATAAATGGCCAGGTATACAAGTTGGAGGTTATAATATAATATAAACAATAAATGGCCAGTAATATAAGTTGGAGGTTATAATATAATATCAACAATAAATGGCCAGGTATATAAGTTGGAGGTTATAATATCAACAATAAATGGCCAGGAATACAAGTTGGAGGTTATAATATAATATCAACAATAAATGACCAGTAATATAAGTTGGAGGTTATAATATCAACAATAAATGGCCAGGAATACAAGTTGTAGGTTATAATATAAACAATAAATGACCAGTAATATAAGTTGGAGGTTATAATATAATATAAACAATAAATGACCAGTAATACAAGTTGGAGGTTATAATATAATATCAACAATAAATGGCCAGGAATACAAGTTGGAGGTTATAATATAAACAATAAATGGCCAGGAATACAAGTTGGAGGTTATAATATAATATAAACAATCAATGGCCAGTAATACAAGTTGGAGGTTATAATCTTATATATAAATTAGGATGTGCGTATTTATGTATCTCTGTATGTATGTATGTATGTCCTTTATACGCTCGCGAACGGCCCATCCGATTGAGATGAAATTTTCTACACGTCTGCCTTTCATTCCAGAGCAGCCAACTGTCGTATTTTTTTTTTCTTCTTCCTCCTCCTCCCTCCTCCCCCTCCCAAAATAAGAATCCCCGAACCAAAACGCTAGGGAAAGGGAAGAAAATGACGTGACTACACAGAATCGTCACACGGCAATCATCCTCCCTCCTCCTTCTCCCTTCTTCTCCCTCATCCCTCTTCCTCCTCCTCCTACCTCCTCCTCCCTCTACCTCCTCCTCCTCCCTCCTCCTCCCTTCTCCTCCTCTTCCTCCTCCTTCTACCTCCTCCCTCCTCCTCCCTCTACCTCCTCCTCCTCCCTCCTCCCTTCTCCTCTTCCTCCTCCCTTTCCTTCCTCCTCCTCCTCCCTTTACCTCCTCCTCCCCCTACCTCTTTCTTCCTCCCTCCTCCCTCCTCCTCCCTCTACCTCCTCCTCCTCCCTCCTCCCTTCTCCTCCTCTTCCTCCTCCCTTTCCTTCCTCCTCCTCCTCCCTTTACCTCCTCCTCCCCCTACCTCTTTCTTCCTCCCTCCTCCTCCTCTTCCACCTCCCTTTCCTTCCTCCCCTCCTCATTCTCCCTCCTTCCTCTCCCTCCTTCCTCCTCCTTCCTTCTTCTCCCTCTGCCTCCTCCCTCCTCCTCTCCCCTCCTCCTCCCTCCTCCTCCCCCTCTCCCTCCTCCATCCTCCTCCTCCCGCTTCTTCCTCCTCCCTCTTCCTCCCTCTCCCTCCTCTTCCTCCTCCCTCTACCTCCTCCCTCCACCCTCCTCCTCTTCCTCCTCCCTCTCCCTCCTCCCTCTTCCTTCCTCCTCCTCCTCCCTCTACCTCCTCCTCCCCCTACCTCTTTCCTCCTCCCTCCTCCTCCCTCTACCTCCTCCCTCTGCCTCCTCCCTCCTCCTCCTTCCTCCTCCTCCCTCTCCATCCTCCTCCTCCCGCTTCCTCCTCCCTCTTCCTCCCTCTCCCTCCTCTTCCTCCTCCCTCTACCTCCTCCCTCTACCTCCTCCCTCCACCCTCCTCCACTTCCTCCTCCCTCTCCCTCCTCCCTCTTCCTTCTCCCTCTTCCTCCCTCCTCCTCCTTCCTCCTCCCCCTCCTCCTTCCTCCTCCTCCCTCCTCCTCCCTCTACCTCCTCCCTCCTCCCTCCTCCTCCCTTCTCCTCTATCTCCCTCCTCCTTCCTCCTCCTCCTCCTTCCTCCTCCTCCTCCCTTTACCTCCTCCTCCCCCTACCTCTTTCTTCCTCCCTCCTCCTCCTCCCTCTACCTCCTCTTCCCTCCTACTCCTCCCCCTCCTTCTCCCTCCTCCTCCTCCCTCCTCCTCCCTCTACCTCCTCCTCCCTTCACATTCCTCCTCCTCCCTCTTTCTCCTCCTCCCTCTCCCTCCTCCATCCTCCTCCTCCCTCATCCTCCCTCCTTCTCCTCCCTCCTCCTCCTTCCTCCTCCTCCCTCTCCCTCCTCCATCCTCCTCCTCCCGCTTCCCCCTCCTCCTCTTCCTCCTCCCTCTCCCTCCTCTTCCTCCTCCCTCTACCTCCTCCCTCTACCTCCTCCCTCCACCCTCCTCCACTTCCTCCTCCCTCCTCCTCCTTCCTCCTCCTTCCTCCTCCCCCTCCTCCTTCCTCCTCCTCCCTCCTCCTCCTCCCTCTACCTCCTCCCTCCTCCCTCCTCCTCCCTTCTCCTCTATCTCCCTCCTTCTCCCTCTCCTCCTCCCTCCTCCTCCTCCTCCCTCCTCTTCATCTCTCCTCCTCCCTCCTCCTCCCTCCTCCTCCCTCTACCTCCTCTTCCCTCCTACTCATCCCCCTCCTTCTCCCTCCTCCTCCTCCCTCCTCCTCCCTCTACCTCCTCCTCCCTTCACATTCCTCCTCCTCCCTCTTTCTCCTCCTCCCTCTCCTCCTCCTGCTCCCTCCTCCTCCCTCTCCTCCTCCTGCTCCCTCCTCCTCCCTCATCCTCCCTCCTCCTCCTCCCTCCTCCTCCCCCTCCTCCTCCTAATCCCTCCTCCTCCCTCCTATTCCTCCCTACTCCTCCTGTCTCCGCCCTCCTCCTCCCTCCTCCATCTCCCTCTTCCTCCTCCCTCCTCCATTTACCCAAGACAGACAGACAGATAGTCGGTAACGGGAACGGGAACCTATATGACTACTTATATGAATTAAATGAGATGCTCCCCACCAGGGTCTGGGCGAAGCCGGGCAGGGTCAGCTAGTATAATATAAACAATAAATGGCCAGGAATACAAGTTGGAGGTTATAATATAATATAAACAATAAATGGCCAGGAATATAAGTTGGAGGTTATAATATAAACAATAAATGACCAGTAATATAAGTTGGAGGTTATAATATAATATCAACAATAAATGGCCAGGTATATAAGTTGGAGGTTATAATATAATATCAACAATAAATGGCCAGGAATACAAGTTGGAGGTTATAATATAATATCAACAATAAATGGCCAGGAATACAAGTTGGAGGTTATAATATAATATCAACAATAAATGGCCAGGTATATAAGTTGGAGGTTATAATATAATATCAACAATAAATGACCAGTAATATAAGTTGGAGGTTATAATATAATATAAACAATAAATGGCCAGGTATACAAGTTGGAGGTTATACTATAATATCAACAATAAATGGCCAGGAATATAAGTTGGAGGTTATAATATTAACAATAAATGGCCAGTAATATAAGTTGGAGGTTATAATATCAACAATAAATGGCCAGGAATACAAGTTGGAGGTTGTAATATAAACAATAAATGACCAGTAATATAAGTTGGAGGTTATAATATAATATCAACAATAAATGGCCAGGTATACAAGTTGGAGGTTATAATATATCAACAATAAATGGCCAGGAATATAAGTTGGAGGTTATAATATCAACAATAAATGACCAGGTATACAAGTTGGAGGTTATAATATAATATCAACAATAAATGACCAGGTATACAAGTTGGAGGTTGTAATATAAACAATAAATGACCAGTAATATAAGTTGGAGGTTATAATATAATATCAACAATAAATGGCCAGGTATACAAGTTAGAGGTTATAATATAATATCAACAATAAATGGCCAGGAATATAAGTTGGAGGTTATAATATCAACAATAAATGACCAGGTATACAAGTTGGAGGTTATAATATAATATCAACAATAAATGGCCAGGTATACAAGTTGGAGGTTATAATTTAATATAAACAATAAATGGCCAGGAATATAAGTTGGAGGTTATAATATAATATCAACAATAAATGACCAGGTATATAAGTTGGAGGTTATAATATAATATAAACAATAAATGACCAGGTATACAAGTTGGAGGATATAATATAATATCAACAATAAATGACCAGTAATATAAGTTGGAGGTTATAATATAATATAAACAATAAATGACCAGGAATACAAGTTGGAGGTTATAATATAATAACAATAAATGGCCAGGAATACAAGTTGGAGGTTATAATATAATATCAACAATAAATGGCCTGTAATATAAGTTGGAGGTTATAATATAATATCAACAATAAATGACCAGGTATATAAGTTGGAGGTTATAATATAATATAAACAATAAATGACCAGGTATACAAGTTGGAGGATATAATATAATATCAACAATAAATGACCAGTAATATAAGTTGGAGGTTATAATATAATATAAACAATAAATGACCAGGAATACAAGTTGGAGGTTATAATATAATAACAATAAATGGCCAGGAATACAAGTTGGAGGTTATAATATAATATCAACAATAAATGGCCTGTAATATAAGTTGGAGGTTATAATATAATATCAACAATAAATGGCCAGTAATACAAGTTGGAGGTTATAATATAATATCAACAATAAATGACCAGGTATATAAGTTGGAGGTTATAATATAATATAAACAATAAATGACCAGGTATACAAGTTGGAGGTTATAATATAATATCAACAATAAATTACCAGTAATATAAGTTGGAGGTTATAATATAATATAAGCAATAAATGACCAGGAATACAAGTTGGAGGTTATAATATAATAACAATAAATGGCCAGGAATACAAGTTGGAGGTTATAATATAATATAAACAATAAATGGCCTGTAATATAAGTTGGAGGTTATAATATAATATCAACAATAAATGGCCAGTAATACAAGTTGGAGGTTATAATATAATATCAACAATAAATGACCAGGTATATAAGTTGGAGGTTATAATATAATATCAACAATAAATGGCCAGTAATACAAGTTGGAGGTTATAATATAATATAAACAATAAATGGCCAGGAATACAAGTTGGAGGTTATAATATAATATAAACAATAAATGGCCAGGAATATAAGTTGGAGGTTATAATATAAACAATAAATGACCAGTAATATAAGTTGGAGGTTATAATATAATATCAACAATAAATGGCCAGGTATATAAGTTGGAGGTTATAATATAATATCAACAATAAATGGCCAGGAATACAAGTTGGAGGTTATAATATCAACAATAAATGGCCAGGAATACAAGTTGGAGGTTATAATATAATATCAACAATAAATGGCCAGGTATATAAGTTGGAGGTTATAATATAATATCAACAATAAATAACCAGTAATATAAGTTGGAGGTTATAATATAATATCAACAATAAATGGCCAGGTATATAAGTTGGAGGTTATAATATAATATCAACAATAAATGACCAGTAATATAAGTTGGAGGTTACAATATAATATAAACAATAAATGGCCAGGTATACAAGTTGGAGGTTATAATATAATATCAACAATAAATGGACAGTAATATAAGTTGGAGGTTACAATATAATATAAACAATAAATAATAGCCAGGTATACAAGTTGGAGGTTACAATATAATATGAACAATACATGGCCAGGTATACAAGTTGGAGGTTATAATATAATATAAACAATAAATGGCCAGGTATACAAGTTGGAGGTTATAATATAAACAATAAATGACCAGGTATATAAGTTGGAGGTTATAATATAATATAAACAATAAATGACCAGGTATACAAGTTGGATGTTATAATATAATATAAACAATAAATGACCAGGTATATAAGTTGGAGGTTATAATATAAACAATAAATGACCAGTAATATAAGTTGGAGGTTATAATATAATATCAACAATAAATGACCAGGAATACAAGTTGGAGGTTATAATATAATATAAACAATAAATGACCAGGTATACAAGTTGGAGGTTATAATATAAACAATAATTGACCAGGTATATAAGTTGGAGGTTATAATATAATATCAACAATAAATGGCCAGGAATACAAGTTGGAGGTTATAATATAATATCAACAATAAATGGCCAGGAATATAAGTTGGAGGTTATAATATAATATAAACAATAAATGGCCAGGTATACAAGTTGGAGGTTATAATATAATATCAACAATAAATGGCCAGGAATATAAGTTGGAGGTTATAATATCAACAATAAATGGCCAGTAATATAAGTTGGAGGTTATAATATAATATAAACAATAAATGACCAGTAATACAAGTTGGAGGTTATAATATAATATCAACAATAAATGGCCAGGAATACAAGTTGGAGGTTATAATATAAACAATAAATGGCCAGGAATACAAGTTGGAGGTTATAATATAATATAAACAATAAATGGCCAGTAATACAAGTTGGAGGTTATAATATAATATAAACAATAAATGGCCAGGAATACAAGTTGGAGGTTATAATATAATATAAACAATAAATGGCCAGGAATATAAGTTGGAGGTTATAATATAAACAATAAATGACCAGTAATATAAGTTGGAGGTTATAATATAATATCAACAATAAATGGCCAGGTATATAAGTTGGAGGTTATAATATAATATCAACAATAAATGGCCAGGAATACAAGTTGGAGGTTATAATATCAACAATAAATGGCCAGGAATACAAGTTGGAGGTTATAATATAATATCAACAATAAATGGCCAGGTATATAAGTTGGAGGTTATAATATCAACAATAAATGGCCAGGTATTTAAGTTGGAGGTTATAATATAATATAAACAATAAATGACCAGGTATATAAGTTGGAGGTTATAATATCAACAATAAATGACCAGTAATATAAGTTGGAGGTTATAATATAATATCAACAATAAATGGCCAGGAATACAAGTTGGAGGTTATAATATCAACAATAAATGGCCAGGAATACAAGTTGGAGGTTATAATATCAACAATAAATGGCCAGGTATACAAGTTGGAGGTTATAATATAATATAAACAATAAATGGCCAGGTATACAAGTTGGAGGTTATAATATAATATAAACAATAAATGGCCAGTAATATAAGTTGGAGGTTATAATATAATATCAACAATAAATGGCCAGGTATATAAGTTGGAGGTTATAATATCAACAATAAATGGCCAGGAATACAAGTTGGAGGTTATAATATAATATCAACAATAAATGACCAGTAATATAAGTTGGAGGTTATAATATCAACAATAAATGGCCAGGAATACAAGTTGTAGGTTATAATATAAACAATAAATGACCAGTAATATAAGTTGGAGGTTATAATATAATATAAACAATAAATGACCAGTAATACAAGTTGGAGGTTATAATATAATATCAACAATAAATGGCCAGGAATACAAGTTGGAGGTTATAATATAAACAATAAATGGCCAGGAATACAAGTTGGAGGTTATAATATAATATAAACAATCAATGGCCAGTAATACAAGTTGGAGGTTATAATCTTATATATAAATTAGGATGTGCGTATTTATGTATCTCTGTATGTATGTATGTATGTCCTTTATACGCTCGCGAACGGCCCATCCGATTGAGATGAAATTTTCTACACGTCTGCCTTTCATTCCAGAGCAGCCAACTGTCGTATTTTTTTTTTCTTCTTCCTCCTCCTCCCTCCTCCCCCTCCCAAAATAAGAATCCCCGAACCAAAACGCTAGGGAAAGGGAAGAAAATGACGTGACTACACAGAATCGTCACACGGCAATCATCCTCCCTCCTCCTTCTCCCTTCTTCTCCCTCATCCCTCTTCCTCCTCCTCCTACCTCCTCCTCCCTCTACCTCCTCCTCCTCCCTTCTCCTCTTCCTCCTCCTTCTACCTCCTCCCTCCTCCTCCCTCTACCTCCTCCTCCTCCCTCCTCCCTTCTCCTCCTCTTCCTCCTCCCTTTCCTTCCTCCTCCTCCTCCATTTACCTCCTCCTCCCCCTACCTCTTTCTTCCTCCCTCCTCCCTCCTCCTCCCTCTACCTCCTCCTCCTCCCTCCTCCCTTCTCCTCCTCTTCCTCCTCCCTTTCCTTCCTCCTCCTCCTCCCTTTACCTCCTCCTCCCCCTACCTCTTTCTTCCTCCCTCCTCCTCCTCTTCCACCTCCCTTTCCTTCCTCCCCTCCTCATTCTCCCTCCTTCCTCTCCCTCCTTCCTCCTCCTCCTTCCTTCTTCTCCCTCTGCCTCCTCCCTCCTCCTCTCCCCTCCTCCTCCCTCCTCCTCCCCCCTCTCCCTCCTCCATCCTCCTCCTCCCGCTTCTTCCTCCTCCCTCTTCCTCCCTCTCCCTCCTCTTCCTCCTCCCTCTACCTCCTCCCTCCACCCTCCTCCTCTTCCTCCTCCCTCTCCCTCCTCCCTCTTCCTTCCTCCTCCTCCTCCCTCTACCTCCTCCTCCCCCTACCTCTTTCCTCCTCCCTCTACCTCCTCCCTCTGCCTCCTCCCTCCTCCTCCTTCCTCCTCCTCCCTCTCCATCCTCCTCCTCCCGCTTCCTCCTCCTCCCTCTTCCTCCCTCTCCCTCCTCTTCCTCCTCCCTCTACCTCCTCCCTCTACCTCCTCCCTCCACCCTCCTCCACTTCCTCCTCCCTCCTCCACTTCCTCCTCCCTCCTCCTCCTTCCTCCTCCTTCCTCCTCCCCCTCCTCCTCCCTCCTCCTCCCTCTACCTCCTCCCTCCTCCCTCCTCCTCCCTCCTCCTCCCTTCTCCTCTATCTCCCTCCTTCTCCCTCTCCTCCTCCCTCCTCCTCCTCCTCCCTCCTCTTCATCTCTCCTCCTCCCTCCTCCTCCCTCCTCCTCCTCCTCCCTCTACCTCCTCTTCCCTCCTACTCCTCCCCCTCCTTCTCCCTCCTCCTCCTCCCTCCTCCTCCCTCTACCTCCTCCTCCCTTCACATTCCTCCTCCTCCCTCTTTCTCCTCCTCCCTCTCCTCCTCCTGCTCCCTCCTCCTCCCTCTCCTCCTCCTGCTCCCTCCTCCTCCCTCATCCTCCCTCCTCCTCCTCCCTCCTCCTCCCCCTCCTCCTCCTAATCCCTCCTCCTCCCTCCTATTCCTCCCTACTCCTCCTGTCTCCGCCCTCCTCCTCCCTCCTCCATCTCCCTCTTCCTCCTCCCTCCTCCATTTACCCAAGACAGACAGACAGATAGTCGGTAACGGGAACGGGAACCTATATGACTACTTATATGAATTAAATGAGATGCTCCCCACCAGGGTCTGGGCGAAGCCGGGCAGGGTCAGCTAGTATAATATAAACAATAAATGGCCAGGAATACAAGTTGGAGGTTATAATATAATATAAACAATAAATGGTCAGGAATATAAGTTGGAGGTTATAATATAAACAATAAATGACCAGTAATATAAGTTGGAGGTTATAATATAATATCAACAATAAATGGCCAGGTATATAAGTTGGAGGTTATAATATAATATCAACAATAAATGGCCAGGAATACAAGTTGGAGGTTATAATATAATATCAACAATAAATGGCCAGGAATACAAGTTGGAGGTTATAATATAATATCAACAATAAATGGCCAGGTATATAAGTTGGAGGTTATAATATAATATCAACAATAAATGACCAGTAATATAAGTTGGAGGTTATAATATAATATAAACAATAAATGGCCAGGTATACAAGTTGGAGGTTATACTATAATATCAACAATAAATGGCCAGGAATATAAGTTGGAGGTTATAATATTAACAATAAATGGCCAGTAATATAAGTTGGAGGTTATAATATCAACAATAAATGGCCAGGAATACAAGTTGGAGGTTGTAATATAAACAATAAATGACCAGTAATATAAGTTGGAGGTTATAATATAATATCAACAATAAATGGCCAGGTATACAAGTTGGAGGTTATAATATAATATCAACAATAAATGGCCAGGAATATAAGTTGGAGGTTATAATATCAACAATAAATGACCAGGTATACAAGTTGGAGGTTATAATATAATATCAACAATAAATGACCAGGTATACAAGTTGGAGGTTGTAATATAAACAATAAATGACCAGTAATATAAGTTGGAGGTTATAATATAATATCAACAATAAATGGCCAGGTATACAAGTTAGAGGTTATAATATAATATCAACAATAAATGGCCAGGAATATAAGTTGGAGGTTATAATATCAACAATAAATGACCAGGTATACAAGTTGGAGGTTATAATATAATATCAACAATAAATGGCCAGGTATACAAGTTGGAGGTTATAATTTAATATAAACAATAAATGGCCAGGAATATAAGTTGGAGGTTATAATATAATATCAACAATAAATGACCAGGTATATAAGTTGGAGGTTATAATATAATATAAACAATAAATGACCAGGTATACAAGTTGGAGGATATAATATAATATCAACAATAAATGACCAGTAATATAAGTTGGAGGTTATAATATAATATAAACAATAAATGACCAGAAATACAAGTTGGAGGTTATAATATAATAACAATAAATGGCCAGGAATACAAGTTGGAGGTTATAATATAATATCAACAATAAATGGCCTGTAATATAAGTTGGAGGTTATAATATAATATCAACAATAAATGACCAGGTATATAAGTTGGAGGTTATAATATAATATAAACAATAAATGACCAGGTATACAAGTTGGAGGATATAATATAATATCAACAATAAATGACCAGTAATATAAGTTGGAGGTTATAATATAAACAATAAATGACCAGGAATACAAGTTGGAGGTTATAATATAATAACAATAAATGGCCAGGAATACAAGTTGGAGGTTATAATATAATATCAACAATAAATGGCCTGTAATATAAGTTGGAGGTTATAATATAATATCAACAATAAATGGCCAGTAATACAAGTTGGAGGTTATAATATAATATCAACAATAAATGACCAGGTATATAAGTTGGAGGTTATAATATAATATAAACAATAAATGACCAGGTATACAAGTTGGAGGTTATAATATAATATCAACAATAAATTACCAGTAATATAAGTTGGAGGTTATAATATAATATAAACAATAAATGACCAGGAATACAAGTTGGAGGTTATAATATAATAACAATAAATGGCCAGGAATACAAGTTGGAGGTTATAATATAATATAAACAATAAATGGCCTGTAATATAAGTTGGAGGTTATAATATAATATCAACAATAAATGGCCAGTAATACAAGTTGGAGGTTATAATATAATATCAACAATAAATGACCAGATATATAAGTTGGAGGTTATAATATAATATCAACAATAAATGGCCAGTAATACAAGTTGGAGGTTATAATATAATATCAACAATAAATGACCAGGTATATAAGTTGGAGGTTATAATATAATATAAACAATAAATGGCCAGTAATACAAGTTGGAGGTTATAATATAATATCAACAATAAATGGCCAGGAATACAAGTTGGAGGTTATAATATAATATAAACAATAAATGGCCAGGAATATAAGTTGGAGGTTATAATATAAACAATAAATGACCAGTAATATAAGTTGGAGGTCATAATATAATATCAACAATAAATGGCCAGGTATATAAGTTGGAGGTTATAATATAATATCAACAATAAATGGCCAGGAATACAAGTTGGAGGTTATAATATAATATCAACAATAAATGGCCAGGAATACAAGTTGGAGGTTATAATATAATATCAACAATAAATGGCCAGGTATATAAGTTGGAGGTTATAATATAATATCAACAATAAATGACCAGTAATATAAGTTGGAGGTTATAATATAATATAAACAATAAATGGCCAGGTATACAAGTTGGAGGTTATAATATAATATCAACAATAAATGGCCAGGAATATAAGTTGGAGGTTATAATATCAACAATAAATGGCCAGTAATATAAGTTGGAGGTTATAATATCAACAATAAATGGCCAGGAATACAAGTTGGAGGTTATAATATCAACAATAAATGGCCAGTAATATAAGTTGGAGGTTATAATATCAACAATAAATGGCCAGTAATATAAGTTGGAGGTTATAATATAATATCAACAATAAATGGCCAGGAATACAAGTTGGAGGTTATAATATCAACAATAAATGGCCAGGTATACAAGTTGGAGGTTATAATATAAACAATAAATGGCCAGGTATACAAGTTGGAGGTTATAATATAATATAAACAATAAATGGCCAGGTATACAAGTTGGAGGTTATAATATAATATAAACAATAAATGGCCAGGAATACAAGTTGGAGGTTATATCAACAATAAATGGCCAGGAATACAAGTTGGAGGTTATAATATAATATAAACAATAAATGGTCAGGAATACAAGTTGGAGGTTATAATATCAACAATAAATGGCCAGTAATATAAGTTGGAGGTTATAATATCAATAATAAATGACCAGGAATACAAGTTGGAGGTTATAATATCAAAAATAAATGGCCAGGAATACAAGTTGGAGGTTATAATCCATCCATCCATCATGTGCCATGCCGGTAAGCGTGGGCGGTCATGTTCTGCCATCTCACTCGATCAACAGAGTCGTGGATCAGTTCCGTGTTTCTGTCTCGACCATGCCACATGGCCAAGCCATCCAGATACTTGTTTCTAGGTCTTCCCCTTGGTCTGTTCCCCTCGATCTTACCAGTTGTCACCAAGTTCTCCAAATCATTTCTTCTCATAACATGCCCAAAAAATTGTGACTGTCTACGTCTAATGTCTCTGATCAGTTTACGATCTTCATTTGTTTCTTGAAGGACTTGTTCATTGGTCTTTCTGGCTGTCCATGGTATTCTTTGCATTTTCCTCAGAAACCACATTTCTACAGCCATCAGATGTTTTTCAGCCTGGCTGCTCATTGTCCAAGCTTCACATCCATATAAAAGTACAGGTTCTATGTAGCATCTCAACACTCTTTTTCTCGTTTCAATTGACATCTTTTTATTGGTCAGTATGTTTTTTATCTTGCTAAAGGCTACTTTTGCCATGGCGATTCTTGTTCTAATCTCTTCAAGGCATCTCCCATCAGATGTTATTACTGTTCCGAGATAATTGTACCTGCTCACTTGTTGAAGAATATTCCCATTTACTTGTATATTACATTGTGGTATTTCGTCCTTCCTAGTGACGACCATAATCTGTGTCTTTTTACAATTTAATTCTAACCCTAGTTGTTCACTGTGTGTAACAATCGCATCTACTAAATGTTGCAGGTCCTGTTCATTGTCTGCAATCAAGACTGTATCATCTGCATATCTAATGTTATTGATGCATCGTCCCCCAATGTTGATTCCTTCCATATCTTCAATATTTCTGAAAATACTTTCACTGTACAGGGAAAACAGATCTGGAGACATTACACATCCCTGTCTCACACCCCTTTTAATAGGCTGATATTGGCTTACTTCATTATCAACTCTTATGGCAGCTTGTTGTTTCCAATATATGTTTTTTACAAGTCTAAGATCTTTTCCATCAATTTGTAGATCTTCAAGCATCCTTATCATGTTGACATGTCTCACTTTATCAAAAGCCTTTGTGTAGTCAATAAAGCAAAGGTGTAGATCTTTGTTTACTTCTATAGAACGTTCGATTATGTTTCTCAGTATATACACAGCATTTACTGTACCCTTGCCTTCCACAAACCCACATTGTTCTTCTCCTATTTCAGGTTGTATTTTCCTCCTAACTCTTTGCATGATAATTCTTAGCAAAATCTTTGTGATGTGACTCATTATACTAATTGTTCGATGTTGATCACATTCCAAGGCTCCTGATTTCTTTGGGATTGCAATAAATACAGAATTACATAACTCATGAGGTATATTTCCAGTATCATATATTGTATTAAGCAGACTGGTAACTTTATCTATTCCATATTCTTCTAAAGCATTAATCATTTCTGTTGTGACGCTGTCTGGACCGGGGGTTTTGCCAGATTTCATATGATTAAGAGCATTCTGAACCTCCATCTTCAAAATTGCTGGCCCTTCATTGTTATTTTGAACAATATATTGTTCGTCTCTGCTATCGTCATAAAGGTTTTTCACGTAATCTGACCATACATGTAAAATCTGATCTTTTTCTATTATGACTCTTCCATCTTTTGTCTTTAGGCAGCCTGCTGATGTACGTGTTCTTTGATTAGTAATCTCCTGAATTCTTTTGTGCATTTGTTTCGCATTTTTACTGTTGTGTTGTTTTTCAATTTCTCTGCAATTTTTCTCAAGCCATGTTTCTTTAGCCTCCTTACATAAGGTTCTGACTTTTCTGTGAATTTCTTCATATTTGGCAGGATTATTTTTGTCATATATAAAAATGTTATAATATCAACAATAAATGGCCAGTAATACAAGTTGGAGGTTATAATATAATATAAACAATAAATGGCCAGGTATACAAGTTGGAGGTTATAATATAATATAAACAATAAATGGCCATGTATACAAGTTGGAGGTTATAATATAATATTAACAATAAATGGCCAGGAATACAAGTTGGAGGTTATAATATAATATCAACAATAAATGGTCAGGAATACAAGTTGGAGGTTATAATATAAACAATAAATGGCCAGGAATACAAGTTGGAGGTTATAATATCAACAATAAATGGCCAGGAATACAAGTTGGAGGTTATAATATAATATAAACAATAAATGGCCAGGTATACAAGTTGGAGGTTATAATATAATATCAACAATAAATGGCAAGGAATACAAGTTGGAGGTTATAATATAATATAAACAATAAATGACCAGGTATACAAGTTGGAGGTTATAATATAATATCAACAATAAATGGCAAGGAATACAAGTTGGAGGTTATAATATAATATAAACAATAAATGGCCAGGAATACAAGTTGGAGGTTATAATATAAACAATAAATGACCAGGTATATAAGTTGGAGGTTATAATATAATATAAACAATAAATGACCAGGAATACAAGTTGGAGGTTATAATATAGTATCAACAATAAATGACCAGGAATACAAGTTGGAGGTTATAATATAATATCAACAATAAATGGCCTGTAATATAAGTTGGAGGTTATAATATAATATCAACAATAAATGGCCAGTAATACAAGTTGGAGGTTATAATATAATATCAACAATAAATGGCCAGGTATTTAAGTTGGAGGTTATAATATAATATAAACAATAAATGACCAGGTATATAAGTTGGAGGTTATAATATCAACAATAAATGACCAGTAATATAAGTTGGAGGTTATAATATAATATCAACAATAAATGGCCAGGTATATAAGTTGGAGGTTATAATATCAACAATAAATGGTCAGGAATACAAGTTGGAGGTTATAATATAATATCAACAATAAATGACCAGTAATATTAGTTGGAGGTTATAATATCAACAATAAATGGCCAGGAATACAAGTTGTAGGTTATAATATAAACAATAAATGACCAGTAATATAAGTTGGAGGTTATAATATAATATAAACAATAAATGACCAGTAATACAAGTTGGAGGTTATAATATAATATCAACAATAAATGGCCAGGAATACAAGTTGGAGGTTATAATATAAACAATAAATGGCCAGGAATACAAGTTGGAGGTTATAATATAATATAAACAATAAATGGCCAGTAATACAAGTTGGAGGTTATAATATAATATAAACAATAAATGGCCAGGAATATAAGTTGGAGGTTATAATATAAACAATAAATGACCAGTAATATAAGTTGGAGGTTATAATATAATATCAACAATAAATGGCCAGGTATATAAGTTGGAGGTTATAATATAATATCAACAATAAATGGCCAGGAATACAAGTTGGAGGTTATAATATAATATCAACAATAAATGGCCAGGAATACAAGTTGGAGGTTATAATATAATATCAACAATAAATGGCCAGGTATATAAGTTGGAGGTTATAATATAATATCAACAATAAATGACCAGTAATATAAGTTGGAGGTTATAATATAATATCAACAATAAATGACCAGTAATATAAGTTGGAGGTTACAATATAATATAAACAATAAATGGCCAGGTATACAAGTTGGAGGTTATAATATAATATCAACAATAAATGGCCAGTAATATAAGTTGGAGGTTACAATATAATATAAATAATAAATGGCCAGGTATACAAGTTGGAGGTTACAATATAATATAAACAATAAATGGCCAGGTATACAAGTTGGAGGTTATAATATAATATAAACAATAAATGGCCAGGTATACAAGTTGGAGGTTATAATATAATATCAACAATAAATGGCCAGGAATACAAGTTGGAGGTTATAATATCAACAATAAATGGCCAGTAATATAAGTTGGAGGTTATAATATAATATCAACAATAAATGGCCAGGAATACAAGTTGGAGGTTATAATATCAACAATAAATGGCCAGTAATACAAGTTGGAGGTTATAATATCAACAATAAATGACCAGGAATACAAGTTGGAGGTTATAATATCAACAATAAATGGCCAGGAATACAAGTTGGAGTTTATAATATAATATCAACAATAAATGACCAGGAATACAAGTTGGCTAGTTATTTTAAATAAATAGATACAACTAAAATGTGAGGAAATAAAAGAATTAATCATTCTTCTTCTCCATTGTTTGTCCACTTGAAATTAAATGTCTATAGCTGCAAGTCTGCCTGCTTAATTACACATAGATATCTGTATAGTTGCTTGCTTGCTTGTGTTCGCTGGCTGTGAACTCCAGCGCGAAGTCCTGTATGTCGGATGAAGGCATCCTGTTGAACAACATCAGTGTGATGTCATACAGGACCTGAGGTTTGCGTGAGTATCCGTTGTCCCATGTCTGGCTTATTGGTGGTTCCTCGCCGTGCAGGCAGACACTCTGACTTCGGAGGAATCAACGATCCAACTGACTTTAGCCAGGACCCCGAAGGGACCTGTTGCCCAGGACGTTCGGCGAGGACGCGTCAATAGGTCTTGGCCAGTTTAGAACCTGGACCTGGTGCCTTGGAAACACCTCTGCGTCCCATATTCATGAGGCTAATTATTCACTTTGTTTTTTTTTCAGAAACACATTCATGGTCTCCAAATAGTCCTTACCTTGAACATTTATAAGGCATGAGTTAAACATGAAGGGGACACATACAAGAGAGAAAGGTCACAAGTGTGATGTTTGTGGTGCTTCTTTTACTCGAGCTTATCTGAAGGAACATAAGAGAATACATACAGGAGAGAAACCATACAAGTGTGATGAATGTGGTGTTTCCTTTACTCATGTTGGCAATTTGACATCCCACAAGAGAATACACACAGGAAACAAGCCTTACAAGTGTGATTTTTGTGGTGCTTCATTTACTTATGCTTGCAATTTTAAGAAACATAAGAGAACACACACAGTAGAGAAGCCTTACAAGTGTAATGATTGTGGTGTTTCTTTTACTCGAGTTGACAATTTGAAGTGTCACATGAAAGCACATGCAGGAGAGAAACTTTACAAATGTGATGTTTGTGGTGCTTCTTTTGCTAGGAATGGCCATCTGAAGGACCATAAAATAATGCATACAGGAGAGAAACATTACAAATGTGATGATTGTGGTGCTTCTTTTACTCGAGCTAGCAGTCTGAAGAAACATCAGAGGACACATACAGGAGAGAAACCTTACAAGTGTGATGTTTGTGGTGCTTCTTTCACTGAAGCTGGCAATCTGGAGCATCATAAGAGAACACATACAGTAGAGAATCCTTACAAGTGCGATGTTTGTTTCACTTCATTTGCTACGGCTGGCATGTTAAGGGAGCATAAGAGGACACACACTAGAAAGAAACCTTACAAGTGTGATTATTGTGGTTTTTCATGTACTCAAGCTGGCCGTTTGGAGAACCATAAGAGGACACATACAGGAGAGAAACCTTACAAGTGTGATGATTGTGGTTTTTCTTGTACTCAAGCTGGCCGTTTGGAGAACCATAAGAGGACACATACAGGAAAGAAACCTTACAAGTGTGATGTTTGTTTCGCTTCATTTTCTATGGCAGGAATGTTAAGAGGACATAAGATGATACATAGAAGAGAGAAACTTCACAGTGGTGCTGTTTTTAATACAGCTAGCTGTCTGAAGAAACATAAGAGGGCACATCCAGAAGAGAAACCTTACGAGTGTGATGTTTGTGGTGCTTCTTTTACTCGAGCTGGCAGTCTGAACAACCACAAGAAAACACATACAGGAGAGAGACCTTACAAGTGTGATGTTTGTGAGGCTTCTTTCACTGAAGCTGGCAATCTGGAGCGACACAAGACAACACATAAAGGAGATCAATCTTATAAGTGCAATGTTAGTGGTGCTTTTACTCAAGCTGGCACTCTGGAGCTACACAAGAGAACACATAAAGAAGAACAATCTTACAAGTGTGATGTTTGTGAGGCTTCTTTCACTGAAGCTGGCAATCTGGGGCGACACAAGAGAACACATACAGGAGAAAAACCTTACAAGTGTGATGTTTGTGGTGCTTCTTTTACTCGAGCTGGCAGTCTGAAGCGACACAAGAGCACACATGGGGGAGATAAACTTTACAAGTGTGATGTTTGTGGAGTGTCTTTTGCTCGAGCAGACTACCTTAAGAAACATAAAGTAACACATGCAGGAAAGAAATCGTACACGTGTGATGTTTGTGGAGCATCTTTTACTGGAGCAGACTATCTTAACAAGCATAAGGTAATGCATGCAGGAGAGACACCTTGCAAGTGTGATGTGTGTGGATCTTGTTTTACTCAAGCTGGCAGTCTGGAGGACCACAAGAGACAATATGCAGGTGAGAAACCTTTCAAATGAGATGTTTGTGCTGCTTCTTTTACCAAGATTGGCAAGTTGAACAAACATGAGATTCTATCATAATCATGTGTCTTGCCAACTGGCATAGGTGATCATGTATCTCCACAGAAGTTCAGCATCAACTCTGCTGATATTTCTCAGTGTCACTGTACAGTCCATCCAGCATCATCTCTCGGTCTGCCCATGTCTCTTTACCCACTGATCTTTCCCATCCTCACAGTGCTTCCCTAAGCTTCTTCTCTCATCACAATACTAAAGAATGCTATTGTCCCTTTCTGAGAGTTGTGTATAATATTCTACTTCCAACAGCCTCTTTCAGACAATCGTTGTTAAGTTACTCTCCAAGCCATCTCTGGAATCACATCTTTGCTACCCTGGGGAATTGGATGCACATGTGAGGAAATACATTCAGTCACTTGTAAATATTAAATTTAAAAAGTCGCTTAAAAGTTGACAGGGTTGACTTCATTGCACCGGGTTTTTATCCCATATGGCTCGGTCTCTTTCCGCTGCGCGGAAAGCGTCGCACAAAGCACGAACTCCATAGCTCTAGCGACGACCCACGGGAGTCTCTGAAAATTTTCACTCGTGAACCGAAAGGTGCGGCCCAGAATCGAACCAACAGCCTGAGTCAAACGGCTTGACCACTTCGCCACAGAGACTCCTTATAAATAGTAAATTCATCAGTGAAGCGACTGCACAGTCAGTAATTCCATGAGGTTCATAAACACCAAACTTCATGGCCTTCCTAAATTGCACAAGCCTGAGGTTATATTGAGACAAATTTAATCTATGCTCAGCTCTGTCCAACACAGAATGGCTTGTAGAAACTGCTAAACCAGTGTGACAACCATTCAACCCCTTAATATTAAAAGATTCATGTTAACTGGTCAAACTACTGGATATTATCGATCTTAAGCATGCAACGTCAATAGATAGTGCCTCTATTTTCACTAATGTGCTCGCATAAAAGAAAAGAAACAAAAGTTAGGCCTACCTACATCCAAACTCAAGAAATTAAAACTGCTGTGCGCATCTAATGTAAATACATTTTTCTTTTAAAAAAAAATTGTACCACCAAATTGACATGGGGTGTCCTCTAGTTGCCAATCAAGCAGACATCTTTATGGTGCACTCAGAAAATCAAGGACTTAGTTCTAATGTTGGAACAGTCATAACATCTGATGGGAGATGCCTTGAAGAGATTAGAACAAGAATCCCCGTGGCGAAAGTAGCCTTTAGCAAGATGAACAACATTCTGACCAATAAAAAGAAAAAGATGTCAATTAAAGCGAGAAAGAGTGTTGAGGGGATACATAGAGCCTGTCCTTTTGTATGGATGTGAAACTTGGACAATCAGTCAAGCTGAAAAATATCTGATGGCTACAGAAATGTGGTTTCTGAGGAAAATGCAAAAAATGCCATGGACAGACAGAAAAACCAATGACCAAGTACTACAGGAGACAAATGAAAATCATAAATTGATTAGAGAAATTAGACGTAGACAGTCAAAATGTTTTGGACATGTTATGAGAAGAAATGGATTGGAGAACTTAGTGACAACTGGCAAGATCGAAGGGAACAGACCAAGAGGAAAATATCTGGATGGCTTGGCCACATGGCATGGATGAGACAGGAACACTGAGCTGATCCACGACTCTGGTGATCAAGTGAAATGGCGAGTCATGACCGCCCACGCTTTCCGGTATGGCTTATGATTGATTGAATTCTATACCGCTGGTATGTAGATATTATATTCACCCTAGAGACCACACAACAGCCTACCACTCCATCATGAATCAAACCCACTTCAGTTTATCATCTTTGAAGTCTATCAAATTGTATATCTGTAAACTAATTCTAACCGCGACACAAATCGTTGAAATGACAGATATTAATGACATATGTTACAAGCAGAGGATTGTTATAGAATTTGTGATCGTAGAGTAAGACAGTTTGTGGACAAATGTACAAATGGATCAGACAGCTATCCTGCATTCCTAGTCAGTCTATGCAGACGTCTGTCTTGTAATCCTAACGAGTTTGTGTTTACAGTTATCTTGTAATCCTAGTCAGTTTGTGTATACAGTTATCTTGTAATCCTAGTCAGTTTGTGTAGATGGCTATTCTGTAATCCTAGGCAGTTTTTGTAGACAGCTATCCTGTATTCGCAAGGCAATTGAAATTGTCATATATAAATGACATCATGGAAAATATTTAAAATAAAAAAAACTTTAGAAAAAATAAACTAAATAAAGTGAAAAATAATGCCAGCTTATGTATATGTGGTGTCTATGACACTTTTCATAAATACAGTAATATGTGCTTCAGTTATCCTAGCTTAACATGATATAACAAAACATGTGTGCATTATCTTTCCTTCATTTCATTTTTGTGTTGCTTGTGTCTATGCTGCGGGGAATCACCTTCTTCATGTATTTGTTGTTCCTTGTGCCTGTGCATTATATCAGGTGTAGATATTTCAGCCAAGGTATCATCAGAATGTTTCTGCTTCTTCGTGTTCTTTTTGACACCCTATGCCTGTTTGAGGGGATTACCTTAAACTGCAACACATAATAAAATATGTAAACTATTAGTCAGTTATACACATCAGAAGACATCCAATGGGGCATTTTCAAACCAGCAGTGCCTAGTGAAGTCCCTGCAAGACGAAAGGCTAAAGCTAAAAGGCCTGAAAGAAAATGAGCAGGCAGAGTTCACAAGCTTGAAAAGGCAATCTGCCTATGAAAGGAGGCGTCAAGTAAAGAAACCTCAAGTGCTGATGTAGAAGGATGTTGGTCTAATTGGCACAACACTAGGAAACCCATTGCATCACTATTCCCCACATGCAGCATGTCTTCACTGAATGGATCTCAGAAACTGTCACAAATCTGGCCCACAAGAGCAACACTATAACACCTGGAGACTGGTGATGACTTCACATGGACTGTCTTCTGCTCATGAAACATGTCAGAATAAGATGCACAGCACACGATAGCTAAAGATCTATCTCTGCATTAGTGAGAGAGAGAGAGATCAGTTATCAGTTGGGGTATCTTCATTGCACTCCGGACATGTCCATAGGTGCTCAGATCCTCCCCCCAGCATATGCATCAGCGTCCGGTGGCTAATAGTGCCAGTTCTGTGTTGGTTGACGAGGCGCTTTGTTTTCCCGATGTACCTCTTGCGTCTGGCTGTGCCGATTCTTACTCCCAAGTCTTTCATCCTGGACAGCGATGTGGAATCACTGACGTCAAAGTCCTCTGTTCTCGCCATATCTTTAAGGGCGTTAATAACATCGGCACGATCCATGGGCTGGCCATCTACAGGGGGTGCAGAGCCAGCCAGTTTATCAGCTCGTTCATTTCCCTCGCCTCCCGCATGTCCCGGGACGAAGATGAAGGTGACTTTACGGACAACAGACTTCCGCAGCGACTCAGTCCACTGTCTACGTACAGATCCAGCTTCGACCTTCTGAATCATGCTCATTGAATCAGTAAACATACGTTGGTATAATGCTGTGATTCCAGCCATATGAAAGCCTGTGTAACTGCCATCACCTCTATCGTCATGCTGCTCGTGGTCATAGAGTGGGCACCACTGGATTCTTAAACGGTTCGGCCCGCTGAACGGGCTGTAAATGCCCACGCACTTCTCTGCTGCTTTACAACAGATCCATCTGTATAGATGAGCACTTCGGGGCTATCTGAGTGTTCATAGATGAGCGTGTTAACCTCTGCATTGACAGCGGCAGGGTTCTGCTCTCTGCACCGTCTGTCGAGTGTGATAATGCAGGAGAAAGTGCACTTAAAAGCTGGAGGCACTGGCCCCCATTCCTTGCCGGGGTTGATACTGGTAAGACTGCAGACCTGTCTGACGACATCTTCCGCCCGACCCATCCATGACTTGCCCCTCTTTAGCCTGTCACCCTTTTCTCTGAATATAGCGTCATGCAGAGGGTGCTGCTCATCTGCACTTATTTGTAAGTATGCACGAGCTCTCCAGATCTTGATCCTGTGTTCCATTGTCGGGAAGTCAAGGAGGTATCTCATTGCTACACAGCTGGTGTCTCTCGTGCAGCCCAAAATGATGCGCATGGCTTCGTTTTGTACCTTTTCAAGTCTTCCAATCTGTGTAGGGCTGACAGTGAGGATGGCCAGGGCATACTCGATGCGTGAAAGACAAGACCTTGGAACAGAAGTATTAGCAGTCTTTGCTCGATATTGGCAGTCGCCATGACTCTCATTGCTGACAAACCTTTTCGAGCCTTCGTTATGACATAATCGACATGATCTCTGATGGACAGGCTACGATCAAGCCTCATGCCAAGATATGTCATTGACTGGGTTCTACTCAAAATGCTCCCATCCATTCTTACTGCCGGCAGGTCTGTTTTCACAATATGGTTATTTAGGGAGAACCATGTAACCGATGCCTTTGCAGGGTTGACAAGGGCGTCGGCATCAGCACACCATGAGGAAATACGATCTAGTTTGCCCTACATATCATTGGCAACCGCCTGTCTATCTCGACCCTGTCGATACACGAGGATGTCGTCAACGAATGACAGAGTCCTACCCCTCCCGTCCAACTTTTGTTCAGTGATCGGCACCGTATACACGTTGAATAGTACTGGTGACAGTGGTGAACCCTGCGCAAATCCTGGACATATCGTTATCGGCTCAGAAGACCAACTCCCGCATCTTAGCACCACCTTCCTTTGGCGCAGAACTGCAGCTATCCATCGTACAAGGTGAGGGTGCACTTTCAGCCTGAGGAGGGTTTGCATCAAGTGCTCGAAAGAAACTGTTATATGCGTCCTCTAAGTCTATGGCGGCCGCACATGTCTCTTCTCTGACCTGAAATCTTTCGTAGACATCTTGAGCAAATACTGCCGCATTCAGCCATGACTCTTTGTTGCGTCTGTACCCGCCAAGTGTGGGCGGGAAGCAGCTGAGTTGTTCCAAGTCACAAGCAAGTGTGCTACAATTTTCTCCAGTAACTTGCCCGCAGTGTTCTGCATCGTAATGATTCTGTAGCCGCTTATCTTGGAATGGTCTTTGTTCGGTTTTGGCAGCGGCAGCAAGTAGCTGTGTAGCCATTCTTCTTTGATCTAACCCCTCTGGATACTGGTGTTGAATTCTCTGGCCAGTCCTTCCATGTCATCATCTGATATCACCAGTAGGTCACCATATCGTATGCCGTCTGGGCCTGGGGCGGTGTTAGGTGATTTCTTGAGCATCGCACGCATCATCTCAGCTGTGATTATCCATTCTTCGTCTGTCCCGACTCCCTCGCACAACTGAGATAGTGTCGTTGTGGTCCTCTGTCTGGGGGGCTCATCTTTCTGGTCAGTCTGTTCTATGTAGTGTGCAAGAAGGGCCTTACCTTTATCCGCATCCAACTTTTTCCATGTGAGGTCTGTGCCTTGAAAGTCTGGAATACCCCTACGTTGTGCGGCACCGTTCATGCTCTTTTGGAGGCGCCAGAATGTCGTAAGAGATCGCTCGGAGCACACCTTCCTGCATAAATCGTCCCATTTTTCGGCCTTGGCCTGTTTGGCGCAGGATTTGAATAAAGTCGTCGTCCTATCAACCTCAGTCTTCAGGTTTGCCAACTCAACCTGTGGCATGTTAGCCTTTCTGGCCTTTTGCCAGTCTTTGATAGCCTGCCTCTTTCCCAGCCATGCCTTCTCGACCTCTCCATTTCACCATGGTGGCTGCAACCATCTTTCTTGTCTCCTGCGGAAGGAAGTTAGTTTTCTTCTTCTGATCTTGCTTATGACGTTTTGACCAGTGTTGTCGTACGGGAAGGCATTTGTCTTGTTTCTTTGACTCATAGCCCCGTCTTTCTTGATCAGGATGACACAAGGGTAGTGGTCACTATCGTGGTATCCCAGTGTGCCCCACCGGCACCTTGGTGCGATGGTGGGCGACACCAGAGCCAAGTCAATGATGCTGTCAGAGTCACCTGGTCGAGTGGCTATTCTAGTGACCTTCCCATCATTCAGACTGATTAGGGCAGCAGATGCCAGGGAGTCCTCCAGATCTACTCCCTGTCTATTGGTGATGCAATTCCCCCATTGACTGCCTCTGGCATTGAAGTCCCCACAGTAGATAATATGCCTTTCATCCATATTGAACAAACTCTGCCATTGTCGCACGTCGACCTTCCCATTTCGCGCATAAACGTTCACGATTACAAGCTGCACTGGCGTCATTATTCTTAATGCCTGCACTTGCAGGGCATCACTGTTCCAGGAAGACATATCGATCTCAGACACTAGTATGTTGTCGCGGACCAGAATGGCCTGTCCGAGGTGCCGCCTGTTAAGGAAACCCTGAAATCCCGCCACATTGACTGTTCCGTCGGTGAGGTGTGTTTCTTGCAAGACTACAATATCGTTTCCGTACAGTAGTTTTTCAAGAATGGGTCGGCGTTGACTAAATGATGCACAGTTCCAGTACAGTACTCGAACGTTTTCGATACCCAATCTGTCACATTTTAAACGCCTTCTGTGCGCGCCTGCCCTCTTCCCACGCTGTGTCCTTGCTGGTCGACTGGTCGTCGTGTTAAGCTTAACTATCGCCACCTGGCGCCGATGATACTCCGAAGGAAGTCCGGGCGAGCGTGCACGAACTCCGTTGCACGGTCCGAACTCCATTTCACCACAAAAAACACACTTAATCCATAAACATTTCAGAAAACACACGTTCCATTTTACGGGACGAAGAAAACGAGAGAGAAAGAGAGAGATGTGAAATGGAAGCAGAGAAAATCATACCCAACATCATCATCATATGGCCAAAGCTATCCAGGCATTTTTTCCCTTACTGTTTTCTGATTCATGTGCATACATGTTTGTGAATTGATCTGTTTGCACATGTTTCTCAGGGAAACTGATGGAGCATCTGGAAAAGAAGAAACTGACTGTTGTGTTGAGACATGTGGCTGCCACGGATGATGGTGACCAGGTAGGGTTTAGGTCTGTTTGTATCTGGCTATCTGACTTGGTCAGCCAACTGATTGCTCTCTCTCTCTCTCTCTCTCTCTCTCTCTCTCTCTCTCTCTCTCTCTCTCTCTCTCTCTCTCTCTCTCTCTCTCTCTCTCACACACATCTATTCTTCTCTCTCTCTCTCTCTCTCTCTCCTCTCTCTCACACACACATCTATTCTTCTCTCTCTCTCCTCTCTCTCACACACACATCTATTCTTCTCTCTCTCTCTCTCTCTCTCTCTCTCCTCTCTCTCTCACACACACATCTATTCTTCTCTCTCTCTCTCTCTCTCTCTCTCTCTCTCACACACACACACACATCTATTCTCTCTTTCTCTCTCTCTCTCTCTCTCTCTCACACACACACACACATCTATTCTTCTCTCTCTCTCTTTCTCTCTTTCTCTCTCTCTTTCTTTCTCTCTCTCTCACACACACACACACATCTATTCTTCTCTCTCTCTCTCTCTCTCTCTCTCTCTCTCTCTCTCTCTCTCTCTCTCTCTCTCTCTCTCTCTCACACACACACACACATCTATTCTCTCTCTCTCTCTCTCTCTATTCACCCTCTTGCTCTTCTACATCTCTTACTCTCTATCTTTATCAATATCCTTTCCAGTCTCTGTTTATCTCCTTCCCAACCTCTTACTTTCCCCTCCTCTGTATCTCACTCCCTCTGTTTTTACTTTCCTTCCTGTTTCAACATGATACCATCCGTGAAACGAATCAGAATATACCTTGGCAAGCGTATCCATTGCATTTAATGTCTGAATCATTTACAAGGTGCCACTGATCCAGACACTTAAGAATATGGCTGAATGCCCCTAAGTCAATATCCCCCGGATATGAAGGCCTGGCCGTTACTCACCCCCTGCTGAATGGAGGTGAGATGCTAAGCCTGCCAGATGCTTGGTCCAGAAATTTGTTGTTCGGCTCTCAGCTGAGGGATATGGCTGAACGCCTCTAAGTCAATATCTCTTGGATGTGAGGGCCTGCATGGAGCATTTTCAAAGGAGGGAAAAACGTCACAGTCACACAATGGTTGCGATGTAAGTCTGTTTCTAAAACTCATTGAGTGAGAGCGTAATCGAAGGTGGAAAACTTTTTGTTAACACGAAATGGAACATTTGGCTAGCGAATCCATCATGTGCAAGTCTGAAGCAAAAGCTTGCTGAGTGGATGTCATCTGCAGATTGACTGTTCCTGGTTTGTGTGGGAGCGACCTATGGAAAACATAATGCCCAACACATGGAAGTGAGGAATTAAAGCAGCCATGTGCAGGATGCAGTGATTTGTAGGGTGAGCTCAGTACCAGAGCGCTATGTGTTGGCTCTGCAATTATGGAAGCCTCCTTGGATGGCGGGAAATGCCCATGGACTGCCCCTGCCTTCCTTTGAGGGTTGACCGTGATCTCTTTTGCCATTCTAACTTGACCAGCTGAGATGTGGATAACACCATAACAGTGAGAGCCAAATGTCCCTCAAAAAGCCTGAACAGGAATATTGCTTGGCTGGAAAATCTATTTGAGGAAAGTCTGAAGCGAAAGCTTAAAAAAACACTCCGGATGAACACAGCAGAAGAAGAAGAAGAAGATTACACTCATAAGCTTAGACATTGGCCCGACAGGCAAGTGCTAGTCACTGCACCACCATAGAAATGACCCTATTATAATTGTATTTAATCTCTGTGGCGAAGGGCTTAGAAACACAATTCATAATTCTGCGCACCATGCTCAAAACACAGCTGTGGGTGATTTAGCAGCAGACCATCTTGCGTTGGTTTTCATAAAATGGTATGGGAGCAGAAAGCAATGGCAAACTACTGAACTTAAACTTGTCAAGAAATCACAAACAGCCAAAATATGGTTGGGTTGACTGCGACGTTCTGTAAAAGGATATGCAACAAACTTTGTAATCTCTTTAAAGTGAGTTTCCTTGATATTTGATGAAATGCCCACACAAATAATTGACATTAATATTTAACATTGTCTTGAATAGGTGACTGAGAACACTGCAAACACAAGTCAGATAAAGTATGTAAATGGAGATAATAGGTTGACTTTAGAGCAAGTACACATTTAGTGTCTCAATGAATGTGTGTGCGCGACAAGTACACATTTAGTGTCTCAATGAATGTGTGTGTGCGACAAGTACACATTTAGTGTCTCAATGAATGTGTGTGCGCGACAAGTACACATTTAGTGTCTCAATGAATGTGTGCACGACAAGTACACATTTAGTGTCTCAATGAATGTGTGTGCGACAAGTACACATTTAGTGTCTCAATGAATGTGTGTGCGCGACAAGTACACATTTAGTGTCTCAATGAATGTGTGCACGACAAGTACACATTTAGTGTCTCAATGAATGTGTGTGCGCGACAAGTACACATTTAGTGTCTCAATGAATGTGTGTGCGCGACAAGTACACATTTAGTGTCTCAATGAATGTGTGTGCGCGACAAGTACACATTTAGTGTCTCAATGAATGTGTGTGCGCGACAAGTACACATTTAGTGTCTCAATGAATGTGTGTGCGCGACAAGTACACATTTAGTGTCTCAATGAATGTGTGTGCGCGACACATACAGCACATACACTTTTCCCCCACCCCCTACTCTCTCTCTGTCTCCCTTTCTCTCCCCCACCCCTACTCTCTCTCTCTGTCTCCCTTTCTCTCCCCCACCCCCTACTCTGTCTCCCTTTCTCTCCCCCACCCCCTACTCTCTCTGTCTCCCTTTCTCTCCCCCACCCCCTACTCTCTCTCTCTGTCTCCCTTTCTCTCCCCCACCCCCTACTCTCTATCTGTCTCCCTTTCTCTCCCCCACCCCCTACTCTCTCTGTCTCCCTTTCTCTCCCCCACCCCCTACTCTCTCTCTGTCTCCCTTTCTCTCCCCAACCCCCTACTCTCTCTCTGTCTCCCTTTCTCTCCCCAATATTTTCCCACCAATTTTATTTGTTGTTCTACTTCATGTACATTTGAGTGCTTCGTTATGTTGCAATCTTTGATTTTTTTGCTATCTTCCCCTCCAAAATATGTTTTTAGTTAACAATTTGTAGAAAATTGCAATCTAAACATGTTTTGTGTGTGTGTGTGTGTGTGCATGAGTGAGTGAGCGTGTGTGTGTGAGAGAGAGAGAGAGAGGAAGGAGAGAGAGAGAAAACTATTATGATTGGACGTAGAATTTTCATGATGAATAATTTCAGCACTTGCATCTAACTTTCATTTAAAGATGTATGTTGTGAATGGAACAGTAACTATTGACATTGACAGCTGAAGACTCAGTGCAGATTTCATTTGTGTAAACTCAATACAGTGCTTGATGTCAGTGCTGGTGTACGGATCACAGTCTTGATAATGAACACATCTACTTTGTGTTTAGCCATTAATTTATTTTTTCGGACAAATATTTTTAACTCTTTTGACCTTATGTCAGAGAAAATGTTTTCTTTACCTTATGCTGCATTGTAACTTGATGTATTTTTGTAGGTAACAACTTCAATAAACCTAGTTTTGTGTGTAATTTTGTGTGTGTTTGCACGCATGTTGAGAGCTATCACTTAAACTGTACTTTGTCCGTTGGCTACATTGGAGATTCTGTCTGCAAGTGTGGTATTACCATGTGGTTCTGTCTGCAAGTACCAGAGTGTGGTATTAGCATGTGATTCTGTCTGCAAGTACCAGAGTGTGGTATTACCATGTGGTTCTGTCTGCAAGTACCAGAGTGTGCTATTACTAATATTATAGAAACATTTTAGAATATAGTGGATCAAGAAGAAGAACAGTGACACTTTACAAGATCTGGACATGGAAGAAAACTTGGCTCATAAATTGCTGCAGGTCTCGGAAACTGACATAATTTGGCCTTATTTATCATCACAGTGGTTTAGGCAAAACAGGAATGGGATGAGGGGTTCCTGGGAGGCGAGACTGGGGTTGCTGGTGGCGGTGGACACAGGACATTGACAACACCCTGGGTATGGACACAGGACATTGACAACACCCTGGGTATGAATACAGGACATTGACAACACCCTGGGTATGGACACAGGACATTGACAACACCCTGGGTATGAATACAGGACATTGACAACACCCTGGGTATGGACACAGGACATTGACAACACCCTGGGTATGGACACAGGACATTGACAACACCCTGGGTATGGACACAGGACATTGACAACACCCTGGGTATGGACACAGGACATTGACAACACCCTGGGTATGGACACAGGACATTGACAACACCCTGGGTATGGATACAGAAACCGCATCCCCATTGCCTCCAAGCTCTTCCTAATTGCTTGTATGTATAGGTATCATTGTTTTTATCTTCAGAATTGGGTCAAATAGAAAGTTTAAGTTTGGTAGTACTAAAACATTTTTCTGACCTAATTGTAATAAGCAAACTTCATAACCTACTCCCACATTGTAATTAATCATTCATTATAATAATGTTTGACATGTTTCTGTTATTCTGTTGAAGTGATGATGCTCCAAATGATTTTGACAGTGACCCAATGATCATACCTGACTCCCAGTGCACGCAAGGTTGGTTGTGTTTTATACCTTTATTCTGCATGTCTTTACAAGAATAGATAGAAAATGATTATGGAGCTTAGGTGTTCTGAATCAACATATTTACATGACGGAAGTCATCTAGAGCTGTGACTAGCACACTTGTCTGCCAGCCAGGCTCTGGTCATCTTTTGAAATCCTCCCGAAGGTGAGGATCTAAACAAACTGACCTGGCTGCCAGGTTAACTCAGCCTGAAGGTGAGGATCTAAACAAACTGACCCGGCTGCCAGGTTGACTCAACCTGAAGGTGAGGATCTAAACAAACTGACCCGGCTGTCAGGTTGACTCAGCCTGAAGGTGAGGATCTAAACAAACTGACCCGGCTGCCAGGTTGACTCAGCCTGAAGGTGAGGATCTAAACAAACTGACCCGGCTGCCTGGTTGACTCAGCCTGAAGGTGAGGATCTAAATAAACTGACCCGGCGCCAGGTTGACTCAGCCTGAAGGTGAGGATCTAAACAAACTGACCCGGCTGCCAGGTTGACTCAGCCTGAAGGTGAGGATCTAAACAAACTGACCCGGCTGCCAGGTTGACTCAGCCTGAAGGTGAGGATCTAAACAAACTGACCCGGCTGCCAGGTTGACTCAGCCTGAAGGTGAGGATCTAAACAAACTGACCCGGCTGCCAGGTTGATTCAGCCTGAAGGTGAGGATCTAAACAAACTGACCCGGCTGCCAGGTTAACTCAGCTTGAAGGTGAGGATCTAAACAAACTGACCCGGCTGCCAGGTTAATTCAGCCTGAAGGTGAGGATCTAAACAAACTGACCCGGCTGCCAGGTTAACTCAGCCTGAAGGTGAGGATCTAAACAAACTGACCCGGCTGCCAGGTTAACTCAGCCTGAAGGTGAGGATCTAAACAAACTGACCCGGCTGCCAGGTTAACTCAGCCTGAAGGTGAGGATCTAAACAAACTGACCCGGCTGCCAGGTTAACTCAGCCTGAAGGTGAGGATCTAAACAAACTGACCTGGCTGCCAGGTTAACTCAGCCTGAAGGTGAGGATCTAAACAAACTGACCCGGCTGCCAGGTTAACTCAGCCTGAAGGTGAGGATCTAAACAAACTGACCCGGCTGCCAGGTTAACTCAGCCTGAAGGTGAGGATCTAAACAAACTGACCCGGCTGCCAGGTTAACTCAGCCTGAAGGTGAGGATCTAAACAAACTGACCCGGCTGTCAGGTTAACTCAGCCTGAAGGTGAGGATCTAAACAAACTGACCTGGCTGTCAGGTTAACTCAGCCTGCGTTGAGTACCAGGACATGACCTAGGAAGTCAAGCTAACCAGCGTGATATTGACCACATCATCCATCCAGTCCCCATTTTTGTGTGAAAATGTGGGGCCAGCACCACACATCCAATATAGTTCAAGGTGCAGGTGGTCCTTTACTCAATTAGTTGGATATGTACAAGAACCAAATGTATTTGACATTTGATTTGAAATACCTTACTCCTGATTACATCTCAGGTGAAATGCTCAAAGCAGCAGATGAGAATACCTTACAAAGTTTGTTACAGCTGATCAATGAAATCTGGCAAAACGAATCCCCACCACAACAGTGGAAGGATGGTGTAATTTTTAAACTGCCAAAAAAAAGGTGATATGTCTCATTGTAATAACTGGCATGGTATCACCCTACTGTCAGTGTCAGGAAATCTTTTTTGTAGCATGTTACTTGAGAGATTTAAAAAGTCTATAGATGAAAGGCTCAGAGAAGAACAAGCTGGTTTCAGACCAAAACGGTCATGTATAGACCACATTTTCACTCTTAGAATAATCATTGAAGACTCTGTAGAATTCCAGTCAAAATTAATCACCAACTTTGTCGACTTTCAAAAAGCCTTTGACAGTATCCACCGCCCTTCACTTTGGAATCTACTTAACATCTATGGGTTTCCTACCAAATATACTAATATCATAAATTCTTTCTTTAAGGAGACAAGTAGCTGCATGAGAACAGAATCAGGCAATTCTGACTGGTTCTCAGTGGAAACGGGAGTGAAACAGGGTTATGTCTTGTCACTGATGCTCTTTGGAATAGCTATCGATTGGGTCATGCACAAACAACACAAATAAGGGTATCCATTGGGTTGACAAAATTCTAGAAGACCTGGACTTTGCCGACGACATAGTGCTTTTGAGTTCAACACACCCAGATGCCCAAGAGAAAATAAACCATCTCCAAAATGTTTCAGGACAAATTGGTCTCCAAATTAACACCACAAAAACAAAAACTATTGATCTTACCAACAGTTCAGACGACACCAAATTAAGCAACCATGTTCTTGAAAAAGTCAACAGCTTCACATACCTAGGAAGCAAAATGACATCTACAGGGGACTCAACATCAGAAATATTATCTAGAATCTCACTGGCATCTGGTGCCTTCAATAAACTGTTAAACATCTGGAAGTAAAAGTCACTCAGCCAACATACAAAATTTAAAATCTTCAATTCTTGTGTGATTCCAGTGCTAACGTATGGATGTGAGAGTTGGAAATCAACGGTAGCTTTAGATAAAAAATTAGACAATTTTGAGAACAAATGTCTTAGAAGAATTCTAAACATCCAGTGGACAGATTTCAAAACTAATGCGCAAATAGAAGACAAGAGACTACGCAAGATATTGTATACAATTTCCTGGGAAGGTTAACCTGGTCAACAAATGCCCGCAGAAGTCGGATGTGTCAGCCTAACGGTGCAAGAACGCAGCTCTGCTGTAAACAGGCACAATGCAATCACGTCTGGAAAAAAAACTCTGCATTAACGCAGAAGAAGAAGAAGTATCCAATTTTATAAGAAAACGCAGTTGGAACTACATCGGCCATGTACTCAGAATGGACAAGACAAGACTCCCCTACCAAGCCCTCATATGGTCACCAGTAGGGAAAAGAAAACGGGGAAGACCAAGTGAGACCCTGCATAGAACCATCAGAGAAGGCTCATTCAACGGCCAAGTGAACATCCAGGACCTACAACAGGTAGCAGCGAACCGCCGGACATGGAGAGCCATGACTTCTGCCCTATGCGCCGACTTAGGCTCAAGAGGAAAGACTAACTAACTCCTGATAGTATGGTGTGAGCAAGTCTTATTATTATTATTTTTTCTAAAAGCCATAAAGAAACTTTTATTTTCACAGTATCTCTTGACAGATTATGTTCTTTTATGTAGTTTAGGGCTATTTTTCTTCTTTCTGTTTCATTATGAGTGTTCTTTTTCTCAATACCAGAAATGTTTTTTTGTCAGCTCAGTCAGTTGCTGCTGTCTCCAAGCTGGGAAATTGTAAATTGGTTTGACTATTGATATGTTTAGTATAGGATCTGCCCTAATCTTTTCGTTTTGCAGTTTCTACAAAGTTGCTACGCTTCAGTCTTCCCTTTCCAAAACCATTATACCTTTTATTTATCTTTTCTAGTTCGTTAATAGAGGTTGTCTTCAGGCTTTCAGTTATTATACACATTCCTTGATTTTGGACTATACTTATTTTGTTAAAGTTTGACTTAGCTGCTGTTGCCCAAGTTGCGATGCCATATTCCAGTACTGGCCTCACCCGTCCAGTATATAACTTCTTGAGAACTTTCTCATCTGCTCCCCACGTTGTACCAGCAAGCTTTTTCATGATTGCCATTATTTGCCTTGCTCTTGTTCGATTTTTCTCAACCTGTCTTTCATGTCAAAATTTAGGACTGCTAGTGGTTTCTTGTTTGCTTTAGTGCCTATTCATATTAGCATTTCATTTGTGATTCCATACTTTCCTGGTGATTTCTTCTTTTTAGGGTATTCATTGCCTGTTCCATTTCTTCCAGTTTTAGATTTGCCATCATATATTCTGCTGCTGTATCTGTATTACTATGATGTGACTGTTTATCATGATTGCTTTCTTCTGTCCGATTGTAATTTTAATGTGGTTTGCATTGGCATAGTGTTCCATTAGTGAATTGGCAGCCTTTTTCACTGTAAGCAAGGCATTTCATTGTGTAATTGTTATTTGTTTGTTTCTAGGTCCTTCATTGTTTATGGCTTTCACTAGTTTCCATAGTTTGTTTCCATCCCTGTCAAAGTTCAGGTTTTCTGGGGTTTTTTCATCCGACAATCTCTTGTTGTTTGATTTACTGCTTTTTTATATATTGCTGAGATGGCTTTGAGAGAGATGTTCACATCAGTTGTTTGTTCTCTCTCTGCTGTCTTCCTGGCATCTTCAACTTTGTCCTCCAAAATGTGTAGTTCTTCAATCCAATATGGTTTGTAACTTTTCCTCACTCCTCTTGAAATGGACTCAGTGGCTGCCTTATTATTGCTTTGTTTAGACTTTCCACTATTGTTTCATGTTGCCATGTCGTGCATTCATGTTTTCACAATTTTTTTCTGTTAGTATGGCAAATCTGTCCCAATCAGCTCGTTCCAGTGAGGCAAATGCGTTTGCTCCTGTGGAACATATATTCATTAAAAGCTTGATTAGTCTGTTTTCACTACCTGCTAATTGGTCAAGCACATGGCAATCGATTTTGTGATTTACTTGACACCACCTTTCATAGGCAGATTGCCTTTTCAAGCTTATGAACTCTGCCTGCTCATTTTCTGTCAGGTCTTTTAGCTTTAGCCTATAGTCTAGCAGGAACTTCACTAGGCACTGCTGGTTTGAAAATGCCCCATTGGATGTCTTCTGATGTGTATAACTGACTAATAGTTTACATATTTTATTTTGTGTGTTGCAATTTCAGGTAATCCCCTCGAACAGGTGTCGGGTGTCAAAGAGAAAACGAAGAAGCGGAAACATTCTGATGAGACCTCGGCTGAAATATCTACACCTGATATGCACAAGCAAAAGGATAAACAACTTGAAGAAGGTGATTCCCCATGGCATAGACACAAGAAACTTAAAAGTGAAACGAAGGAAAGGTAATGCACACATGTTTTGTTATATCATGTTAAGCTAGGATAATTGAAGCACATATTATATACTGGGCGGGTGAGGCCAGTACTGGAATATGGCATTGCAGCTTGGGCAACAGCAGCTAAGTCAAACTTTAACAAAATAAGTAGAGTCCAAAATCAAGGAATGCGAATCATAACTGGAAGCCTGAAGACAACGCCTATTAATTAATAGATCCCAGATGGGCAACCACTCAGCCAAAATCATTTTCTTCTACTGGTGTTTAGTTCTGGATGCAGTTTAAGATCCCCTAACTCTGTCAGAAGGGACTAATTAACACCCCAGATCCCAGAGAGAAAACGTTGAACAAATGTCTTTTATGCTGATTTAAGACACTGTCCCTGATACTCAAGAAAACAGCCAAGAAGTGGCTCGTTGAAGATAGAATATATCTATATAGTTTTGGCTGTACTTGGTATCACCAGAAGTGAGAAAGGAGGAGTTAAGACATGCAACGTAATCTGGTTACTTATGACTGCATAGGCAAGATACCTCCCGGACATAGATTCCCACTTCTGGACAATATGTGCGAACCCCCACTAAATGATACAATAATGTGTGTACTTGATTACGCTACACAAACATTTATAAACATTTAGAATTATACAGACAACTGAGTTTAAAATACAACAACTGTTTATTATTGCTATTGATGATCATATGATGTTGATGATGATTATATTATGGTATACGTAACTCATCTGGCTGAAAAGCTCAGAAGCACATAGGTCATGCTTCCCCCAGTGAGACGCAGTTCACTGTCAGATTGAAGGAGTCCAAATTGGTCCCTCACAAGGCTAAGTCACTTCCTGATATGGGTTGTTGACTGTCCATTGCTCCTAAGAGATCTGGAATGAAACGAACGGAGATGGGTAGTATCTACGTCTACACATCTCAAAACACATATGTCTATACATTCATGTTATATGATGGTATGATGATATATATGATGGCATGTTACATAAACATATATCAGTTCTAAATAAATAAATATATATGTATATATTAATAAAACTATTTAGAACATCTATAGCTCAAAACATACATATTCATATACATTTGTGTATATTCCGGCTCCGTGGCCGAGGGGTTAGCAGCTTTCTCCGCTAACTCCGAATACTCTCGTCACGTGACGCGACGAGAATTAGCCGTGGTTCGAATCGCAAAAGTGACTTATGAGAGTATGGAGCCGGTCGCTCAGAAAGTCGTGGCGTGCTGATGAGCGTAATCTAGCCTAGGAATCAACATACAGCTGAAAGATGCTGGTGTTGACCGCAATATCCTGAAACAGGATGGAAACGCGCGGGGGAGGGGGGGGGGGGGGGGTAATTGTGTGATGGAGTGTTTCCCATATAAGTTCACCTCACTTACTCTTTCCCTTTCTGATTCATTCATACTGTCTTGTCGGAAGGGCTGGTCGCACAGTCCTGTCGAACATTAAATGCCTTCCCTGAATCTGTCTGGGATATTGAATGTCCTAAGTCATGTCTGTCCTCATGCAGACAAGGTGAACTGGTGCCATTCCTCAAACCAAGTGGTTTCCCCACAATCTTGGTAGGCACTCAAAGTGTTGGTCCAAATAATCAATGTTAATTGGACGCTATCAAGAGACTGGTAGCTCTCAGGAATTTCTCCTAAGTAGTCAGTCTCCCCAATGTTTAACATCATACAGGATGAATCTAAATGTATCTCCTGTACATGCATAAGCCACACGCTCATGTAGCTTGGATAATAGATTTCTCCAAATTATCACATACAACAAATCAGACAACCAAGTGGTGAATGAAAGAAGAAAATAGTTCTCAGTGAAATCGTAAAGCTAGAACTGGAACAAGTACAAAGAAAATCCACCAGTGTAAAGTTTTGGAGAATAAACAGAAACAAGAAACTATAAGGCCTTCAGACTAGCAGACAAACTCAGAATAATGGTATTACCTGGGTTATAGCTAGGAAGCTTCTACTCAGAATCATAATGAGAAGAATCAAAAAGAAAATAAAAATGGAAATTAGTGAAGAACAGTATGGATTTGTGGAAGGAAAGGGCACAAACAATGCAATTTATACATTACGGACACTAATAGAAAGGTCAATAGAGAAACAGAGAGACATATATTTGTGCTTCATAGATTATACTAAGGCATTTGATAAAGTAAAACATGATGAACTGATTAAAATGTTGGAAGATATCAACATTGATGGAAAAGATTTAAGAATAATAAAGAATGTTTACTGGAACCAAGTAGCAGCAATTAAAATGGGAAATAAAGAGGGTAGTTATGAACGGATAAAGCTAGGAGTACGACAAGGGTGTGTCTTGTCACCAGATCTTTTCTCCCTGTATAGCGAAGTAATAATGAGAGAGATCAAAGAGATGCCAGGAATACTAGTTGGAGGTTATAATATAAATAATATACGCTATGCAGATGACACAGTATTGGTGGCGGATAATTCAACAGACCTACAACAATTATTAGACGTTGTAGTAACAGAGAGTGCAAGGAAAGGACTTTCCTTGAATATCAAGAAAACAGTAACAATGGTAATATCAAAGAAAATGGTGACACCAAAATGTGACATAGAAATAGAAGGGAAAATCCTTAACCAAGTTGATAATTTTAGATACCTAGGGGCATTTATAACATCAGATGGAAGATGTACAACAGAGATTAGGAGTAGAATAGGGCAGGCAAAAGCCGCTTTTCAGAAAATGAAGAGTATCTTATGCAATAAGTCACTATCACTGAATGTAAGAAAGAGAGTGCTGAAATGCTATGTAGAACCAGTTTTGCTGTATGGCAGTGAATCTTGGAACGTAAATGAACAAATTAAGAAGAAATTAGAAGCAACAGAGATGTGGTTCCTGAGACGAATGTTGCGAATTCCTTGGACTGCCAGAGTAACTAACGACGACTGCCTGAAACAGGCTAATGAAACTAGAACATTATATACAACAATAAGACAGAGACAAACATCTTTCTTCGGTCACGTGATGAGAAGAGAGGCATTGGAGAACATCGTAACAACTGGAAAGATCGAGGGGAAGAGAGGCAGAGGTAGACCAAGAGAAGTGATGCTGGATGGATTGAGACGGTGGCATGGAGGAATATCAGCACCAGAGTTGATCCAGAAAACCAAAGACCGAGATCTATGGAGAGCCATGAACGCCTACGCCAGCCGGCACGGCACTTGATGATGATGATGAGCTAGGAAATCCTGTCATACGACTTCGTACAGAAGTCCAACAGAAGGAAATGTTAATATTTCTCCAGTAGGTATCCTAAGAATGCTATTGTGAATTTGCGTCTGAAGTCTTGCTGGCCATGCATGTAGTTTTATTCTCTTCATCCCTGGCTAGTTTTCACGTTAGCTAATTACTATGTCCACGTTCCTGTTAGCTCCACCTATTTTTCATGTAGGACGATTTACCCCGATGGATTAAGTGTCAAATTCTTTTCACCCCTCCTCCTTTCCTGTGAAGGGTAGTTTCATGTGTCAATCAAATTGACCGATGCCCCCCACGCCTGAAACAATGAAACCTGCTTTGGCGGCAATGCAGTTGCGTCATTACATTCCAATAGGCTGATAACACCAGCCTTCCCGGTTGCTGGCAGGAATGTGTCAGCCATGTGTTCCTACTTTGCCCCGTAGTATTGTGGAGAGGTGTTAAGCATCTGGTCCTAATTGCTCCTTTGTGGTGGCAACTACAGATGTTGTCCCGTCTCCCCAATGTCTGGACTTTTACCGCATGTGTTATTTCAGGCATGTGTTATTTCAGACGGGTCTGGCTGACCCTCTTATCTCCCATTCTGCCGTGGCTTAGGTCCTGTTGAACTAAGGTGTTAGGTGTCTGCCCCTATTCCAACCCCAGAATTGTAAACTAACACGTCAATCTCAACTGACTGGCTCCGCGATGTCTGGTTGATCAGAACATCAAAGGGAAAATCTCTTAGATGTAGAGACCAGATGTTGCTTTGATCTACCAATGTAGTAAAAATGATAGTGCGGGCTCTAAGTGACTCTGTATTTTTCTCTTACGTTTTTATCCTCTTCTGGGGAACGTTTATTCTTTTAGAGAATTTTAGAAAAATATTGTGGGCTCTGTAATTCCTTGAAAACTTGTGTAATTATGATGCTGCCGGGGCTGTCCAGTCACAGGCATAAGTGGAAGATGATGATGATGATGACTGTTTATCAGAATAATCTGCAAAAAGTAAACATAGTGATTTATTGCAAAGAACCTTAATATTTAGTTCAGTCAATGCATCTGTTCCATTCAGTGCATCAGTTAAGTTCAGTGCATTAGTTCCATTCAGTGCATCAGTCCAGTTCAGTGCATCAGTCCAGTTCAGTTCATCAGTTCTGCTGCATTTATCAATTCTGTGCGTCAGTTTTGCTAGGTACATCAGTTCAGTTTAGTGCCTTAGTTCTTGTTCAGTGCATCAATTCAGTTCTAGTGCAAAGAACAAACAACCAATGTCAGAAGCAAAGCAGTCAGGAAGGAAAAAGCTGAGGTGAATACATTATGTCAGTGTCTGTGGCTTTAAGGCAATGCAGTTTGACAATCATCAATGCTTAGCGTACCATTTCTTTGTTTATTTACTAATTTATGAGGCCAGTCAGTCGAAAGCCTGGTGTTTGAATTGCCTAATCATGTCTTTCTGAGGCAACCATATTACTGTCAGCTTGGACCAGAATTATCAGGACATAAATAGTAGGATGGTAACGTAAACAAAGATGAATGCCTGGAAACAGTAAGTGTACAGAGTTGAGTTGAGTTAAGAACCGACATCACTGAACTCAGGACATTCCCATATGTGCTCCGTCCCTTTGTTAACAGCCAGCGAAGAGTCATACTACTAATCATTCCCACCGCTATCTGATTAAAAGTGCTCCTGGTCTTCCCTCTCAGTCTTGAGATTCTTCCAGAACCCCTGCCAACTCCCCGCAATCTCATTCTTTCCACATACGGGTTCTCAGTTTGTTCCTCCACCTGGTCCCACAAGCGCACAACCACCTCCCCCTTGTCCATAGGCAAGCCACCACCAAGAGGCGCATTCCCTGCCAGTCTATCAGCCTGTTCATTCCCCCGTACACCCGCATGGCCAGGGCAAAATATCCATACAATTCTCACAATCTGTGACCTCTGAAGTGACGAGAGCCATTCCACACAAAACATTCCTTTCTCCACCTCACTAAGCATACTCTTTGAATCCGTAATGAATACATGTGTTGCAGTAGTCTCCTCTAGCCACTGGAATGCTGCTGTTACTGCCTCGACCTCCATTCTCATGCTGGAGGTCGTAGTCTCATATGCCAGACTCCCCTTTTTCAAGACTCGTCCATTAGCCTTTGCAATAAAGCCCCAGCCACTACGTCTGTTTCTCAACACTGACCCATCGGCGTAGATGACTATGTCACCTTGATGTGTGTTACTCTGGATCAGCTGTTGCACTTCAAACTTAGTGCTGCCCGCTGCCCATTCTCTGCACTCACGACCCAGTGTTATTATTGTGCCAGTCCATCATGTCTTCCGGAACTTCAACCCACACTCTTTCACGATTGATGGTCTCTAGATCACACACCTGATGTATTGAAAGTTCTGCCTGTGCCATCCAGCACCTGCCTCGTCTTAGTCTATGACCCTTTATCATATCCATGGCTGCATGCAGCGGGTGATCCCTACCTGCGGCAACTCTCAGGTACCATTTGGCCTGAAGGACCCTATGCCTATCCGTCATTGTTGGTATCGCCAGAATATGCCTCATGCATATAATTGGTTTGTCCTTTGTGCACCCCAGGATTAACCGCATGGCAGCATTCCATATGCGCCTTTCAAGCTGGCTCTGTGATACTGTCAGCAGCCCCAAACCATACTCAATGACAGAAATTATTAACTGCTGAAAGAGCCTGTCCAGCATCCTCTGATCTGCCCTGGTTGATGCCGTCACCCTCAATGCATTAAGTCCCCTACCAGCCTTCACCACCAAAGCCTCCACATGATCCTTAAAAGACAAACACCTGTCAAAGGTGATACCCAAGTACTTCAGTTTACTCTCTCGACTAAGAGGACATCCATTCAACCTAATACCTGGGACATTACCTTGACGATCCGGTTATCCAGGGAGTACCGATGCCTTGTCTGGGTGTATAATAACCCCTGTGTCACTGCACCACTCTGCCACCCTGTTTACTGCCACCTGTAAGTCTTTCGCCAAACTGGCCCTGTCTCTGCCCTGTCTGTACACCAGCACATCATCTGCAAATGTAAAAATTCTACCCACCCTGATGTCTCAATAGCTGCGATTTTGCTGGTGTAAACATTAAAGAGCACTGGGGACATGGCAGATCCCTGTGGCAACCCAGGTGTAATAGTACATGGGTCAGAAGTCCAGGAACCCATCTGCAGTGCAACCTTACACTCATAAAGGATTGCCGCAACCCATCTAACAAGGCAAGGGCAGCCCTCCATGTCCAACAGTGTGTATATCAACCGATCATACCTGACACTGTTTTACGCATCCTCCAGGACAAGAGCTACTGCCACTGTCTCCTGTTAGTTAGTTAGTCGACAGATCATCCTCATTGCACATCAAACCATTCAGTCCATAAGTGCTCGGATCCCCTCCTCAGCAAATCCCGCAGCGTGTAGCGGCTAATGACACCAGTTCTGTGTTGGTTTATCAGTCTTCTTTGGCTTCTTGCGTAGTGTTCTTGTTTGGCCACCCCTCATTTAATTTGCTGTTCTCGCGGTCTGGCCATGGTTGTAGATTCACAGTCATCACTTAGTTCTCGCAAAAGTCTTATTTCTCGTAGAGCATTCAGAATGTCAGCCTGGTCCGCCCTCCACAGTAGCCTCACCTGCGAGCTTGTCAGCCCGCTCATTCCCTTGTACTCCCGCATGCCCTGGCACGAAGATGAAACTAATCTTTGCCAGCCGAAACCGCTCCAGAGACAGCAACCATTCTCTTCGGATCCCCCCCATCTCTATCCTCTTCATTGAGTCGCTAAGGAAACATGCCCTAGTGAATGTCTGTCTCCTGTTTATCCTGGAAGCCCTCGTAGACATCAAATACAAAAGTTGTAGCATTGGCCCAGGTGTTCTTCCCAGGCCGGTAACGCCCAAGTCCTTGGGGAATCAGATTATGACTTTCCTAATGTCGATGGAGTCTGCGTGCTACTATCTTTTCGAGGACTTTGCCATACGTGTTTTGCAGGTTTATGATTCGGTATCCATTAAGTCTGGAGTGATCCTTACCTGGCTTTGGGAGTGGGACCAGGTAGCTGTGCAGCTAATCGTGGGGTATTTTCGCCGTATTGATGCTTAGGTTGAAACAAAAAGCCACCTCCTCCAAGTCCCCATCATTTATGTTCCTCATATGGGAGTACCTTACCCCATCCGGACTTGGCGCTGTGTCTTTAGCCTGCTTCAGTACCCGTCTAATCCTTCCTAGTGACCTGTGACAAGGCTTCTCTGATGCTATCTCTAATAGCCCTATCTTGCTGATCCGTCTGTTTTAAAAATCGCACAAGAAAAGCCTCCCCTTTGTCCTTGTCAGTTGTCATAGGTTGGTTGTTATTATAAACGGTGCCATGTGTACCAGATGTGTACACGATCATGTGTACCAGGCATCGCCTGTCTCTTCATATGCCGGTGCAGCCTCCAGAATTTTCCCAATGTCACATCCCCACTGACTGCATTGATAAACTGTTCCCACTTAATCCTCTTTGTCTCTGCTGCCTGGAGTTTAAAATTCTGCACCTTTCCTTGTATATATCTTTCAGCCTCTTCCAATTCTGTGTCAACTGAATTGGTTGCTCTCCGCACCCTCTGCCAATTCCTTATGGCCGCCCTCTTTTCCCTCCATGAATTCTCCACCTCTTGTGTCCACCATGATGGTTGGGTGAAGATTCTTCTTGTTGGTTTAGATCTTACCTGTGATCTAAGACGTCCCAAGAGCGAAGAATGGTCACGATCATAACTGAATGCCCTTCGAGCTCTTATAGTCCTAACTTTGCTGGACTTAGTTATCCGCACAGAACAGGGGTGGTGATCACTTCCATGGTCTCCAAGGATGCTCCATTTTATATCTGATGCCGCCTCTTGGGATACAAGCGCCAGGTCGATGGCCATGTCAGGGACCCCGGTCTCATTGCTAGTCTAGTGGGTGCCCCGTCATTTAGACAGACAACATCCGTCTCAAGCAAGGCCTCAGCAAAAGCCTGTCTGTTCTCTCCCGACCTGTCCCATTCCTTGGCGCGGGCATTGAAGTCACCACATATCAGATACCTGGTACCTGGGGTGTCCACTGAATCTTTCAACCAGTCCCAACTCTCTCTGCTTATGTAAGATTCCCCACTTACATATATATTTATCAAGTTCCAGCTGTATCGGCCGATTTTTATCCGCATTCCCTGCACCTCTTTACTCTCCTGACCCCACCCACTCGTATCCAGTATCGAATGCTGTAAACCTGGGGTGTCAAACTCAATTGCTCAGCGGGCCAAAACTCAAATCCCGTAAGTTTGCGGGCCAGACAGGATAAACATTCAATAAGCCAAAAATTAAACCTCTTGTAAACATTAATATAAATTAAAACAGAAAAAAGTTTTAATAATAAAACATCATTGGTATACACATTTTCACTCTGATGTCAGTTTGTCAGAGCACGATGTTTGGCATCTTTTCTTGGCTACAAGTTCGTTTATGTTGGGAGATGACTCCTGTGTGATGTTTTGTTAATCTTCATCTCAGAAAACAGCTGCTCACACAGATTTGTGCTACCAAACATGCTCAAGGTTCAAGCTGCATGTAGACGAAGCCGGGGCCTCTCTTCAGGAATGAAACGAGTGAACTGTGCAGGCCCCACAGTGTCATATCTTGCCTGTAGTGCCCCAATACACTGCAGCTCTGTTAACTCCATCTGCAAATTTACAGGTGCAGTTTCCACATCTATGGCAAATTGATTACGAAACAGCTTGAAATTACTTTTCATATATTCAGCCTGCCAGAGGCTATGTTTTCAGAATCAACTTTTCTCTTGGCCATTTTAAAGGCTAGCTTTGATTTTAAAAGATTGTGCATCTACTGACAGATGTTTGATTGATATCTTCTTCTTCTGCGTTCATCCAGAGTTTTTTTCCGGATGTGAATGCGTTGTGCCTGTTTACAACAAAGCTGCGTTCTTGCGCTGTTAGGCCGACATATCCGACTTCTGCAGGCATTTGTTGACCGGGTTAACCATCCTGGGGCTTGATTGATATCAGATTAGCCATTGTGGGGGAAAAGGTGATGTAATATCCGGGCATTACACTACTTTCATCTTTTATGAGCCAATCCAAAACGAGCATCTGAACGAACGTTCCTAGGTAACTATAACAACGAACACTAACTCACTACACAACTTATATTTTCACTTATTCTGATCGAAGTGAGAATGCTCTCAGGTAGCCTATCATTCGGAATGCTGCTAATTAGAGAATTTGATTTTGCACTTTATATTGTGACCATAAAATCTATTTTTGCCTAAAATTCTCTCTTTTGCCAAATATATTTGTTTGTCGGTTGAGACTTCTCGGGCCTGATATGATTGTACGGCGGGCCGGATTTGACCCGCGGGCTTTGAGTTTGACACATGTGCTGTAAACCATCCTTGACCACCAGAGCCTGCCCATGTCTTCCCTGCCCGGTTGGGTTGATGTAACATGTATAGCCAGGGCACTTTGTATTCAGTTCTTGTAACATCAGGACATCGAAATTGTGGACCAGTTTCTCCAGTATTTGTCCTCGTTCCTTTGCACTACGGCAATTCCAATACCCAACACGTACATTTTTGAGTCCCAAACGATCTGTTTTCCTTCTGCCCCTGTTGACTCCCAGCCCTCTTATATAATATAAAATTATTATATTATTTTAAGTGTACAGAAACGCAAGTTAACAATTCTTGAACTCGCCTGGGCACATAATTATTTGTATTGGGGATACCAATTCTGGAAAATTATTCTAGATATTTAAACAGCCAGAAAGGACTAACGTAATGTCACAATTCGACTATGAATAAAACTGAGCTTTATTCATAATTCTACTATGAATGAAATAGCTTTATTCATACTTCGACTATGAATAAAGTCTCCCTTCCCAAAACAGATTATTGCGATTTAGTGCTTTTTTGGCTCGAGAGTAGTTCTGATTTGGATTTGGCCGATCTGGAATAAACGTCATTGTATAATTATTATCATCTTCCACTTCTGCCGTCAAACGTCGCAGGGAGGAATAATTTGCATTCCAGCGCCTGGTGGGCGGCACTGGATAGTGTCATTCCGTGTGATTGTACAATGTCTTTGATGTCGTCAATCCATTTTCTTCTTGGACGTCCTCGTGGTCTCGTCGCAGATGATCTTTGATGTAAGGCCAGTGATGGTAGTTGCTGGTGTTGCATTCTAACGACATGGCCAAACCACTTGATCTTCTGTCTTTCAGTAAATGTGGCACAAGGTGTTGATCCCACTGTCTGTCTGATAATAGAATTTCTTACTCGGTCTCGGATTGTTAAGTTGGCAGCTCTCCTCAGGCATCTCATCTCGCAGGTGTTGATTTTTTGAAAGTGTGATTTGGATAAAGTCCAGATTTAAGATTGGTAGCATAGGATTGGTGTGAATATGCTGTTTATTATCTGTGGTTTTGCGGACATTGGTATATTTGGATGTTTCAGTAAGGGTGATAGTTGATATGTAAGTGTACTAGCTTTTTGACATCTGATTTCGATTTCTCTGTCCAATCTGCCATCTTCTGTGATCATACTTCCAAGATATTTGAATTTTTTAAACTTGTTTCAGAGTTGTGCTATTTATCTGTATACTTAATGGGCCCAGCGATCTGCTAACTTGCATTACTTCAGTTTTGGCTGTGTTTATGCTCATATTGTATCTGCTGCAGGTTGAACTCAGATTATTAATATGATGTTGTAGTCTGCCCTCATCGCTGTAAAACAGGCACTGATCGTCTGCAAATAGAAGTTCATTTATTTCCTGTGGATCAGTTGTTTCATCTGGAGTAAAGAGTTCTAAATTGTCTGAATCTGTTCTGTCAAGACTTGCTTCTTTGGATATTCTGTCCATGTAGATATTAAATAGCAGAGGAAAGAGCACACATCCCTGTCTCACTCCCGTGTTGACTGTGAACATATCTGATATACCTTCTTGTGTTCTTACTGCACTTCGGTGATACATGGCTATGATGTTCTCCAACAATTGCCCTTGTATCCCATAGTCTTCAAGGATGGTCCATGATTTGTATCTGTCTACTCTGTCGAAAGCCTTTTCCTGATCACTATATTCGATAGTTTTTTCCCACTTATTTGTCTAAGTGTAAATAGTGAATCAGTGCTACTTTTCCCTTTCCGAAAATCAAATTGTACTTTGCTTAACTGTTGTTCAGTTATGGGTCTAGCTCTTTGTTCCAATAGTTTTGCATACATTTTCCCTATATGGCTCAGGAGTGATATACCTCTGTATGTTTCACACTCTCTCATATTGCCTTTCTTTTTCCATATTGGTACTATTATTGCCTGTTGCCAATCATCTGGGACTTTTCTTTCTTCCCATGCTATATTAAAAAGTCTTGTTAGCCATTTAACTCCTGTTTCCACACAGGCCCGAATAGCTTCTGTGGTTATTCCATCTGGACCCGGTGATTTGTTTTTAGGACTTTTCTGTATAACTGCTTTAACTTCTGCGAGTATGAAATTTGGTTCTTGCTGTCCCTGGCATTTAGGCACAAAAGTGAGATTTTCTATGGGTTAAGTAGTTCTTGAAAGTATTCTGCCCACCTTGCCATCAGGGTTGATCTGGAACACCAAGGACTGAGCTGTTTGGAGAGTCATGAACACCTACTCGGGTTGGCAGGGCACATGATGATATCAACTCTCATGTTCTTGAATCCTTGCATAACCTGGGCGATAGATCCATACAACTTCCTGTACGCATTTAACTTTGCTGTAAATATTTAGAAGCAATTGAAAACCGTAAACTGATTAGGGGAATTAGACGTAGACTTAAGATGTTTTGGGCATGTTATGAAAGAAATATACTGGAGAACTTGGTGACAACTGGCAGGATTGAGGGGGAAAAGAAACGGGAAAGGCAGAGGAGTAAATATCTGTGCCTTGGCCACATGGCATAACTGAAACAATAAAAGAAGAGCTGATCCATAACTCTGGTGATTGTGTGAGACAGTGAAACATGACCACCCTTATTTATCGGCACGTCACATGATGATGATGTAAGTTGTGCTTATGCTCAAAGTTCATGTAATTTGAAAATGTTTTATTGTTTGTTTCTTTTTTTCCAATCAGCTCATCTACAGAGAGAAAAAGAAAACTAGGTGATTCTGGGAATTCATTACCAGCCAAACAGCAAAAATTAGATAATAGGTATGTTGCCAGATAGGTATGTTGCCAGATAGGTATGTTGCCAGGCTCTTCTTTAAAGTTGATTTATGTCACAACAATGCTTTTTTAAGTTGTCTTGTAAGTGTTCTTGTTATTGCAACAGGACTAGGATAGGTGGCCAAACTGTTTGGGTGCCATACAAAGCTAACATAAGTGGATTCTTATTTATTTACTACAGAATTTCTAAGGTTAAAAGACTTATATGCTCTAACCCTGTGGTTCTCAAAGGTGGGGAATTCCCCCCATTTTAGGGTTTCCAGAGGGAGGGGGGGTGTGTGTGTGTGAAATTAAGATTATTTCAATTCGCGTCAATACAAGAACCGATTACTTGATATTGTTTTTCCCTCCATACTTTACTATTCTCGCCCTTCTGAAATTCGTTTCATAACGTAAGTAGACCTGCAAATCACCTTGTTCTAGTATGCGTTATTAAATTTAGCTTCCATTTTTACATATACTATGTAGGGGTGGGGGAGAATCTATAGGGAGGAAATACGAAGGTGGGACTGACATTCTGAACTTATGGTGAAGGGGTGCATGTGCCAAAAAAGATTGAGAACCACTGCTCTAGCCAGTTTTCGTAACGATGGCGTTGCGGACACGATTCGTAATGTCGCTTACCCGCATTTCGGAACAACAGTGACCGATTTGGCAGCAGACCGTGTCGTGCAGGTTTTAACGTGTTGGTATGGGAGCCAGTTGTTTGGAGAGCAATGATAAACTACTGAATGTAAAACTTGCCAGTACACCAACAAGGGCAGTAAAATGCTGGTGTTGACTGCAACATCCTGTAAAGGATATGTAATTATAAAAATATGCCCTATAGTCTTGTTATGTCATTAAGTTTCATAGTTGAAGAAGTTGGCCGTAATTCCCTCAATTTCAGTGATAATTCATGCATGTGTGCAATTGTTTTGTTTGATAAACACTATCACAACTGAATTTTATTGTTGTTGGGACAGTAGTGACAACACAATCACAACGGTATTATTTTCATAGGAGCCAATGGTGACAACACAATCACAACAGTATTATTTTCATAAGGACCAAGAAAAATAATACCACAATTATGCAAGTTTATGCACCAAAAATTGCATCATAAGAGGATGAAATTACGGACTTTTACAGCAGTTTGCAGGATGTGTTAAAGGTGAAATAAATAGAGACCGTAATAACTTCAGCACTAAAATTCAGTTTGAAAGAATGGAAAAATTAGAAAATCTAAGCGACCCATTTAGTATTGAGCATAGTAATGAGAGGATAGAAACTAGTTTAGAAAAGTCTTTCAATCACAAACACCCTTTATTTATTCAACAACCAAGAATACATGTGGATCTCACCAGATGGTAACTGCAGGAACAACATTGATTACATCTGAACACAATAGAAATGGAAATATTCTCGTCTCATCAACACAAAACATTACTAAAATGTGTGTAAGACGCAGATGTATCGCAGAAGAAACACTCAAACTAACAGAAGAAAGAAGGAAATTAAAAGCAAACAGAGAAAGAACTAAATCATCTCACATGCATAAAAATCAGAAGTGCAATCACAGAAGACAATATGGATTGCAAACAATTATGTATATTTAGCTCCCGTAAGACGTGCTAAACACAGACACAGTGTACATACCTTACAATGGACTCCATAACGGTGAAAAAGAGTGACAATTATCCAAAATCAGAAACAATCAACAAATATATAATAATGAAGTAACAAAATAAAGAAATAAATATTAAAGGACACAGAGGACAACCGATGTTTTAATTCTAAGAATCTTTTTCAAGGACAGGACAACACAAACATATTTTTTTTTAAAAACACAAACACAAAAAATGATAAAATAAACACACAACTCCTGTTGCCGACAAAGCCCAAAAATGGGGTTCAATCTGGTTTTGAATGGCGCTCTTTTACTACAAAGGTTAAGTATGGTAAGTGCCAGATAGGATCTGTGTGGCCAAAGGTGTGTAAACAGTCTGATATGAATATATAGATGGAAGACAGCATAGTTGTACAGTGGCATCCACGACAGTATTGATTCCAGCTGGATGGAAGCATCCCAGAGAGTTTAACTGGCTTTCAATTTAAGCCTAATGGAGTTGTTAGAGAAGCAAGGCTTTAATGCAGTGACACATACATCATTTAAAATGTAAAATAATTACTAAATGTAAGAACAAGCACGCACATCACATTGAGTGGTGACCATGAAGAAAAGTCAAGTACCAGCAAGTAAAATATAATAAAAGATCCACAGCAGGAACCTGGCTATGATTCTGTGATGTACTAGGGCTATCACGTGTTGTAGGTCTGAGTGCCTGCAGAAGTAGGTGGTCACTCTTCCTCCCATAGCCTATGATTCTATGATGTACTAGGGCGATCACGTGTTGTAGGTCTGAGTGCTTGAGTGCTGGTCATGGCAGTAAGTAAAGCAATAACATGGCTCGAGACACAGACATTCACTAGGGCTTGTTTCCTTAGCGACTCAATGAACATGATCAAGAGGATAGAGGAGGGGTCGATCCGAAGAGAATGGTTGCTGCCTCTGAAGCGGTCTCGGCTGACAAAGATTAGTTTCATCTTCGTGCCAGGGCATGCAGGAGTACAAGGAAATGAGCGGGCTGACAAGCTCGCAGGTGAGGCTACTGTGGAGGGCAGACACGCCATGGACCAGGCTGACATTCTGAATGCTCTACGTGAAGTGAGACTTTTGCGAGAACCAAGTGATGACTGCGAATCTACAACAATGGCCAGACTGCGAGAGCAGCAAATTAAAAGAGGGGTGGCCAAACAAGAACACTACGCAGGAAGCCAAAGAAGATTGATAAACCAACACAGAACTGGTGTTGTTAGCCGCTACACGCTGCGGGATTTGCTGAGGAGGGGATCCGATCACTTATGGACTGAATGGTTCGATGTGCAACGAGGATGATCTGTCGACTAACTAACTAACAAACATACAAAGCAGCGGGGTCAGTTAACAATGTTGTTCATCTGTTGGTAAAACATCTTGGCAATTTAAGTAATATGCTGTGGTCAATTTAATATTAATGGGATTTCTGTGACTGATGTATATGTGATTTGTAGTTGGGAACTGCCCGGCATCAATCAGTTAAATTTCAGTATAATGCTGCATGTTCAGTGTGTTGCTTGTTCTTGTCTGTAGCAGTTTCCCTTTAATTGGTTTGATAATGCTTTTCAGCTTAATTGGCTTATTTTTCTTAGGAAAAATGCGCAAAAGAAGACAATTCCAGCAATAACGGTGAACAGGACTAAAAGACGCCACAGTAATCATCTTTCTCCCAAAAATGTAGCCAAGGTGACCAAAGATTCCAGCTCTTCAGACTCAAGTTCAGACGACGAACCAGTGGTCATGACTTCTAATAATGCTACAGTGAAACCTGCCACAGCTGCAAAGCCAACAGTGCCTAAAAATAAAGCAAAGGAATCCAGCAGCGATTCAGATTCTAGTTCAGAAGATAATAGTACGAAGAAGAAAGCTCCAACAACAACCTCCGCCTCTAAGGTTGTGGCTCAGCCTGCAGCAAAGAAAACAGGTTTGTCAGATAGTCATTCACAGAAATCATCTGATTCTCCCAAAAATGTAGCCAAGGTGACCAAAGATTCCAGCTCTTCAGACTCAAGTTCAGACGACGAACCAGTGGTCATGACTTCTAATAATGCTACAGTGAAACCTGCCACAGCTGCAAAGCCAACAGTGCCTAAAAATAAAGCAAAGGAATCCAACAGGGATTCAGATTCTAGTTCAGAAGATGATATTACGAAGAAGAAAGCTCCAACAACAACCTCCGCCTCTAAGGTTGTGGCTCAGCCTGCAGCAAAGAAAACAGGTTTGTCAGATAGTCATTCACAGAAATCATCTGATTCTCCCAAAAATGCAGCCAAGGTGACCAAAGATTCCAGCTCTTCAGACTCAAGTTCAGACGACGAACCAGTGGTCATGACTTCTAATAATGCTACAGTGAAACCTGCCACAGCTGCAAAGCCAACAGTGCCTAAAAATAAAGCAAAGGAATCCAGCAGCGATTCAGATTCTAGTTCAGAAGATAATAGTACGAAGAAGAAAGCTTCAACAACAACCTCCGCCTCTAAGGTTGTGGCTCAACCTGCAGCAAAGAAAACAGGTTTGTCAGACAGTCGTTCACAGAAATCATCTCATTCTCCCAAAAATGTAGCCAAAGTGACCAAAGATTCCAGCTCTTCAGACTCAAGTTCAGACGACGAACCAGTGGTCCAGACTTCTAATAATGCTACAGTGAAACCTGTCACAGCTGCAAAGCCAACAGTGCCTAAAAATAAAGCAAAGGAATCCAGCAGCGATTCAGATTCTAGTTCAGAAGATAATAGTACGAAGAAGAAAGCTTCAACAACAACCTCCGCCTCTAAGGTTGTGGCTCAACCTGCAGCAAAGAAAACAGGTTTGTCAGACAGTCGTTCACAGAAATCATCTCCTCCTCCCAAAAATGTAGCCAAAGTGACCAAAGATTCCAGCTCTTCAGACTCAAGTTCAGACGACGAACCAGTGGTCCAGACTTCTAAAAGTGCTACAGTGAAACCTGCCACAGCTGCAAAGCCAACAGTGCCTAAAAATAAAGCAAAGGAATCCAGCATCGATTCAGATTCTAGTTCAGAAGATGATAGTACGAAGAAGAAAGCTCCAACAACAACCTCCGCCTCTAAGGTTGTGGCTCAGCCTGCAGCAAAGAAAACAGGTTCGTCAGACAGTCGTTCACAGAAATCATCTCCTCCTCCCAAAAATGTAGCCAAAGTGACCAAAGATTCCAGCTCTTCAGACTCAAGTTCAGACGACGAACCAGTGGTCCAGACTTCTAAAAGTGCTACAGTGAAACCTGCCACAGCTGCAAAGCCAACAGTGCCTAAAAATAAAGCAAAGGAATCCAACAGCGATTCAGATTCTAGTTCAGAAGATGATATTACGAAGAAGAAAGCTCCAACAACAACCTCCGCCTCTAAGGTTGTGGCTCAACCTGCAGCAAAGAAAACAGGTTTGTCAGACAGTCGTTCACAGAAATCATCTCCTCCTCCCAAAAATGTAGCCAAAGTGACCAAAGATTCCAGCTCTTCAGACTCAAGTTCAGACGACGAACCAGTGGTCCAGACTTCTAAAAGTGCTACAGTGAAACCTGCCACAGCTGCAAAGCCAACAGTGCCTAAAAATAAAGCAAAGGAATCCAGCAGCAATTCAGATTCTAGTTCAGAAGATGATAGTACGAAGAAGAAAGCTCCAACAACAACCTCCGCCTCTAAGGTTGTGGCTCAGCCTGCAGCAAAGAAAACAGGTTCGTCAGACAGTCGTTCACAGAAATCATCTCATCCTCCCAAAAATGTAGCCAAAGTAACCAAAGATTCCAGCTCTTCAGACTCAAGTTCAGACGACGAACCAGTTGTCATGACTTCTAATAATGCTACAGTGAAACCTGCCACAGCTGCAAAGCCAACAGTGCCTAAAAATAAAGCAAAGGAATCCAGCAGCGATTCAGATTCTAGTTCAGAAGATGATAGTACGAAGAAGAAAGCTTCAACAACAACCTCCGCCTCTAAGGTTGTGGCTCAGCCTGCAGCAAAGAAAACAGGTTCGTCAAACAGTCGTTCACAGAAATCACCTCATCCTCCCAAAAATGTAGCCAAGCTGACCGAAGATTCCAGCTCTTCAGACAGCAATGACAGTAGCTCTGAAGAGGATATCAAAGGAAAAATCTCAAAGCCGTCTGCAATTCCTCCAGCCGGTGCTAGTACAGCTGCAGCACCAAAACCCAAAGCTACAACAAAGAAAGAATCATCGTTGGATAGTGACTCCAGCTCAGATTCTGATGATAGTGACTCCAGCTCAGATTCTGATGATGGTGCTAGAAAAGACACCTGCAACCATGGCTAAGAATGTGAAAGCAGATACTACATCTGCGGTAACAACACCAAAAGCTGCAGCAAAGAAAGATTCATCATCCGATAGTGACTCCGGCTCGGATGCTAAAAAGACACCAACTAATACTCCCAAGAATCAAAAACCACAGTTTCAGCCAAGAAAAAAAAATCATCCAATAGTTATTCCAGCTTTGATTCAGATAATAGTGCTACTCAGATTCTGATGATGCTGCAAAAAGAACAACAGCTGTCATTTACTGTCATCTACTGCTAATATAGAACCTTGCGGTGTATGGCAGAGGGGTCTTTGAGCCTGAGGAATAAAGGCCGCCTGGCTAGTGCAGTCGCCGCAAACTCTGCAGGTTTGGATTTTCTTTTTGCCCCCGACAGAAAAAAATCCCATACCTTACCGAAGGATTGAACTTGGGTCTCCCGAAGGAGAGTCCGGCGTTCTAGCCACTCGGCCAGCCACGCCTCACACTAAGAACAACATCAACCATGGCTAAAAACTAAAGCTGCAGCAAATAAAGATTCATCCGATAGTGACTCCAACTCAGATTCTGATGATGGTGACTCCAGCTCAGATTCATCCGATAGTGACTCCAACTAGGATGCTAAATAGAAACCAGCTAATACTCCCAAGAATGTGAAGGCAGTTGCTTCCTACTCCTGATTTCATTTATTGAAAGCACTTTTAGCCATTGCTATTCTCTTTTTTATTTCTGTTTTCACTTCTGCCATCATCTGTTATTACATGTCCAAGATAAGAGAAACTTGTTACTTGTTCTAGTATCTCCCCGTTTACTATTATGTTCATTGATGACCTTTCCTTTCCATTGCTAATTATCAGTTCATTTTTTTTAAATGTTAATATCTAAGCCACATTATGCACTATGCCTGTTGACATGTTCTACCAGGGTTTGTAACTTTTGTTCACTTTCTGCTAGTAACATGGTATCGTCAGCTTACCTAAGATTCTTTATGAGTCTTCCAGTGATGTTAAGTCCAGGCAGTTCGACTTGTTTAAAAAATGTGTCTGTATATAAGTTGAAGAGGCTTGGGGACAATTATCAGGTGCCCATTTCATGGGGTGTGGGTCAACTCCAGAATCATACAGACCAGCTGGGCATACTAACCACACAAGGGATTCAATGTAGGGGTGGGTCAACTCCAGAATCATGCAGACCAGCTGGGCATACTGACCACACAAGGGATTCAATGTAGGGGGAGCCACTATCAAGTTGGAAACTGAATGCAAAATATGTTTCTTCTTCGTCTTCCGCCTTCTCTGTGTTTTATGGGTGGAGTTTTGTGTGGGAGGGGAGATGTGGGGGAGGTGTGAGATGTGCAGGTGATTGAAGGATATATGCGAGGGTGGGGGATGTGTGTTTGGCTGGGTGGTTGGGATGTGTGTGGGTAGGAGGGTAGATGAGAGATGCATGTGTTGATGGGCGCGTGGGTGTGAGTGGTTGATGGATGAGTACGTGAGTGGGTGGATGTGTGTGAGATGGGTGGGGGAGGTGTATAGTTGTGAGAAGATGTGTGTGAGCGGCGGATGTGTGTGGGTGGTGGGGTGTGTTTATGGGTGGGGGAGATGTGTTTATGGGTGGGGATGTGTGTATAGGTGGGGATGTGTAGTTGAGAGGTGGCGAATATTGGGTGGGTGTAGGTTGGCTGATGTGTGTGTGCGGGTGGGTGGTATATGTGGGGATGTGTAGTTGAGAGGTGGCGAATATTGGGTGGGTGAGTGGGTTAGGTTGGCTGATGTGTGTGTGGGTGGGTGGGGAAAATTGTGAGAGTGCAGATTATGTGTGTGGATAGGTGCGGGATGTGTGGGTTGGCGGGGGTATGTGTGTGTGGCTTCTTCTTCTTCTTGGTGTGTGAGGATGTGTGTGTGGGTGGCAGCATGTATGTTTGCCTGGATCTGTGTGTATGGGTGGGTGGGGGATTTGTTGGTGGCTGCGGGATATGAGGGTGGATGGGGGATGTGTCTCACAACATTGCAATTTGCACTTTTTATGTTTACAACTTTCATTTGACAATGTTTTTTTTTTTCTCATGTGAATGTATCATGCGTAATATGCATTGTTTATGCTTACAAAATCCATTTGACAATGTTTTTTTTCCCCTATGTTAATGTAACATGCACATCTGATGAATGAAAGATGAGTGATTGAAAGGGCCGGATGTAAGACGGGCCTGCGTGCCCAATTTGTTACCCTTTTAAAATAAAGTTCATTCGTTCTATCTATCTATCTATCTATCTATCTATCTATCTATCTATTTGTCTGTCTGTCTGTCTATCTATCTATGTGTGGGTGTTAGGGGTTGAGGGATAAGTACGTGTGTCTAGGGATGTGTGAGGGGATGAATGTATGGGTTGGGGATGTGTGTGTGGGTTGTGTGTGCGTGGATGGGAAGTGTGTGTTGGTGAATGGAGGGATGTGTGTATGGGTGGGGAGATTGTGTGTGGGTGGGGATGTGTGTGTATATGGGTAGGGATGTGTGTGTATATGGGTAGGGGTGTGTGGTTAAGGGATGTGTGGGTGGAGGATGTGTGGTTGGGTAGAGGATATGTGGGTGGGTGAGTGTGTGTAGGTTAGGAGATAGTGGGGGATGTTTGTAGGGGTGGGCTTGGGATCTGTGAGTGGGCTGGGGGAGATGGGAGATTATGTGGGTGGGTGCGGAATTTGTGTGTGGGTAGGTGCGGGATATGTGAGTTGGTGGGGAGATGTGTGTGTGCATGGGGGATGTGTGGCTGAGGAATATGTGTTTGGCTGGGTGGTTGGAGGTGTGTGGGTGGAGGAGGATATGTGGGTGAGTGATTGTTAGTGGGTAATGGGACGGGTAGAGGATATGTGAGTGGGTGGGGAGATTTGTGTAGGTGGGTGGGGTGGGTGAGAGGTGTGTGTGGGTGGGGAGATGTGTAGGTGTAGGGATGTGGTGGATGGGTGGGGGAATGTGTGTGTGGGTGGGTGGTGGATGTGTCTCATAACAAAGTAATATGCATTGTTTATGTTTACAAAATTCATTTGACAATGGTTTTTCCTATGCACTGTTGATGAAAGAAAGATGAGTGATTGGAAGGGCCGAATGTAAGACGGGCCTGCGTGCCCAATTTGTTACCCTTTGAAAATAAAGTCTGTTCGTTCGTTCGTTCTCTCTTCTTATTCATTTCCTTCTTCCCAGTGTTTGCTTGAGATAGATTATCTTTATCTGCAATGATGTCTGATGTATAAATATTATTATATATATGTATATATTTTAGTTCCCAGTGGTTGTGGTTGGACCCTTTTAAAGCAGAGGGCTCGGTACTGATCTACATGAACGTCCATCACTGAACTTGCACCATACTGTTGTGCAGATGTGGGAATATTTCCACCGCAAGTGTGCATAGCATCCTGTTTGCTGTGGTCCATGGCTTTAATAATGTGGTCTCTTGTATAAACTTGACTGTCTGGTTATTCTCTCAGGGTGCGTAAAGTTTCTCTTCTACAGCCAGCCGGATACTGACCACATCGTCCAATGGGAGCCCATTGGTCGATACAAATATGGTCTAGCACCAGATTGCCAATGAGCCACAGGGCGTGCATGAGGGTTCTGTACTGACATGTACTGGCCTTGTCGTGGGGGTTCTGTACTGACATGTGCTGGCCTTGTCGTGGGGGGTTCTGTACTGGCCTTGTCATGGGGGTTCAGTACTGACATGTGCTGGCCTTGTCGTGGAGGTTATGTACTGACATGTACTGGCCTTGTCGTGGGGGTTCTGTACTGACATGTGCTGGCCTTGTCGTGGGGGGTTCTGTACTGACATGTACTGGCCTTGTCGTGGGGGTTCTGTACTGACATGTGCTGGCCTTGTCGTGGGGGGTTCTGTACTGACATGTACTGGCCTTGTCGTGGGGGTTCTGTACTGACATGTACTGGCCTTGTCATGGGGGTTCTGTATTGACATATACTGGCCTTGTCATGGGGGGTTCTGTACTTACATGTACTGGCCTTGTCGTGTTGAAGAATGAAACCTTACTGCACTTGGACAGTCCTGTATGATTATAGTGAATGGCCTTGTGAACTTTATGAAAATTGAGGTGATCCCTGATGATAATGTCCACAGAACTTTTGCTTATAAAAGTAGTAATCATGACTTCGCGCATTTAGTAACTTGCCGATCTCAAAAACAACCTTTTTGACACTGTATGGCTTCACTCATCATGATGCCTTCTTGGTCGACCTTCACAAGGCTCAACCTTGATAGATTCATAATCTTCACAAAAGCATTTACACCATTCATACACTGATGAACTTTTTTTCCAAACACACATAACAGTTGATGATGAATTTCAGAGGGTTTTGAGGCAAGGATTTACTTATTAATGTGACCACACGGCACTGGTGTCGGCCCAACATCATAAAATGGATGCTAGAATGTCCTTGGAAGTTACAGGCTGCTGATGTAATACAGACATCGCTCACTGAGTACCAGTTTGGTCTAAAATATCAGCCCATTACATACCAGTATCTCACACAGCTAAGGGTTTTGTAACTTTTAAACATTGATAATGTTTTTTATGCAATGATTAAAGATTGATATACTGTTATAAATGTTGATTTGCTGATGAAGGTTTTCTTGCTGCAATGTCCATTCTTTCACTTGTGATTATGTTTTTGCAAAGCTGACTCTTTCCACTTTTGGATTTTAATTGATGAATATATGTCTGTTTCCATTTACCTTGTCGTGCAGGTGGTGGAATTCTGACCACTTCTGACATCATTCACCTTTCATGGTGGTGATGGTATTCAGCCACTTCTGACACCATTTACCTTTCATGGCGGTGATGGTATTCAGCCACTTCTGACATCATTGTTTCACATACTCACAAACACTCATGCAGGTGTGAACTCCACTCATACCAAACCCGCACCCTGACATGAGTGTAGAGACACAATCATTCCCCTGCTCTCTGTGCATATTCAGTTACATCCCATACACCATGTCATGCGCCAACATACTGATGACTCATATGAATGAAGATTCAACCAGAAATACCACAGCAGTTAACGGTTGTCAGTTTCAGCTCTTATTTTGAATGTTTCTTTGGTGTATTTTCAGGATATATTTTTATGATATTTGCCAAATGAATAGCATTTTAATGACACTTCCTGCATCTTATCTTAAGCCATGTGGAAAGTACAAGGTGTATGAACAGTTTGTGCAGACCATTATAGATAAGATTTTACCCATTAGGGGTACAAATACCCTGTCCTTGCTGACACACTCCAGTAACAGTTAATAAAAAGGTTTTATCCCCTAGAGCAGTGGTTCTCACCCGATGGCATATAAGTTCAACACACTCACCATGTTCAGATCTGTTCATAGTTAGATGGCAGATACGTTCAACACACAAAACCCATTTTTATGCTCAAATAGCACAAACAGTACTCATTGAAAGACACAGCATGGAGTTTCTCTACTTAACTCCGTCACTATTCGAATTACTCCGACAGCGGACATACACTGGTCGAGTCTCCACACTCAACTCTCTCCAAGACGACCCGACCCGCAGCCTGTCTCAGCTTCAACTCTCCAAGACGACCCGACCCGCAGCCTGTCTCAACTTCAACTCTCCAAGACGACCCGACCCGCAGCCAGTCTGAGCTTCAACTCTCCAAGACGACCCGACCCGCAGCCGGTCTCAGCTTCAACTCCCCATCAGCTCGGAGTCCAAACATCAACTGATCTCAGTCAATCTTTATCCCTGTCTTTTAAACCATTCTATGCCCTCACAATGATCCACACACAACACACAAACACTACCTTATCGCTCAACTGTCTGCCTCACCATTATCCTAGCCAGCTGACCTCTTCTCCGCTCCCCCTTCAATCACTGTCTTCTCATTTTTCCCCCTCTGGGGGACTTATTACCCGCCCTATTTTATCTCGTGAACTTGTTCATGTGTCCCCTTGCTCTCCCGGACACTGACCTTAATGTCAATGACCCAGGCATGTGTCACCTTTTATTCTAAATGTTTAGACTTTGTGATTTAGACCAATGTGTGCCAGTGTTACACCAGCACGGTAGTATGTGTTGTTATAAATATTCATTATCATTTATGTAAAGTTACTTATGTTTGTTGCCTTTAGATATCTTTCATTTTGGGGTCAAATACAACCTGACCACGGATTTTCTTTATTTCATTGGCCAGAGAGCTTGATTAAAAAACAACACTTCCATGGGTGTTTAACAACCCCAGGCACATGGATGATTGACAGATTCATTTAAACTAATAAACATATTCATGACAAAAATGAGGTGTCCATGTTTTTAACTGTCAAATATTGTTATTTGTGGTTATATCTTATGCAATATTTGTATTGTAACCAACATGCAGTCCTGTAAAAAAAAACAGTCACACAGATATAGAAAATACTGTTGAATTTTTCAAACCAAGAGTGGATATGGATCAACCCAGCCTCCCCCTCCTTTCCAACTCTATGATAGTAAGGAGGTGTGCTGACACAGCAATACCTCAGGCGTATTTCTAAAAATTAAAAAACTTCATACAAATAAACAGGAATAACCCCAGCACACTGAAAGGCTGGCAATATACAGGTGCACATAGAAACAAGTCATAATATACAGGTGCACATGGAAACAAGTCATAATATACAGGTGCACATGGAAACAAGTCATAATATACAGGTGCACATAGAAACAAGTCATAATATACAGGTGCACATGGAAACAAGTCATAATATACAGGTGCACATGGAAACAGGTCATAAAGGATACTGAGTGGGGGGTTAGTTCGCCCATACCATCAGACCTGCTAGGTTATGGGAGAGGGTAAGGCAAGTTCACATCATTTCTACATGCCTCCTTTATTCATCTGGTCAGCCCTTATACCCAGGGCTGGCTGTGTGTGAGCTGTGGCAATAATTCGACATGGCTACTGACACAAACCATCCATTGACACACTCCTTGGGGACTTCCAAGTCCTGCCTTTACTGACACTAATGTGAGGATTAACAAACACAAGTCCTGGCTTTACTGACATTAATGTGAGGATTAACAAACACAAGTCTTGGTTTTACTGATATTGTGACAGATAAATACAACATAACATAGTCAATGTGACAATAACATGTTACAACAACATACTGTGATTTAGTAAATATAATTAATACCAATCAATGTGGTTAATACAGACAGTCCTTATGAAGTGGTATTATCTGCAATGTTGAGCTGTGACTTGCATTCTCACAGATACCATCTGTGACATGAATCATCAGGCATACATGATGGATGGTGACTGTACCCACATTTGACACACAGCAAACACATCCACCTGTGCTGCTGTGTTATCCTGTAGTCTGAGTGATGATGTGCAAGATGTTTGATGATTTTGTTTTATGCAAGATGATCTCAATATATTTGCCTCTTCTACATCGAAAACAATGTGGATCTAATGAACAAGGAAATGATCGCATGCATGGTGATGCATATAGTGCTTTAATTTTTTGGGGATTATACGTTTTTTTTTTTTAACCTGACCTATGAATAAATTATAGCATTACTGTTACTGGCTGACATGAAATATTTGATCTAAACATAAAATGAAATTCAGCATTGCAATTTGTCAAGTCTATACATATATGTGAAAGATAAGGTCATTTATTACTGAAGTAGTCTTTTTGTCCCAGTCATTTATGACACGACCTCATTGTAGGACTCCTGTCTCAACTAGACATTTACAATGACTAATTTATCACAACTATTGCTTGAATATTATCTGTGGGTTACAAGGAAAAAAGATAAGTCTCCAGGCGGATACTGTCTGTGGGGTTATAGTCTCCAGGCAGATACTGTCTGTGGGGTTATAGTCTCCAGCCGTCATATTTTTCTAGGCGATGACACACTGAGGTAGTTTTTTGTGTGGGTAAGTAGCTAAAAGTAACAACCACCTCATAAAGAGCTCTCTACCTTACGAATGATGGATTCGTCGGGTATGTGTTAGTATAAGCTATCCTACAATGATAGGGTTATATGTAAGTACAAGCTACCCTACAAACAATGGATTACTTTAAGTACCACCATGAATGAAGAACACACCACAGCTCTGTCCGGATGTTTTTCTTGGCGTGACTCGGAGGTCCAAAAGCTGGGAAGAAGAGGCGGTAATGACAGCCTCGGCTAGCAATGGATATATGAATATGAAGCTCTGTGTTGCTGCACTTGTCCCTGCCTGAGTAGATAAGCTAGATGTTTATAAGAAATGTAATTGGACTCTGCAATGAGCTTGTTTCTCTTAGTTGCCTCTTCTGTCCTACGTATGGTGTTGATGAACATCACACCTTCACTTGTCTGCAGTACTGACAAACTTGTTGCAGCAAGTCCAACATGGCATCTCATCAGGTTTTCCTTTCTTTCCTTCCCTCGCACAATGGAGTAGAGGGCCAACATGAACTGATGTTTATATATCTATATATATATCCACACATAAGTCCACACAAGCTTCTACATTGTGTTTCAGATGATGAAATGTCTGACCCAACTACAAGGATGCGTATTGGTCAGATAATTTAAGTGCAAACTGCCTGGACAGATCGAAACAAACATATGGTGGGAATTTTACAAAGGAAGTGGCTATTGTCTTGGTGTTATTGATTTCAAAGAATGTGGTCAAATGAAATCAGAGTTCTAGAAGACACTGTGACCAAAAGAAACCGCATAATCTTGAAGAATATTGCGACCTATCAAAATCAGTTTCTTGAAAAACAATTTGACCAATAGAAAATCAGTGTCTTTAGAGATTATTTCACAAAGGTCACTGTTTTGAAACCGATAACATGACCTGTCAAGGTTGTAGACTACAAATAATACACCAATAAACAAGCAGAATAGACAAACCAATGAACACACTTGCATCTGCTTGAGCTCCTTCTGTGTGTCCTTGAATATTTCACCAACAGTCAATAAATGAAAAACATTCAGAAACTGTACATGTGTTGGGTCTACAAGGACCCAACAGCACTTCATAAACAAACATGATTGAAAAGAGTAGCCTAACGACGCTGCCCGGGCACAATTTCGAGTTAAACATCTACCCAAATATTTTAAGGATCCTCGCGGTGATACGGAGTTCGTGCACTGAGCTGAGTGTCTCCACACTCAGATTTGAGTTAGGAGGAGAACGGAGCACTTATGGGTTGCACCTGTGTGCCGTGATGTTGATCCATCGACTAAACTAAACATGATTGGACTATTTCATATCTTGTCATACATCCACCCAGCACATCACATCAAGTTTCATTGTCAGTGAACAGTCTCCAGTACAATGTACATGCTCAAAGTATTTCAGAAATTTCTATACAAAAGAAACATCCATCGTCAAATGTAGGTTTACATGAAATAGAACTTTAGTATAAATACACCAGAAATAACTCAGAATATGCTGTGCGCGAGTCCTTTCACTTTTCACCAACAGTAATGTGTATTATTTGTGAAACTTCGTATGACTCCCCGAGTTAAGTACGAAATCAAATATTGAACACTAAGAATATATAATTTATTTCACAGAAGTCGTAGTCAGTTATGTGTTAAATCTCTCCACTTAAGCATGGTTTAGGAATATGTTAGCCAGTTATTGATTGATTTAGGAACCGACATCACAGCATTCGGGGTATTCCCATAAGCGCTCCGTCCCCATCCTCAGAAGCCAGCGAAGAGTTCCAACCCCAATAGTACCAGTAGCAATCTGATTATATGTGCGTCTCGCTTTTCCTCTGAGCGTCGGCCAGACCCCCTCGTCTCTCCTCGTTGTCTCATTCTTGCCAGACCATGGTAATCCATTTGCTCCTCCGAGGTGTACACGTGCTCCCACAAGGCCGCAACCACGTCTGCCTTGTCATGTATCAATACTCCACCAAGTTCTGCAGAGCCAGCCAATCTGTTCGCCTGTTCATTCCCCAGCACACCAGCATGCCCCGAAGGAAAGATCCAGACGATGCTTGCCACCCGTGACTTCCGAAGCGAAGCAAGCCACTCGGCATGAAGTTTGCCTGTCCTTACCCTACTCAGCATGCTTTCTGAGTCAGTTACAATCACGATGTGTGTGTGTATCGTATTCTCCATCCAGCGGAAAGCTGCACTGACTGCCTCCACCTCCATTCTTAAGCTAGATGTTGTGGTATCATATGCCAAGCTCTCCTGCACCAAACGTCGACCATTAGTTATTCATGCAGGTAACCAAACAGACCTGCTCTCACTGTGTCAGAGAGAAATAAATACCGTTCAACAGCACATATTCTTGCTTGGTAAATGCAAGCACTATTAACAATTATCGATATGGTACTGACTGTGCCAATCTGGCGGATCAATAGTCAATCACAGGCTGCCATTTCACAGAAATATAACATCTGGTAGCTTGTGAAAACATCCTCATGAAATGTCTAGTTTGTAGATTGATGGGATCCCTAGTCACTATCTAAGCTCAAACAATAAATTCACAGAAACCAAACCATCGGTAATTTGTGAAAACATCCTCATAAAATGTATAGCTTGATGGTTACTCACACTGTCATTCTGATCATCCCCTGGTCATCATCTAAACACAAACAGTAATCCCACAGACATGGAACTTCCTTGAACATTTGAACACAATCTCCTCAACCAGCAGACCACTGAATTCCTATACAATCAATCAATCATGTGCCATGCCGGAAAGCGTGGGCGGTCATGATTCGCCATTTCACTCGATCACCAGAGTCGTGGATCAGTTCAGTGTTCCTGTCTCGTCCATGCCATGTGGCCAAGCCATCCAGGTATTTTCCTCTCGGTCTTCCTCTTGGTCTGTTCCCTTCGATCTTGCCAGTTGTCACTACGTTCTCCAGTCCATTTCTTCTCATTACATGTCCAAAAAATTGTGACTGTCTACGTCTAATTTCTCTAATCAATCTACGATTTTCATTTGTCTCCTGTAGTACTTGGTCATTGGTTTTTCTGTCTGTCCATTGTATTCTTTGCATTTTCCTCAGAAACCACATTTCTGCAGCCATCAGATGCTTTTCAGCTTGACTGCTCATTGTCCAAGTTTCACATCCATACAAAAGAACAGGCTCTATGTATCCCACCAACACTCTTTTTCTCGTTTCAATTGACATCTTTTTATTGGTCAGAATGTTTTTCATCTTGCTAAAGGCTACTTTCGCCATGGCGATTCTTGTTCTAATCTCTTCAAGGCATTTCCCATCAGATGTTATGACTGTTCCGAGATAATTGTACCGATTCACTTGTTGAAGAATATTCCCATCTTATATATAAAAAAGGATGTATTTATGTATGTGTGTGTGTGTGTGTATGTCCTTTATGGGTTCGCGAACGGTCCATCCGATTGAGATGAAATTTTCTACACGTCTTCCTCTCATTCCCGCGCTGCCAGCAGTCATAGTTTTTTTTTTCTTCTTCCTCCTCCTCTCTCCTCCCCCTCACTAAATACGTACGTAAATATATGATGATGATGAAAGTATCCCTGAACCACCACGCTAGGAAAAGCGAAGAAAATGACGTGACTACACAGAATCGTCACACGGCAATGTCAATAACAACTCATCTTTTTATGTGTAAAGCAGTTATCTACAGTCATGTAGAAGGGAAGAACAATCAATGGAAGGACCGAAATCACAGAACCTAGACGAGTATGAATTGGGAATGGCGAACTTCCTCCTCCTCCTCCTCTCTCTTCCTCCTCCCTCCTCCTAATCCCTCTACCTCCTCCTCGTCCCTCCTCATCCTCCCTCCTCCCTCTCCATCCTCCTTCTCCCTCTTCCTCCCTCCGCCTCCTCCCTCCTCCTCCTCTCTCCTCCCTCTCCCTCCTCCTTCCCCTCCCTCTCCCTCCTTCTCCTACCTCCTCCTCCCTATTCCTCCTCCCTCTTCCTCCTCCATCGTCCTCCTCCTCCCTCTTCCTCCTCCATCCTCCTCCCTCCTCCTCCCTCCTCTTCCTCCCTCCTCCTCCTCCCCTCCTCATTCTCCCTCCTCCTCCCTCTTCCTCCTCCCTCTCCCTCTTCCTCCTCCCTCCTTCTCACTCCGCCTTCTCTCTCCTCCCTCCTCCCCCTTCCTCCTCCTTCCCCTCCCTCTCCCTCCTTCTCCTCCCTCCTCCTCCCTCTTCCTCCTCCATCGTCCTCCTCCTCCCTCTTCCTCCTCCATCCTCCTCCCTCTTCCTCCTCCATCCTCCTCCCTCCTCCTCCTCCCTCCTCTTTCTCCCTCCTCCTCCTCCCCTCCTCATTCTCCCTCCTCCTCCCTCTCCCTCTTCCTCCTCCCTCCTCCTCCTTCCTCCTTCTCACTCCGCCTTCTCTCTCCTCCCTCCTCCCCCTTCCTCTTTCTCCCTCATCCTCCTCCCTCTTCCTCCTCCTCCTTCTCTCTCCTCCTCCCTCTTTCTCCTCCTCCTCCCTCCTCCTACCGCCTTCCTCCTCCTACCTCCTCCTCGCTCTTCCTCCTACTCCCTCCTCCTCCTTCTCCCTCCTCCTCCTCCCTCTTCCTCCTCTTACCTCCTCCTCCTCACTCCTCCTCCTCCCTTTCCCTCCTCCCCTCCTCATTCTCCCTCCTCCTCCCTCTCCCTCGTCCTTCTCCCTCTTCCTCCTCCCTCCTCCTCCTTCCTTCTTCTCCTTCCGCCTCCTCCCTCCTCTCTCCTCCTCCCTCCTCCTCCCTCCTCCTCCTTCCTCCTTCTCCCTCCGCCCCCTCCCACCTCCTCCTCTCTCCTCCACCCTATTCCTCCTCCTCCCCCCTTCTCCCTCCTCCTCCTCTCTTCTCCTCCTCCCTCTCCCTCCTCCATCTCCCTCCTCCTCCCTCTTTCTCCTCCTTTCCACTCCTCCTCCTACCGCCTCATACCTCCTCCTCGCTCTTCCTCCTACTCCCTCCTACTCCCTCCTCCTTCTCCCTCCTCCTCCTCTCTCCTCCTCCTCCCTCCTCCTCCTCCCTCTTCCTCCTCTTACCTCCTCCTCCCTCCTCCTCCTCCATCTCCCCTCATTCCTCCCTCCTCCTCCTAATCCCTCCTCCTCCCTCCTACTCCTCCCTCCTCCTTCTGTCTCCTCCTCCTCCTCCCTCCGCCTAATATGAATTAAATGATATGCTCCCCACCAGGAAATGGGCGAAGCCGGGCCGGGTCGTCGTTTTTTTGGAACGGTAACGGGAGCAGGGGCCGAATATGAATTAAATAAGACGCTCCATTTACCCAAGTTAATTGTTGGGGGAAGATGTAAAGATCTTTCAAGTGCTCTTTCTAATAATAGACAGACAGACAGTACATAGTCGGGAACGGGAACGGGAGCTTATATGACTACTTATATGAATTAAATGAAATGCTCCCCACCAGAGACTGGGCGAAACCGGCCGGGTCAGACAGATAGACAGACAGGCAGACAGACAGACAGATAGATCCCCGCCGGAGCTGGGCGAAGCCGGGCCGGGTCAGCTAGTTTACTTATGAAAACAGAGGTACTAACAGGAAGCAAGGACCACTTACTTCTGCTACGGTGATGTGAGGAGAAGAGCGCAACCCTGACTGCGTAGGGCCAAAGAAGATCATGAATAAAGAGAAAGAACCTCTCACCGTCCTCGGTTAACAAGAATAGAAAAGAATTAAGGTTTTTAAGAAGGTCCAGGGTGGGCCGACAGGGGATTAGAACAATATTCTCCAATCCCAGACAAAGAATTACTCCGAGGGCTGTTCTAACACCAATGACTATAACACTAGAGTCTATCAACTAAACGACAAAGTAAGAGTACCACAAGCATCATTTGTTTATTAAACTTCTGAACTTCACAATAATATACAGACATGTAGCATCAACAAGGAAGTTAGGATACAGCAAATGTCAAACAGCAAAAACACTAATCCAACAAATAAAATTCCTAAGTGTAGCAAAAACTAATCCAGTAAAAACTCCAAATCTACCAAACACTAATCCACTAGAACTAGTTTACGAACAACTTCTAGTCCACCAAAAACCCAGGAAAATCTAACATCTAAAACTAGAATTCTGGCTTTTCCACTGCAAAACTTCAGGGTCTAACTAACAAACACACAATAGAAATAGGCATTGGCGCCTTGTCACTCAGTGCGGTGGACTACGGAAAAGGGCCAGTTCTACCTGTGCGGGGCCTTATATACTGGGGTCCCAGAGTTCCAGACCAATCAGACGCCCTCTTGCAGAATTCCACCATCATCGCGAGCCGAGTACATTATTCCCCATCTTTAACTGTTGTCGTCCCAGACAACTGACCATTACACCCCTAGTGCCTTGGGTAAAGGAGGGATAATTTCTGACCCCTACTTTATAGTCCTCCACTACTGAGCTAAAATAAAAAAATTTCCTATCCTCACCAGACATCACCCATCAAGTAGAACACCCCAAAAATATACATCAGGTACCAACTAGAATAATGGTCACATGCAAATACAAAGTACATTTACATTAATACCAGTCATTATTCATGACTAAACTAATATCAGCAGTAAAAAAAAATAATGCAATCAACAGGGAGACAGTCTCCCGCCACCTTGGTGTTCACAATATTATACGAACATTTACAAACACAATGAATAATTCCCCCTCTTTTAACTGTTGTCGTTTCGACAACCGGACCATACGTCCCTGGTACACTCATCAAGCAGGTAGTTATCTTCACACCTCTATGCTCTGATAATTCTATGCCAAGGAACACATCTCTCAGCAACAACAAATAAACCTGTCACTCTTGAGGACACTGCCCTCAACACCTGAACTGCTGGTTACATCCCTAAACAGTACCATTATAAAACAATTTACTCATTCTATCCAGATTTATAATGTGAAACAGTATACATGTACGTCACCCGTCATCAATAAGTCCAAAATAACATTAATAACATATAAGCATAAGCCATCCTTATACTAGTACAAGTTAATACTCAGTGACCAAATCAACATCAGTGAGGAGAAATAGTCCCTCTGCTACATGAGCAATCATAACAAAATGAATACAACCCTCACTTTTTACATAAAAATAATTAAACAATCATAAAAGTTACACAAACAATAAATCCATCTATCCATCATGTGCCATGCCGGTAAGCGTGGGCGGTCATGTTCTGCCATCTCACTCGATCAACAGAGTCGTGGATCAGTTCCGTGTTTCTGTCTCGACCATGCCACAAGGCTAAGCCATCCAGATACTTGTTTCTAGGTCTTCCCCTTGGTCTGTTCCCCTCGATCTTACCAGTTGTCACCAAGTTCTCCAAATCATTTCTTCTCATAACATGCCCAAAAAATTGTGACTGTCTACGTCTAATGTCTCTGATCAGTTTACGATCTTCATTTGTTTCTTGAAGGACTTGTTCATTGGTCTTTCTGGCTGTCCATGGTATTCTTTGCATTTTCCTCAGAAACCACATTTCTACAGCCATCAGATGTTTTTCAGCCTGGCTGCTCATTGTCCAAGCTTCACATCCATATAAAAGTACAGGTTCTATGTAGCATCTCAACACTCTTTTTCTCGTTTCAATTGACATCTTTTTATTGGTCAGTATGTTTTTCATCTTGCTAAAGGCTACTTTTGCCATGGCGATCCTTGTTCTAATCTCTTCAAGGCATCTCCCATCAGATGTTATTACTGTTCCGAGATAATTGTACCTATTCACTTGTTGAAGAATATTCCCATTTACTTGTATATTACACTGTGGTATTTCGTTCTTCCTAGTGACGACCATAATCTGTGTCTTTTTACAATTTAATTCTAACCCTTGTTGTTCACTGTGTGTAACAACCGCATCTACTAAACTTTGCAGATCCTGTTCATTGTCTGCAATCAAGACTGTATCATCTGCATATCTAATGTTATTGATGCATCGTCCCCCAATGTTGATTCCTTCCATATTTTCAATATTTCTGAAAATATTTTCACTGTACAGGGAAAACAGATCTGGAGACATTACACATCCCTGTCTCACACCTCTCTTAATAGGCTGATATTGGCTTACTTCATTATCAACTCTTATGGCAGCTTGTTGTTTCCAATATATGTTTTTTACAAGTCTAAGGTCTTTCCCATCAATTTGTAGAACTTCAAGCATCCTTATCATGTTGACATGTCTCACTTTATCAAAAGCCTTTGTGTAGTCAATAAAGCAAAGGTGTAGATCTTTGTTTACTTCTATAGAACGTTCGATTACGGTTCTCAGTATATACACAGCATTTACTGTACCCTTGCCTACTACAAACCCACATTGTTCTTCTCCTATTTCAGGTTGTATTTTCCTCCTAACTCTTTGCATGATAATTCTTAGCAAAATCTTCGTGATGTGACTCATTATACTAATTGTTCGATGTTGATCACATTCCAAGGCTCCTGATTTCTTTGGGATTGCAATAAATACAGAATTACATAACTCATGGGGTATATTTCCAGTATCATATATTGTATTAAGCAGACTGGTAACTTTATCTATTCCATATTCTTCTAAAGCATTAATCATTTCTGTTGTGACGCTGTCTGGACCGGGGGTCTTGCCAGATTTCATATGATTAAGAGCATTCTGAACCTCCGTCTTCAAAATTGCTGGCCCTTCATTGTTATTTTGAACAATATATTGTTCGTCTCTGTTATCGTCATAAAGGTTTTTCACGTAATCTGACCATACATGTAAAATCTGATCTTTTTCTATTACGACTCTTCCATCTTTTGTCTTTAGGCAGCCTGCTGATGTACGTGTTCTTTGATTAGTAATCTCCTGAATTCTTTTGTGCATTAGTTTCGCATTTTTACTGTTGTGTTGTTTTTCAATTTCTCTGCAATTTTTCTCAAGCCATGTTTCTTTAGCCTCCTTACATAAGGTTCTGACTTTTCTGTGAATTTCTTCATATTTGGCAGGATTATGTTTGTTCTGTCTTCTTGTTTCCATTAGTTGTAAAATTTCTTCAGTCATCCATGTCTTACGGCCCACTTTCTTTACTTTTGGAATAGTTTTTTCTGCTGCACAACTGATTGAATTCTTCAGCATTTCCCATTGATCATCTACATCTTGAAATAGGATCTCTAGATCAGACAATAAATCAAATTTGTTCTTTACTTCTATGTTAAAATTATCTTGTATTTCTTTGTCAGTTTTCAATTTGCACAAGTCATATTTAGGGTTTCCTGCTGTATACTTGACTTTCTTTAACTTTACCCTCAATGTGCCAATAATTAATCTGTGATCACTGTAACAGTCTGCATTTGGAACTGTTTTTACAACTGTTAATGCATTTCGAAACCTTTTGCTTATCAGGATGTAATCTATCTGGTTTTTAATCCTGCTGTCTGGACTCCTCCATGTCCATAATCTTCTAGGATGTTGTTTAAACCAGGTGTTTCCTACAACCATTTCTTGTTCTTTTGCCCATTCTACAAGTCTGTAACCTCTTTCATTTCTCTCTCCCAAACCATGGTTGCCTACACTGCATCCATCGCTTTGCTTTCCTATTTTTGCGTTGAAATCACCCATTATGATATTTATTTCTGATTTTTTACAGTTCTTCAAAGCAGACTCCATGTCATTATAAAATTTCTCTATACTTTCTTCAATGCTTTCACTTGTTGGGGCATATACTTGAATTACATTTATTTTAAAAGGTCTTCCGTTTAATTTTACTAATAGAACTCTGTCTGACACAGCCCAATATCCTTTGACAGAATTTGATGTTTGCTTATCTAATATAATGGCTACACCTCTTTGCTGTTCTTCTCCCCCCGAGTAAATAATCTTACAATCCTCTCCTGTCCTTATCCCTGCTCCTCTCCATCTCGTTTCCGATATTCCTAATATGTTAATCTTCTCTCTCTCCATTTCTTTTTTGATGTCCTCCAACTTTCCATCTGCATTCATTGTTCTAACATTCCAAGTTCCTACTTTCAATGATATTAATCTTTTGCACCTAGTAGCCTGTTGACGGTCTGGAGTCACCTGGTGCGCATGACTATCCCTACCGGGCGAGGCTGCTCCTATGGAGCACCCATTTACGCCGTTTCTCTGATTATCGATAAGTGAACACAACATGATTTTCTTGGCATGTGTAAAGAAGGTAGTTTGCCATTGCTTTCCTTCCCAGCAGTGACCATACTGGTCAGTGACCGTAGCCATTGTCTCCTCAAAAAAGGAGATCCTCTGCCTACCGTCGTGAAGGTGGAGACCATAACCTACAACTATCTGTCGGCTGCTCTCCACCTTCATCCACCACCTGCACCCATGGCTTCACGTAACCCTGATCGGGGGGCTAAACGGGTACTCCACCTTGCCCAAGGGTGTCCCTTTACAATAAATCAGCAACCTTTATACAGTTTACCGCTTGCCTCAACACTGAACATTTGAAACAAAATGTATTCAAAAATAACATCATCTATCTCTTCTAAGACGGATTCTCTCTGATCGCCTCACATTCAAGTCTCCTGGCTCAAACATGTACCAGTCACTTCTTGGCGGTCTATCCCGTGGTTCCTCAACCTCTGCCACGACAGGCAATTCGGGTAGTCTTATCATCGCCTCCGGTACCTCAATTACCGCATCTTTCTCACACCGCTTTAACTCGTGTCCTGCTGCTCTAATGTCAGGTCCATTCTCTCCCACTCTTCTAATAACATATGGGCCTCCTGATGCTTTTGGGACCTGCACCACTGTATATTTATCTACAGACCACTGGTCTTTAATCTTGCACCTCTCTGTATAGTGGACTCTCTTCCTAACTACTTCTCCTATGGTTAGCAATTTAGAGGATGATGTCTTGTCACATCTCTCTTTCCTTACAGCAGCTAACTTTCTTAACTGTTCGCCTGCCCTAACATGCGCATTACGCAGACGGGAAAGATGTCCAGTCACCCAGTTCTCAACATTTGGTTCCCCATCATTACAATCACTATCATCACTAGCATCTAGCATGAAATCTGCTGGCAATCTGGGTTCTATTCCAAACACCAAGTAGTACGGGGAGTAACCTGTGGACGAGTGGGGCGTAGAGTTATAAACTAACAAAACCTCAGCTATATGTTCAGACCATTTCCTTTTCTGGCTTGCCTCTAGTGGCCTCAGAAATCATGTAGGGTCCTATTAAACCGTTCGCACTGACCGTTCCCTTTTGGATTGTAACTCGTGGTACGGCTCTTTTGAATCCCGTACACTCTACAGAGTTCTGCAATCACAGCCGATTCAAAGTTCCTGCCTTGATCTGAATGGAGTCTATGAGGTACACCTAAATACAGAAACCATTTCTCCACCAGAACTTTTGCAACTGTCGAGGCCTTCTGATCCCTTGTGGGAACAGCAACTGTAAATTTGGTGAAAACATCTGTAATGACCAACAGATTTTCATACCCCCGACTATCCTTCTCTAACATAGTAAAATCCATGGTCACCACCTCAAAAGGCCTAGATGCTAATAAATTACCTGAAGGACCCTTCAGTTTAATATGGGGTGGTTTAGCAATATTACACCTCTGGCATCTTTTACAAAACAGTTCAACATCTTTCGTGATGCCAACCCAATAACATCTACTTCTAAGGATTTGTATCATCCTATCTCTGCCCTGATGGCCGGTGCTGTGCACCGATTCTAACACTCTCTGCTTCAATGCACCAGGTACCACTAATTGAGAAATCCACCCTCTACCTGGCCTCTTTAATTTCCTGTACAACAACCCATTAATCACACTCAATCTCTTTCGCTGCTTCAACAAGCTTTTGGTTTCAGGGGGTAAACCCCTCATCTCTATCTTACTCAGTCTCACACTCTCACTCACACAAGTTAACACTTTATACACATGCACATCTTCTGCTTGTAGTTTTATCAACTCTTCAGCTGAATATGATGGTAATGATAGCAGTGGCACATTACCTACAGGGTTATTCTGTCTATCTACATCTACAATCTCTCCTATCCTAGCAGTTCTTAAGTTTGGACTAACTGGTGTAGCAGCTATGTGACTGATTGGAATGTCACCTTCTTCATCTGATCTTCCTGGGGCTTCAAATGGGTAGCGGGACAAATAATCAGCATTTCCATTAGCACGACCTGGTTTGTGCTTAATGGTGTAGTCAAACATCGACATCTGTGCTATCCATCTCTGCTCAATGGCACCCAGTTTTGCCTTTTGCCACAAAGCTAAATTCCTACTATCTGTAAAAACTTCTACTTTAGTACCTAAAAGATAACTTCTAAACTTCTCAGTCATAGCCCACTTCAACGCGAGCAACTCAAGCTTAGAACTGCTTTTAGCATTTCGTTCTGAGGGGCGTAGCGTGCGGCTAGCGTAAGCTAAGACTCTTTTCTTACCATCTTGAATTTGTGAGAGGACAGCACCTAAACCCTGGTATGAGGCATCTACCTCCAATATGAACTGTAATGAGAAGTCTGGGAAGCCTAAAAGGGGTGTTGATGTCAGAGCCTCTTTTAATCGATTAAACGCCTCGTCACACTCTGGAGTCCACAACCGCCCTATGGGTCCTTTCTTCTTCTTAGTATCACCGGTTTGCTGCTGGTTGAGTTGGCCCACCAGCTCATGTAGTGGTCTTGCAATATTAGCAAACTTTGAGACAAACCTTCTATCATAACTGGCTAACCCTAGAAATGACCTAAGTTCTGTCTGAGTTCTGGGCACAGGTGCTTCTTTTATGGCTGCAACTTTATCCTCCATGGTTCCAATGCCTACTTCTGAAATGGTGTGCCCTAAAAACTCAACCTTTTTCTGACAAAAGTTACACTTTTCAGGATTTAGTTTTAGCCCAATGGACTGCAGTCTCTCAAACACTTTCTCAAGCCTACTCAGATGCTCTGAAAAATCCCCAGAATACACCAAAATGTCATCAAGGTATACCAACAAAATCTTAAAAAAATAGTCATTCAGAGAGCATTGCATTAACCTCTGGAAGCTGCTCGCGGAGTTTGCAAGTCCCATTGGCATACGCGTATACTCATACAAACCAAACGGGGTGATAAAAGCAGTCTTCTCTTGATCCTCTGGCTTCATGGCCACCTGGTAATACCCACTGGCAAGATCTAGAGTTGAAAACAACTTGGCACCCCCTAGGGCATCTAGATACTCATCTACTCTAGGGAGAGGGTATGCATCTTTTTTTTGTCCTAACGTTTACAGCCCGATAATCGACACATAGCCTAAGTCTACCATCCTTTTTTCTCACGAGGACCACCGGAGAAGCCCAAGGACTGGAACTTTCCTTAATTATCTGACTATCTAATAAACCTTGGAGATGATCTTGTACTTCTCTATAAAATGCTGGGGGAATTCTCCTATAAGGCTGCTTGATGGGGGTCTCATCTGTCAACTGGATGCTATGGGTTACTCTATCTGTATAGCCTATGTCAGTATCTCCCTTGGCAAAAAGACTATCATACCTAATTAATAACTCATCTAACTTCTTCCTATCTCTATCACTACCCTCAAAACTGCTCAAATCTACAGGGCACCTAACATCATCTTTCTCTCCGGCATACGGCCGTGTTGAAACCTCCACTTCCTGAGCACTTACCATTTTGAAATGGTTGGTCAAATCTACAGTAGCATCTGAAATATCCCCAACTTGAGTACCCTTCGACAAGGATATATCTTCATCCCCCAGATTGACCACTTGGACTTGGCATACGCCCCGTCTCAAGGTAGTCAAAGTGTGGGAGAAAAGCAAACCCTTGTGCTCCAAGTCTCGAGTTGGGCTGAAAATGACATGCATATTTTCACGCACAAATCTTACACATTTTACACTAACTGCCGTGATGGAGCGGGCAGGTACGCAAACTCTATTGTCAACAAACACTTTAACACCGTCCAGTCCGACTCCAGGAATCTCCTCCGCTGGGCTGCTCCAATTAAGAAACCTACACAGATTCGGTACTGACTGTAAAATGTTCGTGCCAATAATGCCAGGCACCCTTCTCTCCCCATTGTCCATGTCTTTGGTGACAAACACCCCACAGTCCTTCACTTGTGTCCCACCCAACACAATGTCACACACAAAGTACCCCACATATGGAATCACTACGCCATTTGCGGCCGTCAACCTAACGAATTGTCCTTCCTTTAGGACATAGTCCTGGAACATGTCCTTGAAACAGGCCTCAGTGATGGTGGATACTTGAGAACCTGTATCGATGACACACTGGACACACTTGCCACCTATTAAAACAGTCTCTTCGGGCCTACCACCCACAATTTTAATGTCCGAGCCATGACGCTCCCCTTCTAATACCTGGCTCCCAGCCTTAGAGGGGTCCCGTTTAATGCTTGTCTGCACTCGCGTCTCAAGTGACCTACCCGATTGCATCGCCAGCAACGTGGCACTTGATGTTGTTGATCGCTGGTGGTGAGTCTGTTCAGCCTGGCACCAATCTCAGACATCTCCCTCTGAAGAAAGTCAATTTCACCCTGCCTGGAAGTAAACTCAGTTCTTGGTGGTACTCGAGCTGGCTCAGTATGTGCAGGCCTACATTCTACCGTTTGTGGGACTACCTCAGCCTGCACCGGCCCATACCGCCACTGCTGAAACTCAACTTTCACCGCCGAAGGTACGCTTGACTGAATTTCCCCAGTGTTCTCAGTTCTGGCTCTCACCTCTACCTCTCTGATTTCAGCACCCGGTGGGGCCCGCACACCTTCCCATGTTTGTGCGTACTCCCTGACTTGAAGAAAAGTCACAGATGAATCTTGTGCTATCTTTTCTTTTAGGACAGTTTGGGTGAAACTGTCCCTTATGCCAGCCACAAACTGGTCTCGAAGGGCCTCCCCATCCAACACAGGGACACCTTGCGTTTCCTGGGCCTTCACTACCCTCTTGAACTCAGCATTGACCCTATGGGAGAAGTCATGGACTGTCTCCCCAGCTCGCTGGCGTATTGTGAATAACGTTGACAGGAGCTCCCGTAGACTCTTCTTCTCACCATATATCTTCAGCAAGGCCTGTAGCATGGCCTCGGGATCTTCCTCAGAAGCATGGAGTTCCAACTCCCTCCTGACAGGACTGGTTATGCTGTCGAAAATAACATCCACCTTATCGACAGTCTCTAACATGCCAGCCCTCCAAGCTGACCTCACCTCCCTGACGTACTCTTCTACTGATTGCCCACCTTTCTCCCCAAAACACCGAACAGGCTTTCTGGTTGGTACTACAACGTACCTCAAAGCCTCAGTGAGCTCGCGTGGTGGAGCTTCCATTGGGCGGGAATCTTCGGTTCCCATCGTAGAAACTGGCGGCGACTCGTCTTCTTCAAACCTCACTGCCGCACGAGTACTTCTGGTCTCCATCTTGAGGACAAGATACTATGCTACGGGTGGTTCTGCAATGGAGCCTAACTAGCTAACCTGGGTTTTGCTATCTCTAGAAGACTATTACCAACTATACCAAAAATGAACCGACACAGAAACCAACTAAAGACCTCAACTAAAACAATCACTTGGTACCAAAACAATCCTACCAGAATAATTCTAAGGCTGTCACTAACCTGGTACAGGCTCGCCACTTGAAAACAGAGGTACTAACAGGAAGCAAGGACCACTTACTTCTGCTACGGTGATGTGAGGAGAAGAGCGTAACCCTGACTGCGTAGGGCCAAAGAAGATCATGAATAAAGAGAAAGAACCTATCACCGTCCTCGGTTAACAAGAATAGAAAAGAATTAAGGTTTAAGAAGGTCCAGGGTGGGCCGACAGGGGATTAGAACAATATTCTCCAATCCCAGACAAAGAATTACTCCGAGGGCTGTTCTAACACCAATGACTATAACACTAGAGTCTATCAACTAAACGACAAAGTAAGAGTACCACAAGCATCATTTGTTTATTAAACTTCTGAACTTCACAATAATATACAGACATGTAGCATCAACAAGGAAGTTAGGATACAGCAAATGTCAAACAGCAAAAACACTAATCCAACAAATAAAATTCCTAAGTGTAGCAAAAACTAATCCAGTAAAAACTCCAAATCTACCAAACACTAATCCACTAGAACTAGTTTACCAACAACTTCTAGTCCACCAAAACCCCAGGAAAATCTAAAATCTAAAACTAGAATTCTGGCTTTTCCACTGCAAAACTTCAGGGTCTAACTACTAAACACACATTAGAAATAGGCATTGGCGCCTCGTCACTCAGTGTGGTGGACTACGGAAAAGGGCCAGTTCTACCTGTGCGGGGCCTTTTATACTGGGGTTCCAGAGTTCCAGACCAATCAGACGCCCTCTTGCAGAATTCCACCATCATCGCAAGCCTAGTACATTTATATATTACATTGTGGCACTTCGTTCTTCCTAGTGACGACCATAACCTGTGTCTTCTTATAATTTAATTCCAGCCCCAGCTGCTCACTGTGTACAACACCTGCGTCTACTAATTGTTGTAGATCTTGTGCATTGTCTGCAATCAATACTGTATCATCTATCCTATACATGTATGTATCCTATACAATTCCACATAAAATGTAACTTGATGAAAATAAGAATTTTGGTGTGTAGTGGCCCTGAGCTCCTGTTGTAGTGTAGTTCCAGGTTGTGGCATAAGCAAGGATAGTCCATCTGTTAATTAGCATAATGGTCAAATGATCCTAAGTATTCCAGAGCTGCCCGATAACAGAACTGAACCAGATCCTGTGGATAGGGAAATCAGGGTTGAATGTTTTCAGCCGAGGCTGTCAGAACAAGTGAACTCTGTGTCATAGCTTACAATAGTTACTATTGATTATGTGGTTGTTTCGGGATTTGAAATTTAAATATTGAGCACAACCCACTACTGGCAACGCCGATCGCATTCTGGTATGAACCTAAGGCCTATCCACGTCAATATGGAAGCACTATACTCGAGTTTCGCCCTCGTTTGAGCTCGTCAGTAGTGCATATCCCTGACCGGATCCGGAAACAGTCCCGGATCACGCGTGTGAAGCGGGTGTGTAACCACGCGGCACACACTGGACACATCAAATTATCACAACAATAGTTACTATGTTAACTGCATGTCTCCAAGATGGATATACAAATTTACAACAGGAGAACAATTCATGGGAGTCATGACCCAGCTGGACCTACCGCGTGGGAGTGCAAAGAGAGTAAAGGGGCCAAAATATTTGGCAAGGAAATACTGCCTCCTGCCGTTCGATGGAGTTTTTAACCTCTAACTGTGTTTTTAAGACAAAACTAATTATATTAGTTATTCACCCTTGCTGGTATCTGCCAGGTGGATTTGCTTGCCCCTATCGCCCGTGTTCCGCATCAGGGTGGTTTTAAACATTGACCTGGGCTCTTGATTCGTCCCAGGCAAAACTGGATGCCAGGAAATGTCCTGGAAAGTAAAGGCGACCAGCATGATAGTGACTATCCCACCCAATCAGTGCTGATTGGTCGGTACAGATATGGGTCTAACACAATATGCCCAATGCACTAACGGTGTCCAAGCGTCCTGTACCGACTTCCTACAGGTGTGCTGCTGACTGGTTCGATTTTCTTCCTCTTCACCTTTCACTGAAGCTTTAGACCTTCCACAATCTCATACCTACACCACCCTTCCCTGCGCTGTCTCCTACTGCTCCTTTCATGTCCTCCTCCCGATTATTTGGTGATCCAGGTTTCACAACTGATGGAGTAGCCAGTCCCACGCCAACCCCGTCTAGTCACCTCCTATAACATGTATGATAAGCCACGCCAACCCTGTCTAGTCACCTCCTATAACATGTATGATAAGCCACGCCAACCCTGTCTAGTCACCTCCTATAACATGTATGATAGGCCACGCCAACCCTGTCTAGTCACCTCCTATAACATGTATGATAAGCCACGCCAACCCTGTCTAGTCACCTCCTATAACATGTATGATAGGCCACGCCAACCCTGTCTAGTCACCTCCTATAACATGTATGATAGGCCACGCCAACCCTGTCTAGTCACTTCCTATAACATGTATGATAGGCCACGCCAACTCTGTCTGTTCACCTCCTATAACATGTATGATAGGTCACAACCCTGTCTAGTTACCTCCTATAACATGTATGATAGGCCACAACCCTGTCTAGTCACCTCCTATAACATATATGATAGGTCACGCCACCCCTGTCTAGTCACATCCTATAACATGTATGATAGGCCACGCCAACTCTGTCTGTTCACCTCCTATAACATGTATGATAGGTCACAACCCTGTCTAGTTACCTCCTATAACATGTATGATAGGCCACAACCCTGTCTAGTCACCTCCTATAACATATATGATAGGTCACGCCAACCCTGTCTAGTCACCTCCTATAACATGTATGATAGGTCACGCCAACCCTGTCTAGTCACCTCCTATAACATGTATGATAGGTCACAACCCTGTCTAGTTACCTCCTATAACATGTATGATAGGCCACAACCCTGTCTAGTCACCTCCTATAACATATATGATAGGTCACGCCACCCCTGTCTAGTCACATCCTATAACATGTATGATAGGCCACGCCAACTCTGTCTGTTCACCTCCTATAACATGTATGATAGGTCACAACCCTGTCTAGTTACCTCCTATAACATGTATGATAGGCCACAACCCTGTCTAGTCACCTCCTATAACATATATGATAGGTCACGCCAACCCTGTCTAGTCACCTCCTATAACATGTATGATAGGTCACGCCAACCCTGTCTAGTCACCTCCTATAACATGTATGATAGGTCGCGCCAACCCTGTCTAGTCACCTCCTATAACATGTATGATAGGCCGCGCCAACCCTGTCTAGTCACCTCCTATAACATGTATGATAGGCCAACCCTGTCTAGCCACCTCCTATAACATGTATGATAGGCCACACCAACCCATTCTAGTCACCTCCTATGACATGTATGATAGGCCACGCCAACCCTGTCTAGTCACCTCCTATGACATGTATGATAGGCCGCGCCAACCCTGTCTAGTCACCTCCTATAACATGTATGATAGGCCACGCCAACCCTGTCTAGTCACCTCCTATAACATGTATGATAGGCCACGCCAACCCTGTCTAGACACCTCCTATAACATGTATGATAGGCAACGCCAACCCTGTCTAGTCACTTCCTATAACATGTATGATAGGTTACGCCAACACTGTCTAGTCACCTCCTATAACATGTATGATAGGTCACGCCAACGCTGTCTAGTCACCTCCTATAACATGTATGATAGGCCGCGCCAACCCTGTCTAGTCACCTCCTATAACATGTATGATAGGCCGCGCCAACCCTGTCTACTCACATCCTATAACATGTATGATAGGTCACGACAATCCTGTAAAGTCACCTCCTATAACATGTATGATAGGCCACAACCCTGTCTAGTCACCTCCTATAACATGTATGATAGGCCACAACCTTGTCTAGTCACCTCCTATAACATGTATGATAGGCCACGTCAACCCTGTCTAGTCACCTCCTATAACATGTATGATAGGCCACAACCCTGCCTAGTCACCTCCTATAACATGTTTGATAGGCCACGCCAACCCTGTCTAGTCACCTCCTATAACATGTATGATAGGAAACGCCAACCCTGTCTAGTCACCTCCTATAACATGTATGATAGGCCACAACTCTGTCTAGTCACCTCCTATAACATGTATGATAGGCCACGTCAACCCTGTCTAGTCACCTCCTATAACATGTATGATAGGTCGCGCCAACCCTGTCTAGTCACCTCCTATAACATGTATGATAGGCCGCGCTAACCCTGTCTAGTCACCTCCTATAACATGTATGATAGGCCAACCCTGTCTAGCCACCTCCTATAACATGTATGATAGGCCACGCCAACCCTGTCTAGTCACCTCCTATAACATGTATGATAGGCCAACCCTGTCTAGTCACCTCCTATAACATGTATGATAGGCCACGCCAACCCATTCTAGTCACCTCCTATGACATGTATGATAGGCCACGCCAACCCTGTCTAGTCACCTCCTATGACATGTATGATAGGCCGCGCCAACCCTGTCTAGTCACCTCCTATAACATGTATGATAGGCCACGCCAACCCTGTCTATTCACCACCTATAACATATATGATAGGCCACGCCAACCCTGTCTAGACACCTCCTATAACATGTATGATAGGCAACGCCAACCCTGTCTAGTCACTTCCTATAACATGTATGATAGGTTACGCCAACACTGTCTAGTCACCTCCTATAACATGTATGATAGGTCACGCCAACGCTGTCTAGTCACCTCCTATAACATGTATGATAGGCCGCGCCAACCCTGTCTAGTCACCTCCTATAACATGTATGATAGGCCGCGCCAACCCTGTCTACTCACCTCCTATAACATGTATGATAGGTCACGACAATCCTGTAAAGTCACCTCCTATAACATGTATGATAGGCCACGCCAACCCTGTCTAGTCACCTCCTATAACATGTATGATAGGTCACGAAAACCCTGTCTAGTCACCTCCTATAACATGTATGATAGGTCGCGCCACCCCTGTCTAGTCACCTCCTATAACATGTATGATAGGCCGCGCCAACCCTGTCTAGTCACCTCCTATAACATGTATGATAAGCCAACCCTGTCTAGCCACCTCCTATAACATGTATGATAGGCCACGCCAACCCTGTCTTGTCACCTCCTATGACATGTATAATAGGCCACGCCAACCCTGTCTAGACACCTCCTATAACATGTATGATTGGCAACGCCAACCCTGTCTAGTCACTTCCAATAACATGTATGATAGGCCATGCCAACCCTGTCTAGTCACCTCCTATAACATGTATGATACGCCAACCCTGTCTAGTCACCTCCTATAACATGTATGATAGGCCACGTCAACTCTGTCTAGACACCTCCTATAACATGTATGATAGGCAACGCCAACCCTGTCTAGTCACTTCCTATAACATGTATGATAGGTTACGCCAACACTGTCTAGTCACCTCCTATAACATGTATGATAGGTCACGCCAACGCTGTCTAGTCACCTCCTATAACATGTATGATAGGCCGCGCCAACCCTGTCTAGTCACCTCCTATAACATGTATGATAGGCCGCGACAACCTTGTCTAGTCACCTCCTATAACATGTATGATAGGCCGCGCCAACCCAGTCTAGTCACCTCCTATAACATGTATGATAGGTCACGACAATCCTGCCTAGTCACCTCCTATAACATGTATGATAGGCCACGCCAACCCTGTCTAGACACCTTCTATAACATGTATGATAGGTTAGACTGTGACCATGATGGAGTAGCCAGTCCCACGCCAACCCTGTCTAGTCACCTCCTATAACATGTATGATAGTCCACGCCAACCCTGTCTAGTCACCTCCTATAACATGTATGATAGGCCACAACCCTGCCTAGTCACCTCCTATAACATGTATGATAGGCCACGCCAACCCTGTCTAGTCACCTCCTATAACATGTATGATAGGCCGCGCCAACCCTGTCTAGTCACCTCCTATAACATGTATGATAAGCCACAACCCTGTCTAGCCACCTCCTATAACATGTATGATAGACCACGCCAACCCTATCTAGTCACCTCCTATAACATATATGATAAGCCACGCCAACCCTGTCTAGTCACTTCCTATAACATGTATGATAGGTCGCGCCAACCCTGTCTAGTCACCTCCTATAACATGTATGATAGGCCACGCCAACCCTGTCTAGTCACTTCCTATAACATGTATGATAGGTTACGCCAACACTGTCTAGTCACCTCCTATAACATATATGATAGGTCACGCCAACCCTGTCTAGTCACCTCCTATAACATGTATGATAGGTCACGCCAACCCTGTCTAGTCACCTCCTATAACATGTATGATAGGTCACGCCAACCCTGTCTAGTCACCTCCTATAACATGTATGATAGGTCGCGCCAACCCTGTCTAGTCACCTCCTATAACATGTATGATAGGTCGCGCCAACCCTGTCTAGTCACCTCCTATAACATGTATGAAAGGCCACACCAACTCTGTCTGGTCACCTCCTATAACATGTATGATAGGCCACAACCCTGTCTAGTCACCTCCTATAACATGATAGGTCACGCCATCCCTGTCTAGTCACCTCCTATAACATATATGATAAGCCACGCCAACCCTGTCTAGTCACCTCCTATAACATGTATGATAGGCCACAACCCTGTCTAGTCACCTCCTATAACATATATGATAGGTCACGCCAACCCTGTCTAGTCACCTCCTATAACATGTATGATAGGTCACGCCAACCCTGTCTAGTCACCTCCTATAACATGTATGATAGGTCGCGCCAACCCTGTCTAGTCACCTCCTATAACATGTATGATAGGCCGCGCCAACCGTGTCTAGTCACCTCCTATAACATGTATGATAGGCCAACCCTGTCTAGCCACCTCCTATAACATGTATGATAGGCCACGCCAACCCATTCTAGTCACCTCCTATAACATGTATGATAGGCAACGCCAACCCTGTCTAGACACCTCCTATAACATGTATGATAGGCCACGCCAACCCTGTCTAGACACCTCCTATAACATGTATGATAGGCAACGCCAACCCTGTCTAGTCACTTCCTATAACATGTATGATAGGTTACGCCAACACTGTCTAGTCACCTCCTATAACATGTATGATAGGTCACGCCAACGCTGTCTAGTCACCTCCTATAACATGTATGATAGGTCACGCCAACCCTGTCTAGTCACCTCCTATAACATGTATGATAGGCCGCGCCAACCCTGTCTAGTCACCTCCTATAACATGTATGATAAGCCAACCCTGTCTAGTCACCTCCTATAACATGTATGATAGACCACGCCAACCCTGTCTAGTCACCTCCTATGACATGTATGATAGGCCACGCCAACCCTGTCTTGTCACCTCCTATGACATGTATAATAGGCCACGCCAACCCTGTCTAGACACCTCCTATAACATGTATGATTGGCAACGCCAACCCTGTCTAGTCACTTCCAATAACATGTATGATAGGCCATGCCAACCCTGTCTAGTCACCTCCTATAACATGTATGATACGCCAACCCTGTCTAGTCACCTCCTATAACATGTATGATAGGCCACGTCAACTCTGTCTAGACACCTCCTATAACATGTATGATAGGCAACGCCAACCCTGTCTAGTCACTTCCTATAACATGTATGATAGGTTACGCCAACACTGTCTAGTCACCTCCTATAACATGTATGATAGGTCACGCCAACGCTGTCTAGTCACCTCCTATAACATGTATGATAGGTCGCGTCAACCCTGTCTAGTCACCTCCTATAACATGTCTGATAGGCCATGTCAACCCCGTCTAGTCATCTCCTATAATATGTATGATAGGTGTAACAGAGGTACGGGTTTTAGTAGTATTTAGGTGGGAAACAACTACAGCACGATTGAGCATCGGGGTCGAACGAGAGGAGAGATGCTCAAGTCGTGACGTAGTGGGTAGTCAAGTTAGTGTACATCAGAACTCAGCCCTAGAAGGCAGGCTGTTGCCACGTTTGTATAATATTCAGAGTCTTTGTCGACCTAAACGTTTAATAAACTGGATTTATGATTTCTACCAGACTTGTAAGCCCTTGTTCATTTACACACTGTGACATGTGGCTTTAAATGGAGCCGCTTAACCAGGATTCTGGACTTTGCCATCGCGGACGCGACACAATGCGAAGTACTAACAAACAGCAGAGAACAATGGAGAACTTTTAACAAACACCTTTCTCCACTTGCGGCAACAAGAAGAAGAGGGAATCTAGAATCTTCTCGGAAGAAACAATCAAAATGTCTAGACTAGACTACCTTTTGAGGCCTGCAACTTAGAACAAACGTTTTTTCGAACGGTCGATTGGAGCAGCCATACCTATTGAAGTCAGTTTTTGGATGGAGCTACTACTATCTATTGGACTAAATCGGGAGCTGTTTATTATCCTGCTCTGGAGTGACCGAACTGTTGTCGATATCCTGTGAGTTTGGACTGCCGTCATTGCAGTCGTTGTTTTAATCTAGCTGGTCTGAAGGACACTTGTTTGCTGGCAGACTGAGGAAATTTTTCTGCTCTCAAAATATAAGAAAATGGCCGTTTGTGAGAGTTACAGCAACCAAAAGCCCACCTAGGGGTGGTTGTCTGTAATTATCTTCGGAATTCTGCTATCAAGAATCCTAAATTTGTTAACAGAGCAGCTGGTTAATTGAAGGTCAACTGTCAACTCGAACAACTGAAGGTCATCTCGTTGTATGAAGAGCACCACAAGATTGCTCCACGCTATTCTGGACAATCAGTGAACGTTACCAAATTTTATCCCTGCTCAATTCCAGAATGTGGACGACGCTACTCTGGTTTGGACCGAAGCTCCTTATCAAGTTCGGCTGAAATACTGATTTTTTTTTATCACCGTCGTCCAGTGATGGTTTGGATAGCTATGGCCCAGTAAACCAAGTCATTAAAATCGAGCCGTTCTCAGCTCATCTCAGAGCTTTGCTGTGTTTCAAGAGCCCGTCCTTGGGTGGCTGATACGATCAACCATTCTTCACTGCCCTATCGAGGCCTGTGAGGTTTTGTCGTGCCCTATCGAGGCCTGTAAAGTCTTGTCGTGCCCTATCGAGGCCTGTAAGGTTTTGTCGTGCCCTATCGAGGCCTGTAAAGTCTTGTCGTGCCCTATCGAGGCCTGTTAAGTTTTGTCGTGCCCTATCGAGGCCTGTAAAGTCTTGTCGTGCCCTATCGAGGCCTGTAAAGTCTTGTCGTGCCCTATCAAGCCCTGTGGAGTACAGTCGTACCTGTCGAGCAGCCCAGTTGAACATTTTTGGTCCTTACTGAAACCGGTTGGAAAGATAACCTCAACAAGAAATAGGGTAAAATATTTGATATTAGATAGAAAATAATTGAATTTCAGGAGGACGATAACATCCTTTAGTTAATTAATTTAGATATTAATAAGAATTGGTTGTTTGTTTGCTTGTACAAGTATAAATATTTTAACATGACAGAACAAGATTCAGTAGCACACGTTTTGTTGGGAGTGGGAACAGCGGTAGATAGACTTCATACGGTCATAAAACAACAGGGAATGACAACTGAAATTGTTAAGTTTAGTGGACAGGCCAGGGAGTTTAAGAAATGGATAACTTCCATAGAAAAATATGCTTATTTAGTATCTGCATCAGATGAAGAGAAAATGAGACTTGCATATCAGGCAGCCACAGAACCAGTTTCACAGCATATTAGAAGAAAATTAGAGGCTAGAGTAAATGAGACATGGGAGCAGTTAAAAGGATGACCTGGCACACAAATACGCAGAAATAACGGATCCACAACATGCGTTTTCGGTGTTGAGACAGTCTAAACAAAATAGTGGAGAGACGGTACAGTTGTTCAGCGATAGGTTGATTAACCTGGCTGAAGAGGCATTCTTGGGACAGAATGTACAAGGAGAAGAGGTAGAGAGGATGTTAGTCGGCATTTTTGTAGATGGCATAAAATCCGATGGTTTGAAATTTAAGTTGATGAGGGAAAACCCTGAGAGGTTGTCACAAGCTGTAGATATTGCAGTACAAGAAGAAAATTTGAGACGTAGGTTTAGATTGAGAACAGGACGAGAAATAGGAACTAGTCGAGAAGATAGAGTTGAGGAGCCTATGGAAATAGGACAAACAAGGTTCGGATGGAATAGGAGAGGAGGTATACAGACGTTGGAAGGTAGAAATAGAAATGATTATGATGAAAGAAGAAATAGGAGATATCCTACAAGGGAGACAGTAGGCAATACAAATAACACAAATATAGTCTGTTGGGTTTGTGGTCAGCGCGGACATTTGTCTCGTTTTTGTGGTAACAGGCGTGTCCAGTTGAATATACAAAGTAGAAGTGACAATAGCAGGTTGAATAGGAGTGTAGAAGATAGACACAGAAATTTTACAGGTACAAGAACAACGCAGGAAAACCGGCGCCCTACCTATTAAATGGGACCTGGAGTAGGAAGGGAAATAATAAGGTTCCAAGGTTTAAAGAATACGTTAATAACAGGTATACTAGGACGAACAGAGAATATTTTCAACTAGATGAAGTCAAGCAGTTTATAGAAAATAAAACAGATTATAGTTCTTGTATAATAGAAGTAGGAAAGTATAGAATTCGTACATTAATTGATTCGGGAGCTCAGGTTAGTGTAGTAAAAGAAAGTTTTCTATACAAAGTAGTGAGAAATTGTAGAGTATTTAAGAGTCATAGTAATTTACACTCTGTTACTGGACAGAATTTACAAGTAATTGGACAAACAATGATAAATTTTAAGTTAGGAGGGGTCAACGTAAGACATCTTTTTCATGTAGTGAAGGATTTAAATAGAAACATGCTGATAGGAAGAGATTTTTTAATAAAAAATGGAGTAAGACTTTTTTTTGATTTACATAAATTAAAATTCAGGGACGTCTATGTAGATATGGAGGAAGACATGCATATATCAGCACTAGTTAGAGTTAAAATGTCCACGACGTTAAAACCACAGTCGGTTAATTTGATACAAGCAAAGCTGAAGAGAAACCCATATTATGTGGCAGGAAAAACAGTCAGAATCACTGAGTTGCAAGATGAAGTAATTGGTGAGCCTGGTTTAGAAGTTCCGGATGGAATAATAGAGTTGGATAAACACTTAACTTTTCCAGTGATGGTTATCAACAAAACAGGTAGAGAAATCAAATTATACAGAGGATGTGTAATAGCTAAATTAGAAGAAAACATTAGTGACATATTGGCAGCGGATAGAGCAGAAATGTCGGGAACACGTTATTCAGAAACTTCTAGTGAAAGACTTAATAACAGACGCGGACGCGGAAGAAGAGGGAACGTCAGAATGGATGAATTGATCCATCCATCCAGAAGAAATACAGTTCAAATACATTCACTAGACAAAATGACAAGGGAACAAGAATTGTTGGCACAGTTAAAAGCTCCGCCAGAAAATAAGGAAGTGTTAGAGCAACTTATAAAGCAAAATCAGGATGTATTTGCAATTAATGATTTAGAATTGGGAAAGACACAAACAGTTACAATGGAAATAGATACGGGAGACCATCCACCAATTAGTTTAAAACCATATAGAACTCCATTAAGAAATAGAGAAATCGTGGAAAAGGCAATAGAAGATATGTTGAAAGCAGGAATAATAACAAGGTCGAAGTCGGAATGGTCATCTCCGGTCGTCATCGTAGCCAAACCTGATGGTTCGAGTCGTTTCTGTTGCGACTACAGGGCGTTGAACAAAATCACTAAGAATGTAGCATACCCACTGCCGGTAATTGATGATATTTTGGGGCTGCTTAATGGCTCTACATATTTCACGACGCTGGACGCAAGATCAGGGTTCTGGTGTATTCCGATGTCGAAGGACGCTCAAAAGAAAAGTGCTTTCTGTACTCATATGGGTTCTTACGAATTCTTACGAATGCCTTTTGGAGTCAAAACTGCGCCGTCTCACTACATGCTCTTAATAAATGAAGTATTAGAAGGTATGCAAAGGTTTGCACTGGCCTATATAGACGATATTCTGATTTTTACGACAGGAGATGTGGTTGATCATTTAAAACATATTAGATTAGTATTCGATAGATTAAGGGTACATGACGTTAAATTGAAACTTAGTAAGTGCCAGTTTTTAAAGACAGAAACAAAATATTTGGGTTATATTATAAATAGAGACGGAATAAAACCAGACCAGGAAAAGATAAAGGTTATTAAAGAGTTACCTCCTCCAACTAATGTTAAGGAAGTGCGTGCGTTTATAGGAACTTGTGCGTATTATAGGCGGTTTGTCCCGGCGTTTTCAAAGATAGCAGAACCTATTACAAATTTAACAGGCAAATACGCTAGATTTAAGTGGGATGATGAGTGTCAAAAAGCGTTCGAGTATTTAAAAAACAGCTTAACACTGGTACCATTATTGACGCATCCAGACTTAAACAAACAGTTAATACTGTACACAGATGCTTCGGACAATGCAATAGGAGCATGTTTGGTTCAACCATATGAAGGAAAAGAGTCTGGAATACCAGGGGTTAAAAATGAAAGGCCAATTTACTTCTTATCTCATAAACTTAGCAAATCTCAACGCAAATGGACGACTATTGAAAAAGAAGCGTATGCCATTCATTATGCCCTTCAGAAACTAAATTACTACTTACATAACGCAAATTTTGTTATTAGAACTGATCATATGCCTTTAAAGTCTTTTTTAGAAGCTCCAGTGCAGAACAGGAAAATACAGACGTGGGCATTGAATCTACAGGGATACAATACGCAAATTGAGTACATTCCAGGTAGGATTAACACATGCGCTGATTTATTATCTAGGATTCCCTACCCACAGTCGTCAGGTGACACAGAAGATGAAGGAGAACCAGAGATTGACGATCGAAACTGGCAAGTAAATATTTTAGATTCTGCCATAATAAATGGAGAAGACTTTGAGAGTTTACCATCGGATCAGGAGGCTGAACATAGAGTGGAAGAAGACTCACATTTAGCACAGTTTAGTATGAAAGAAGAACAGGAATTAGATCCAAAAGTCTTACAAATAAAACAGAAATTAAGTGAAACGGAGGAGAACAAATATAAGAAGAATTATTTGGTTTTACAAGAGGATGGACAGTTATACTATATGTGTGAAAGGAACGAACAGCTAAGGAAATATATTCCAAAACATTTAGAAAATGAAGTTTTAAAAGCATATCACAATGAAAATGGACATCTCGGTCGGGACAAGTTGGTGAAAGCACTTACGAGCAAATATTATTGGCCAAATTTGTTTAAATCTGCTTGCAAATATGTAGATACGTGTGAAAAATTCAGGTTAAGGAATATGAAAACAATTAAGTGTCCCTTACAAGATACAGATATCCCTCAGTTCCCAATGCAAAAGATTAGTTTAGATATATCGGGTCCACACCCCAGAACATTGTCAGGAAATGTGTATTTAATTCATATAATAGACGTCTACAGTCTTTGGCCGGAGGTTTACGCAATTCCAGATAAGAGCGCAGATACAGTCATTAATATTTTTTTACAAGAGTTCGTACCAAGATTTAGTTGCCCACAAAGTATACTTACGGATAATGGTAGAGAATTTGTAAATAAAAAATTCGAAAAGTTGTTAAAGGATTTAAATATAAAACATATAAAGACCTCATACTATAGACCTTCTTCAAATGCTAAAAACGAACGACAACATCGGACATTATATGATATTATAGCAAAGATTGTGGATGAACATGAACAAGACTGGGATTTATTTTTAGGACCAGCACTTGGCGCCATACGCACAAATCAAAATGAGAGCACAGGCTTTTCACCATTTTATTTAATACACGGGAGAGAACCAGTATTACCAATAGATAATCTCTTAAAACCAAGACGGAAGTATATGGGAGAAGACTTTCAGGAGACCATTATACAAGAAATGCATAAAGCACACATGAGGTTGAAGAATAATATAGTTAAAGCTAGAGAAAGACAGAAAAAGTACAAAAACCTGAATACAAAGTTACAGGAGTTTAAAGTAGGAGATAGAGTGTATTACAAAAAGCATAGAAGGAACTCTAAGTTTGATGATCGTTGGGTCCCAGGTTATTATGTTATAGAAAGGCTAGGAAATGTGTCGTATAGTATTAAGAACCAGGTGACGGGACATGTGGCAAGGGCACACGTGGAACACTTAAGAAGAGATGATGATGAGAAGGAAAATGATAATTATAATAATAATTATTGTTCAGACACCGGATACTTAGATGAACGAGTCATCAGGGGGACTACAATAACCCCAGCTTTTAGAAAGGATCCGACACACAGTCAGTTAAAAACGGCTCCAGGCTACGATGATACTCAAGAACAAACAATACCGAAAACGATGCTAGAAGAAAAGGTGAAGGAGAGTCATTGTGATACTGTAGAATCTATGGAAGAAGAAATATGTGCTCCATTGAAAAATACTAGACAAGCAACAAAAACAAGAATGGATAAACAAAGAGAAAGAGAAGTGAAAAGACAGAGGAGAATTAGAGAGTATTCAACAAGCGGTGAAGATATGCCTTTACTGGAAAGGTCCTTAAGAAATAGTGATAGACAAATTAGATGGGATATTGAACGGAAGAGATTAGCGGCTGCTAACGAGAGAAATACAGATGAAGAAGAAGAAATGGATGAGAAATCAGAGTCAATTAGTAGTATGGAGGAGGATGATAGATTATACGGGGAGGATGATATTGATGTAGAGATAGCATTGATACAGAGAAACTTGGAGTTGTTGAAGAAGTGGAAACGTAAGAGATAAATTGATAGAAAATATTGCAGATTGCAAGATGTAAGTTTCAGGCTTTAAGGAAAGAGATACCTGATGAAGTGTGTGAGACGGTGGAAATGGAAAAGGCTTCTGTTGATACTTTTTATAAATGATCTGGAGGAGTAGTCAAGCAATGGATGTAGGTTCGACTGAGGTATATATATATTTTTGTTCTCTCAGTGACGGAATTGCTGGTTGATATTATGTTTTGGTTTCTTATTGGATGGATAAGTTAATCAATGGTACAGCAGGTAGTTGTACTATATAGTAAATAGACAAGTTTTTACTGCTGCTAGGAATATCGTGGTGTATGGTAATGATTAAGTAGTTATAGGAATATGTCCACGAGAAGCAATTGGGGTGTAGATAATACGGCCATTGTTAGTTAAAGGCTTGTACGAAAAGAACAGATATTGTTTTAAATTAGAATTTGGTCTGTAAATAACAGATATAGATATATATAGACTTGGCGGTGAATGGTTTCAGTTTCTTGCTTATAAAAACAATGGAGTGACTTGAGTGAATAGATATGACTTACGTTGATTCGTATAGGAGGAAAATTTTGCTTGGTTACTTTAAGTAGATAATTCTATGTGAATTATAATTTTTTTTGAAGAACTTCTCTTTAGCGAGAAGACACTTGTTTTATTGAGTCTGAGTTTGTAATGCCTCATATATAATATGTTTTTTCTTTGCTTAATTTGCTCCTGTAATATGATTGTTGTTACTTGATTTTAGAATAGGGTTATAGTGTTATTAGACTTTTACGTACAAACTGTTGGTCCGTAAAAGAGACCAATCGTGTTAGGTAGTATTAGAAAATTTTATTTTGATTTGATGAGATGCATGTTGTATTATTTTAAAATCTGTTTTCTTTGAATGAGTTGGGGGATATCTTGTTTTGATTTTATTTCGTTTAAGTTAATTAAGTTGTTTGGTGTATTAGGTTACATAGTTATAAATTTAATTAAGTAAGTTAATTTTCAAGTAGTTATGGTGTTGGCTGGAATACAGAAAATAATATGAGGGCTAACAGAGAGACACATACTGAGGGCTAATAGAGAGACATATAGATAGTCGGCAGGAAGAGGTTCTTATGGATATGAAGTATTAGAAAATAGGAGCTGCATTAAAGTCAGCAATATAGGAAGAAAAAGGAGGGGGAGACTGTGAATGGCAGCATATAAGCGGGAGTGTTTATATAAATATTATGGGATGTGAGGGGGAAAGAAATAGGTGCTGTGAAAAACCAGCGTTAATTAAATTGATAATGTTCATAGAATATGAACATTGGCTCGTGGTAAAAGGTGAGGTGACGGAAATATAGACAAGATTGTGGATGGCAATATAAATGTTATATATATATAAATGTTGAGAAAACGTATGTCAACTTGGTTTATAGAGAACAAAGATCTATTTTCATAAGACGTATATTAAAAAAAAAATTGTTGTACAAATTTTTTTATTGGCAAGGGAGGTAAATGTGGTTGGGTGGACTATGCATTGCTTTATGTAAATGTGATCACGTTGACTTTTCATCCTTTATGCTTATCACTGGGTGCGCACCCCTTCTTTACTTTTTCTAAATACGTTGTTTCTATGTTGTTCTGGTTGTCTTATGTTGTGAAAGAGCGAGGGATTTCATAATGCCATGTGTACAATAACGATTATACGAACTATTCTTCTTATGATATGTATATTTGATACAGAAACTCGAGGAGCCAAGAAAGGACCAGAAATATATAGTGGATGGCTATATAGTTTGGGGAAATAGATTGGGTTACTTAACATAAAGTGGTTTAGGGAGATTTGGGAACTGTAAGAACTAAAGAAAGGGGAGAAGGAGTGTTTACTTTAAAAGAGTTACCATACGTGGTATGATATATTGTACAAAGTAGAATCGAAGAAAAAGTATATAGTGGGTTACTAGCTGACAATATAAACGGGAGAAGGGTTAAAGGATATAATATATACTCAAAATTAAGTTGGTTTGGGGAAGATTAGAGGAAATGTGGGAGTTAAAGAAAAAGAGGGAATAGAGTAAGAGAGTTGGGAGTAAAGAATTTTTCCTTTATAGGAAAAATTCTTTAGAAAAACATAGGGAGGTGTAACAGAGGTACGGGTTTTAGTAGTATTTAGGTGGGAAACAACTACAGCACGATTGAGCATCGGGGTCGAACGAGAGGAGAGATGCTCAAGTCGTGACGTAGTGGGTAGTCAAGTTAGTGTACATCAGAACTCAGCCCTAGAAGGCAGGCTGTTGCCACGTTTGTATAATATTCAGAGTCTTTGTCGACCTAAACGTTTAATAAACTGGATTTATGATTTCTACCAGACTTGTAAGCCCTTGTTCATTTACACACTGTGACATAGGCCATGCCAACCCCGTCTAGTCATCTCCTATAATATGTATGATAGGCCACGTCAACCCCGTCTAGTCATCTCCTATAACATGTGTGATAGGCCATGTCAACCCTGTCTAGTCATCTCCTATAATATGTATGATAGGCCATGTCAACCCTGTCTAGTCATCTCCTATAATATGTATGATAGGCCATGTCAACCCCGTCTAGTCATCTCCTATAATATGTATGATAGGCCATGTCAACCCCGTCTAGTCATCTCCTATAATATGTGTGATAGGCCATGTCAACCCCGTCTAGTCATCTCCTATAACATGTGTGATAGGCCATGTCAACCCTGTCTAGTCATCTCCTATAATATGTATGATAGGCCATGTCAACCCCGTCTAGTCACCTCCTATAATATGTATGATAGGCCATGCCAACCCTGTCTAGTCACCTCCTATAATATGTATGTGTGTGTGTGTGAGAGAGAGAGAGAGAGAGAGAGAGAGAGAAAGAGAGAGAGAGAGAGAGAGAGAGAGAGAGAGAGAGAGAGAGAGAGAGAGCATCACTATTTTTACGTCACATACATTTTATGTACACATTTTTCTCCATGTTTAACATTTTTAATGAGACTGCTCATGACAAGTGTCAGTGTATGTGTGTGAGTAAAGTGTGGGAGTGTGTTCATACTAGTTTCAATACTAACGTGAGACATTTTGTATGTGTCTAGATGTGAGGAAGTGTGAATGTATGTGGAGGATGTGTGTGAGTGTGGGGATATGTGTGGGTGGGGGTGTGTGGGTGGGGGTATGCATTTGGATGGGTTGGGGTGTGTGGGTTTTGGTGGGTAGTGGTATTTGTGGGTGTTGGTGGGATGTGTGGATGGATGTGTGGGGGTGAAAGTAGGGGTGTTGGAATGGGTGTGGGGGATGTGTGTATGAGTGGAGGATATGTGTATGGGACGGATGCAGGGGATGTGTGTTTATGTGGGTGGAGATGTGTGGATGGTTCGAGGAAGTATGTGTGGGAGGCGGGGTTGTGTGGGTAGGGGATTGTGTTGGGTGGATTTGGGATGGAAGGGCGGGTGGGGAGAAGTGTATGGTGTGTGGGTTTGAGATATGTGTGCGGTGTGTTGGTGGGGGATGTGTGAATGATGTGTGGGTGGAGGGTATGTTTGTGGTGGTATGGGTGGAGGATAGTGTGTGGTGTGGGGGATGTGTGTGATGGGTGCGGGGAATGTGCGTATGGGTGGAGTATATGTGTGGGTGAGCAGGGGATTGTGGTGGTTGGGGGAAGTATGTGGGGGAGTGTGGGTGGGAGGTGTGTGTGGGTGGGGAATGTGTGGGTGGGGGGTTTGTGAGTGGCTTAGGGATGTGTAGGTGGGTGAGGGAGTTGTATGTGTCGGGGTGGGATGTGTGAGTGGGTGGAGGATGTGTGTGGGGGTAGGGGTATTGTGATCGAGTGATGTTTGGTTGGGGGTGGGTGGGGGTGTGTGGGTGCGTAGTGGAGGATGTATGCGTGAGTGAGTGTGTGTTGGTGGACGGGTAGGGAATGCGTGTGTGGGTGGGGAGAGGTGTGTGGTGTGTTGGTTGGGGATATTGTGTGGGTGAGGTATGTGTGTGTGGGTGGGGGATTTTTGTGGTGTGTGAGTGGGGGTATGTGGGGTGGATGGGTAAGGGTATCTGTGTGGGTGTGGGTGGGAATATTGTGTGGTATCTGGGTGGGGGATATCTGTGTGGTGTATAAGTGAGGATGTGTTGGTGAGGGATATGTGTGTGTGTGGTGCGTGGGTTGGGAATAGTGCGTGGTAGGGGGTGTATGTGATGTGCGGGTGGGGGATTGTGTGGTGGGGGATTAGGTTAAGGCATGTGTGGGTGGGTGGAAGTTGTATGTGTGGGTGGTGGGGTGTGTGTGAGTGGATTGGGGATGTATGGGTGGTTAGGGAGATGTGTGTGTGTGGGGGGGGGGGGGGGGTAGGGACATGTCAGTTGGTGGGGATGTGTGTGTATGGTTTGGGGATGTGTGAGTGGATGTGCGATGTGTGGGTTGGTGGGGGATTGTGTGTGTGGGTGGGGAATATGTTGTCGATGGAGATGTGGCTGGAGGATGGGTGGTTTGAGGTGTGGGTGGGGATAGGATGTGTGGGGTAGGATGTGGATGGGCGTCGGATGTGTGGGTTGGTGGGGGAATGTTTGTGGGTGGCGAGTGTGTTTTGGTTGGGGGATCAGGTGAGGGCAGTGTGTGTGGGTGGGGGATGTGAGGGAGGGGGATGGGTCGGTTGGTGGGGTATGTATGTGTCCCTTGGTGCGCGCGTGTGTGGGTAGGTGGGGGTGTTGGGTGGGTGGGGTGATGTATGGATAGGTGGGAGATGGGCTTCATAACATGGTAATTAGCCTTGTTTATGTTTACAACATTCATTTCACAATGTTTATTTTTCTTCCTATGTAAATGTATAATGCTCTTGATGAACGAAAGACGAGTGATTGGAAGGGCCGAATGTAAGACGGGCCTGCGCGCCCAATTTGTGACCCTAATAAAGTTGATTTGATTTGATTTGTATGATAGGCCACGCCAACCCTGTCTAGTCACCTCCTATAATATATATGACCATTCTTTGCTTCCCTATTGGGCCCCATGACAACCCTGTCTGTATAATGCCGGTGTTGACTGCGATGTCCTGTTTAAAAAAAAAACAAAAAAAAAAACAAGGATATGCAAAAAACAAATGTGTGTGATAATTTGGTCATTTCAAAGGAACAGATTGTGCCTAAATGTACAATTAAAGTAAATGACGTTATTTTGGGACAAGTACAGACATTAAGATATACAGACAATATACAGACGTGGAAAAGATCAGATGGAAGATGCATCACAGAGATAAAGAACATAATAGGACACGCAAAAACTGCGTTCTATCAAAAGAAGACGTGACAAGCGCAGAACGTTTCAGGGCAGGAAGAAAAGGAAAAAAAGCTGGGAGCAGCCACCGTGGTGGAGTTTCGAGGTGGAGAAGGCTTGGGTGGATAAGCGTAGTGCTGTAAGGAGATGGCAAAATGCCAAGAAGAACAGAGCTGGTCATCCTAGTCCCTGCTTGCACTTAGAAAGAGAGATGCACACAAAAGTAAGCTATTTCAAAAAACTGGTCACGGTGGTTAAAAGGGAAAAATGGGCAGAGGTGTGTCAAAGAGTAAGCACAGACAAGTCACTGAAATTGTTCTGGCGACTACATAAAAGCATGAGTGGTGTAGTCAAGAATAAGAGCATTTCTGACTTCCAAGGTGCTGACCTCATCTGGCAGAGGACTGACGAGGACAAGGGCAAAGCCCTCTTTGAACGCTACCTTGAGCAGAGCAACCAGACAGACATGGGAGGCCGAAATCTGGCTAAGGAGGTCACCTCAGACAGATGCAAGGCCCAGAACACTTCGGATGAAGACACAGTGACAGTGCAAGAAATCAAGGCTGTGCTTCGACGATCAAAAAACAGTGCTCCAGGTCCTGATGGCATAAGATACGACGACATAAATAGGTGTACCGACAATGAGCTAGAGAAACTAGCAGACATGTACAACAACAGTATAGGGAGTGCTAGCATCAAGGAGGAATGGTTACACAGCTATCTGATTCCCTTGCCGAAGCCTGACAAAGACCACAAGAAAATTCAGGGATATCGAATTATAACCATGCAGAATACAATAGGCAAGCTGCTGGAGAAGGTAATTGCCAGGAAAATATCAAGCCAACTAGAGAGGCAAGGTGTTTTCCCACCTACCCTGGGTGGGTACCGTCCAAAAAGAGAAACCTGGACCAATGCAGCAGTCTTTGCCCATGATGTCTATGAAGGTTTCCACTCAGGCACTGAAACCGTTGCTGCAGCGATTGATCTTGAGGACGCATACAACAGAGTACCACTGGATTTTTTAATGTTTCAGCTTCTTGAACTAAACGTAAGTCCATTCCTCCTTAGTTGGATCGCTGCAGCTCTCTTCCAACGGAAAGTAGTTTTTAGATGTGGCAGTTGGACTTCGGAACCAACAACAATATATCCTGGCCTACCACAGGGATCACCATTATCTCCGGTACTGTTCAACGCCTACACAGTGAGAATCACCAGTGAGCAGATCACTGGACCTGGCAGGACATTGTCATATGCCGATGATGTTTTAGTGTATCGTCAGGGTAAGGATAGAGAGGAGGTTGCTGTGGAGCTACAAACCGAACTCAATCGCATAAGTACTTGGTGTGATGAAGCTGGGGCAATGGTCAACCCAACAAAGGCAACAGTGACTTGGTTCTCGTTGAATAATCATATTGTCAACAATCCAACACCAACTGTAATGCTGTGTTCAGAGACGGTGGAAAGAACGCAGGCAATGAATTACCTGGGGATACGGTTTGATCGAAGCCTTGCTTATAATGTGCACATAGACCAGGTGATAACAAAGGCCAAGCGGGGTTTGGCAGCGATGCGGGTGATGGCGGCAGCAAACTGTGAGCAGCGCCATCTATGTCTTCTGTACGAGGGGCTGGTCATGTCTGTTTTGGAGTATGCAATGGCAATCCTGACTGTCAGCCATAAGCAGATAGAAAGGATGGAAAGGATACAGAATGAAGCTATGCGCATTATTCTTGGATGTACAAGAGATACAGCATGCAGGGCGATGCGCTACCTTCTTGATTTTCCAACCATTGAAGAGAGAATGCAAGTTTGCAGGGCACGCGCCTACCTCAGAATTAACGCAAACACACAGCATCCACTGCATAGTGAAATTAGGAAGGTGAAGGGCAGCAGGTTAAAAAGAGGACGGTCGTGGATGGGTCAAGCCGAGGACATTCTTCAACAGGTGTGTTCACTTGAGGACTTAGAACCTGGCGAGGAGTGGGTGCAAGTGCCAACAGACTTCTGCACATCCTTTTCAGTTTGCATCCAACTAGATAGAAAATGCAGACAAGAAAATCCGGCTGCTGTTGAGGCTGAAGTACAAGCGTTGATTTTCGAGAATTCGCTAGACAGTGACGCGGTCATCTACACAGATGGGTCGGTCATCCGACATGTGAGAAGCTCATGGGCCTTTACAGCTCGGGCCGGAGGGAGAATTGTGAAGGAGGACTCTGGTGCTTTCACTGAAACCACAAGTAGCCTGACCATGGAAGTCATGGCAGTAAGTAAAGCAATAACATGGCTCGAGACACAGACATTCACTAGGGCGTGTTTCCTTAGCGACTCAATGAACATGATCAAGAGGATAGAGGAGGGGTCGATCCGAAGAGAATGGTTGCTGCCTCTGAAGCGGTCTCGGCTGGCAAAGATTAGTTTCATCTTCGTGCCAGGGCATGCGGGAGTACAAGGAAATGAGCGGGCTGACAAGCTCGCAGGTGAGGCTACTGTTGAGGGCGGACGCGCCATGGACCAGGCTGACATTCTGAATGCTCTACGAGAAGTGAGACTTTTGCAAGAACCAAGTGATGACTGTGAATCTACAACAATGGCCAGACTGCGAGAGCAGCAAATTAAAAGAGGGGTGGCCAAACAAGAACACTACGCAGGAAGCCAAAGAAGATTGATAAACCAACACAGAACTGGCGTCGTTAGCCGCTACACGCTGCGGGATTTGCTGAGGAGGGGATCCGAGCACTTATGGACTGAATGGTCCGATGTGCAACGAGGATGATCTGTCGACTAACTAACTAACTAACTAAAAGAAGAATATTTTATGCAATGGGTTCTTGACCTTGGAAGTAACAAAAAAGAGTTCTTGCATGTTACATAGACCGAGTTGTAACATACGCCTGCTGATCCTGGACATTTAGTAAACAGACGATCAAATCCCTAGATGCCTTAGGCGTGTGGTTTTATAGAAGAATGCTTAATTAATGGGGGGGGGGGGGGGGACCGGACAGGTTTGTGAAAAGAGAGATAGAGGAAGGCAGAATGAGAAAATTCTTGAGTCTTGTGTCATGGCACGAAAGGGAGTCAACCCATGAATTGATCCATTCCGTCGGAGATCGCAATTTGTGAGAAGCACGATCGTCAACGCCAGCCGGCAAGGCACTGGAAAATGATGATGATCGTGATGATTATGTGCGTGTTCCGTTCAGAAAGTAAGGGCCACCATTTCTTACGTAACTTAGCGAAGTAACACATTGTTAATTTGGATTTTAAAAATGAAAACTACAATGAGCTCTGATGTTGTCGGATGTGTTTTAGATGTTAGTTGGTGTGTGTAGTTCAAGCCTGTAGATGAGAAGGGGACACCTGTTGAAATGTTGATACATGTGCTGTGTTATTGTGAGTGTATTACCCAGCCTTGACCTTACATGCGTGCTAGTGGCTAGATTTCGTGACACGGCCATGTAGTCCACCAAGATTGGTGGCCAGCATGGCCGAATGGATAAGAGCGTTCGGTCTTAAAAACTTCCGGTGTGCTGATGGCGAGGTAGCGGGTTCAGCATCTACACCGGCCAGTTGGACTAACAAGTCGACTTCTTGTCTTGACTTGGGAACATAAATTGCAAGTACTCCAGAAGTCGGAGTGGGTGAGTTCGCCAGATAGCCACGGATATTGGTCATCCAGAAACTAGCCCATCCGCAAAAATTCAGTCCAGCGTGGATTACGCTCGAGATCATAGCGAGCTAGGGGCCAACCCGAAGACCCCAAATGTGATAAAGGGATACGTCTAGATTCTGTTTTGTTAGTTTAACTTTTATCTATTTTAGTCCCGTTATTTTGGATAGGACGAATGCTCCCACTTATTACCTGTCAAAGACCTGGCTATCTTCCTGCCCTTACTCTGTCTCGGACAGATAAATTATAATATTAGAAATAACTCCACTCGGAGACTAGCAGGAAATGCTTCTGTACATCGTTTAGTTCTTTACCACACGTTCGTTCACTGCACAACTCACACCAATACTACACACTATTAATATTACGGTCGGGCAACGATTCTCACAGACCGTCCTGCACTGTGTCCATCCGCGTTGGTATATTTACATAGAACCGTTCGTCTCTCGAACAGTCATTGCATTCTCCCGTCTTACAAGCATATCACAGTTAGCCAACGGCTTGAATGCTGTCAGTGTCACACACGCCTGTCACATCCGTTCGTCAAGCTTTATCGTTCTACAGTCCAGCTCACTCTTGTCTCAAGACGTCCGTCTCAGTCGGTAGTCGCACAATTCTCTATTGCCCCGTCCAGTCTTCCCCCATTCACGTGGGTCTGGTCACGGGCTTCTTGTCTGAGCTCGAGTCAGTCGGGCCGTGTTGTCTTTGCTCTGCGTAGTAGTCTAGCTGTCCTTGACCTCGGATAAGTATCTATGGTCGCTTGTGACCCGTCTTAAGTCAATACCTATTGACTGGCTGTCACTCCTTTTCTTACGTAACTTAGAACTCTGACAGTAATCAAGATATGGAATCCCTTGGCATAAATCAAGACACGTGGGAAAGAGTTGCAACAGACAGATGTTCCTCGAGGAGAGGTGTACGAAATGGACCAGTGCTCTTTGAGCGCAGTCTGATCCAACTGAGGATAAGAGGCACAAGAAAAAAATGCAGTCACTTACTGCGGGACCTGTCTCGTCTTACAAATGAGGAAACTGTGACAGAGATTGTCACTCTCGCATTAGACTATACAGTCACCAGCGGTGCTGTCAGGTGCCTCCCCAGCGGCACAACTCTATAGTCCTACCTGTAAAAGCGTGTCAAGAATTCTCAGCTGACCTGTCATAGCATGTCTAGGATTCTCAGCTGTCCTGTCTTAGTGTGAAGGATTCTCAATCAGCTGTGAGAAATTTGATTTGGTTTACGTGGTATGAAGCATTGGCCATTCAGACAGCAATGGCAAACTACTGAACCAACCACAAACAGCCAATAAATGCTGGGGTTGACTGCAACATCTTGCCAAGGACATGAGCTAACCTTAACAGCCAATAAATGTTGGGGCTGACTGCAACATCTTGCCAAGGACGTGCAGCTGACTTTAACAGCCATATACAACAGCAGCTGAAGAGAGCAAGCCGGTTTACTGCAAGCTGAAGTATGGACTGAGTTATTGTTGTGTGTAGTCTCAGTTATTGTTGTGTGTAGTCTGAGTTATTGTCGTGTGTAGACTGAGTTATTGTCGTGTGTAGACTGAGTTATTGTGTGTAGTCTGAGTTATTGTTGTGTGTAGTCAGAGAGGAGACAGTGAAAAACTCCCCTATGGCTGCCACCCGATAAACTGTTTACTACGCAGAAACAATCTCCTGTCTTAGCCATCACTTCTTTTTACCATTCTATAACATCAACCATCAGCCAGAATTAATTCCATTCTATAATATCAACCATCAGCCAGAATTAATTCCATTCTATAATATCAGCCAGAATTAATTCCATTCTATAATATCAACCATCAGCCAGAATTAATTCCATTCTATAATATCAACCATCAGCCAGAATTAATTCCATTTTATAATATCAACCATCAGCCAGAATTAATTCCATTCTATAATATCAATTTCTTCTCCTTCCTCTTCTTTCGCTCGCCTGAAATTGACGATCTCTATCTGAAATGTTGTCTCTTGTATAAACTGCACTGTTTTCTTTAGTTCACTCAGTTGTCCATAGAGTTTATCTTCCACTGTCGTCTCTCTAGGCCGAAGGTTTGCCTAGATATGTTGTATTTTGAGCAGTCTTGGAGTATGTGATCTGCTGTCTGCTTTATTGACTACACAAAGGCTTTCAATAAAGTGAGACATGTCGACATGATAAGGATGCTTCAAAATCTACAAACTGATGGAAAAGACCCTAGACTTGTAAAAAACATATATTGGAAACAACAAGCTGCCATAAGAATTGATAATGAAGTAGGTCAATAATATCAGCCTATTAAGAGAGGTGTAAGACAGGGATGTGTAATGTCTCCAGATCTGTTTTCCCTGTACAGTGAAAATATTTTCAGAAATATAGAAGATATGGAAGGAATCAACATTGGGGGACAATGCATCAATAACATTAGATATGCAGATGATACAGTCTTGATTGCAGACAATGAACAGGACCTGCAACATTTAGTAGATGCGGTTGTTGCACACAGTGAACAACTAGGGTTAGAATTGAATTGTAAGAAGACACAGATTATGGTCGTCACTAGAAATGAAGAAATACCGCAATGTAATATACAAGTAAATGGGCATATTTTTAAACAAGTGAATTGGTACAACTATCTCGGAACAGTCGTAACATCTGATGGGAGATGCCTTGAAGAGATTAGAACAAGAATTGCCATTCCGAAGGTAGCCTTTTGCAAGATAAAAACCATACTGACCAACAAAAAGATATCAATTGAAACGAGAAAAAAAGTGTTGCTACATAAAACCTGTACTTTTATATGGATGTGAAGCGTGGACAATGAGCAGACAAGCTGAAAAACATCTGATGGCTGTGGAAATGTGGTTTCTGAGGAAAATGCAAAGAATACCATGGACTGACAAAAAGACCAATGAACAAGTCCCACAAGAAACAAATGAAGATCGTAAACTGATCAGAGACATTAGACGTAGACAGTCACAATTTTTTGGGCATGTTATGAGAAGAAGTGAATTGGAGAACTTGATGACAACTGGCAAGATCGAAGGGAAGAGACCAAGGGGAAGACCAAGATGTAAATACCTGGATGGCTTGGCCTTGTGGCATGGTCGAGACAGACACATGGAGCTGATCCACGACTCTGGTGATCGAGTGAGATGGCAAAACATGACCGCCCACGCTTATCGGCATGGCACATGATGGATGGATGTCTGTAGCACCAATCCACATGTGCACATGGCTCATTTGCCAATCTGAAATTTTGTATCCATGAGGTTGCACAATCGATTTTGTGCCTGTTCTGCATCACAGAATAATCATTTGTTCTGATCTGTCCATAAAAGGGTAATCATCTTGTGATGGTGTTGATCTGTCCATAAAAGGGTAATCATCTTGTGCTGGTGTTGATGGCTTTCTGAATGATTTAATGATTCTTGTCTTCTGCTGGTATGTAACTGATACATTAAGTTGTTTTTCTGTTGCTCCTGCTAGCTCCAGTTCACTGAGTGTGATACGTGCCTCCCGTGCTTAAGTAGTATTTCTTTTTGTCCTGTATGTTGCCATTTCTCTTGAATCACTTGTTGTTTCTCTGGGCTAATTTCAATGTTGTTGTCTTGAGCAAAATGGTTTTCCCATTGAGATATTTTCAAATTTATGTAGCCCTATCTTTGAGTTTCTTCCTGTACCCTCACCGTTGAGCTGTTTTACTAGCTGCCACAACTTCCTGGTGTCTCTTCCAAAGTTGTTTTCCTGCCATCATTTCGGTCTTAATCATAAATTCCATTTGAGAGTGTAGTCTCAGGTGATTCTCTCAGATCAGCTCAATCAAGACATTTAAAACATGAGCTGGTCACATCTCCAGCTGACAATCCACCAATGACTGCTCCATTTTGCTTCAGATTTTTTCAAGTCCAAAGAAATCTGCTGACAAAACTTGTCCACAAAGATCTGAGTTGCGAAATGCCAAGTTGTATAGAAACCACACCAGTTATGTGGCATCATATGTTATGAACCAATCAAAAAGACTCGGCATCCATTTTCCTTAATAAAGGCAGATGCAAGAAATAAAGATACATTTAAATTTAAAATCAACAAGGTTTCACTTGTATAAATGTTCACATGTTAATTATAAATACAGACATATTCAAAGACAGAATGTTTTCAAAATATAAAAGTTTCCAATAGCAAATCTTGTATTCCATATGGATAAAGAGCAAAAGAATAAAAAGAATAACTGCAATTCCACATACCAATAACACATTACATTGAGCAAATCAAGACACGTTTACAAAGGTTCACTGATTGCATAAGACACTTTTACAAGGTTTTCACTGAACAAATAAGACACTTTTATGGAAGTTCATTCAACAAACAAGACACTTTTACAAGGGTTCACAGATCATATAAGACACTTTTTCAAGAGTTCAGTAAACAAATAAGACACTTTAACAGGGGTTCATTGAATAAAATAATATCATGTTGGGGTAACTGAGACAAATCATGCATTTTCATCTGTGGTCATCATCATTGTCATCATCATTATCATCATCATCTTCCACTTGTCGTGGGGAAGATTATGAAGACTCTGTCTATTCTGCCATCTTCTGTGATCATACTTTCAAGATATTTAACTTATTTCAGAGGTATACCATTTATCAGTATATTTAGAGGACTGGGAGATCTGCTCACCTGTATTACTTCAGTATTGGTTGTATTTATATTCATATCAGGTCAATTCACACATACAAGATCAGACTTTCATGAGCATTGCAAATGAAAATAGACATTTAATTGTATTTGGGTTTAGATATAAATGATGAAGTATTTTGTGTAAGCTCCATTTGTGCATGCTAACATCTGTCCAATCATTATTGAGATAAACTATGTGACGACACACATTCGGCAACCAATGAGAAGGCTACTTACAAGGCATCTCTGCATTGTTTAGCAAATCTCTGGTTTGCTTTTTAAAAAGAAATTCAATAATTGAAAATTGTTATTTCTATGAAACAATAAAATACAGTTACATAATATGGAAGGCTTTGAAAATGGTGGGAGGTTTAGCAACTTGTTTCCAAACTCCACTATTGCTGTTTGGGCAAATACAGCTCGTCAGACTTTAACCAAACCGCACCGTATAAACTGCCTTGACAACTGTAGTTAGAATTTGTATATGAAGATTAACATCAAAAGGACAGATTTTGAGACAATTCAATGAACACCAAAGCAACATAATGTAAACAGAAATGAAAAATCATTAAAATAAGTTAGAGGGTACAAGTGTCTGGGCAGTGTGTTTACAGAGGATGGAAGACAAGAGAGAGAAATAGAAACAAGAATACAGAAAGCAGACAACATCAACTATCAAATAGGACCGACTGTAAAACATCCAAATATCAACACGCATACAAACAAGATGCTGATAGATGATTTATTCCCAAGGCCAGACACAAGCAGTCCTGGAAACATCCAGGTGTGAAATTACGCTGTGTGAGATGAGATGCAAAATACAACTGGAAAAACAAGAAGGGATAGACAAATGAGTAATTAAGAACAAGTGCCAGATAACACCTATTACTAACTGTATAGAACACCAAAAACTAAATTGTTTGGACATTTAGCAAGAATGGAATCATTTCAGCAAGCGATTAGAGCACTGGACATGAGAACATTGGGATACAAGACAAGATGGCGACTGACTTTGTATTGATTTGATCTGAATGGTCTAGATTGGGTTAGTTTAGCAACTACCTCCGTCTTTGTCTTGCAAACATTTATCTTCATACCCAATACTTTATTGTGTCACTGATGTTGGTGAGTAGTTGGTGTCATGATTTCTCTGTTTCTTATGTGAAGGCTTGATCAACTGCAGACTATGCAGCACATATTTCTTCACCATTTATTTTAATCCCCATGCAATGTTTTCTACTAAAGAACAAACATGTATCAATAACTACTAAGAAAGCACTTTACAACACAATCTTCCTCCCAGCTCTATGCTACCAATACCAAACCTGGACAATGACAGAAAAAGAGAAAAGAAAAATCACAACAACAGAAATGAGATTCCTGAGAAGAATACTCAACGTATCAAAAATAGATAAGATCCAAAATAAAGAAATCAGGACTAAAGTGGAGGTTATAGCAGCACTAGATTTTATTAGAAAGCAGCAAGTCAAATGGTTTGCCCATGCAAGTAGGTTACCATTCAACAGCATACCACAACAAGCAATGATGTACAGACCAGATGGAAACAGAGGAAGAGGCCAACCGCGTAAACGTTGAACGGAGGGAATAGCAGAGTCCGTGGGAATATCGATACATAAAGCCCATAATCAGGCACTCTCACAATGTTTATACTTCACCTCGACACCGCAAGGTACAAGAGGAACATGATGATATGAGATGTTTTCTAGTCACTTCCTCCATCACCTTCTCTAAATAAGAACTGAATGGTCCTGGAGATAATATACATTAACTGAATGGTCCCAGAGATAATATACATTAACTGAATGGTCCCACAGATAATATACATTAACTGAATGGTCCCAGAGATAATATACATTAACTGAATGGTCCTGGAGATAATATACATTAACTGAATGGTCCTGGAGATAATATACATTAACTGAATGGTCCTGGAGATAATATACATTAACTGAATGGTCCCACAGATAATATACATTAACTGAATGGTCCCAGAGATAATATACATTAACTGAATGGTCCTGGAGATAATATACATTAACTGAATGGTCCTGGAGATAATATACATTAACTGAATGGTCCCACAGATAATATACATTAACTTAATGGTCCCAGAGATAATATACATTAACTGAATGGTCCTGGAGATAATATACATTAACTGAATGGTCCCAGAGATAATATACATTAACTGAATGGTCCTGGAGATAATATACATTAACTGAATGGTCCCACAGATAATATACATTAACTGAATGGTCCCAGAGATAATATACATTAACTGAATGGTCCTGGAGATAATATACATTAACTGAATGGTCCCAGAGATAATATACATTAACTGAATGGTCCTGGAGATAATATACATTAACTGAATGGTCCTGGAGATAATATACATTAACTGAATGGTCCTGGAGATAATATACATTAACTGAATGGTCCTGGAGATAATATACATTAACTGAATGGTCCCACAGATAATATACATTAACTGAATGGTCCCAGAGATAATATACATTAACTGAATGGTCCTGGAGATAATATACATTAACTGAATGGTCCCGGAGATAATATACATTAACTGAATGGTCCTGGAGATAATATACATTAACTGAATAGTCCCGGAGATAATATACATTAACTGAATGGTCCTGGAGATAATATACATTAACTGAATGGTCCTGGAGATAATATACATTAACTGAATGGTCCTGGAGATAATATACATTAACTGAATAGTCCCGGAGATAATATACATTAACTGAATGGTCCCGGAGATAATATACATTAACTGAATGGTCCTGGAGATAATATACATTAACGTCTCAACCCTTTTCTGATTGGGGCCAGACTTGTATTCATTCTTTGAGTGCTATATTGGATTAGCCATGTGCTTTTTGTATAAATTAATACTCAGTTCAGTTTAATGATTGGCTTTTCAATATCAAGCTGTTCTACATTTAGGAAAAGCAGCATACTGTCAAATGCTGATTTGAAATCCATAAAGCAAAACTAGAGAGGTAAATTTTGTCTGACTATTCTCTTTGAAAGAAACATCATGGTTGTGTCTCTGGTGTCTTGTCTGTGTGGTGATAGTGAACACAAGAAACATCATGGTTGTGCCTCTGGTGGAGATAGTGAACACAACCGCAGGAGATCTGCTTCCCCAGAAACTGAACTGGGTGAATTCACATCACAGCTGGAGGCATTCTGTAGACAATTTGATGTCACAAGTTTTGACTGGTCAAAACAATTTTTGAAAGTTTTTGACTCATTTTGCAGTCATGTACGTGTCTGGTTCATTTGAGTACACACAGCCTGAACATGGACTGTTCCAGAGAGAACAGATGACTTCTGAACTCAGTTAGTTGCATGCACACAGGTATGTGAACACAATGACAGGTATATGTGCATGAGAGAGATATATACATGTCATAATAGGACACTCAAATGATAGGTACATGTGCATGAGAGGGAGATATATACATGTCATGATAGGACATTCAAAATGACAGGTATATGTGCATGAGAGAGAAATATACATGTCATAATAGGACACTCAAATTACAGGTATATGTGCATGAGAGAGAGAGAGAGAGAGAGAGAGAGAGAGAGAGAGAGAGAGAGAGAGAGATACATGTCATGATAGGACATTCAAATGACAGGTATATGTGCATGAGAGAGAAATATACATGTCATAATAGGACACTCAAATTACAGGTATATGTGCATGAGAGAGAGAGAGAGAGAGAGAGAGAGAGAGAGAGAGAGAGAGAGAGAGAGAGAGAGAGAGAGAGAGAGAGAGAGAGAGAGAGAGAGAGAGAGAGAGATACATGTCATGATAGGACATTCAAATGACAGGTATATGTGCATGAGAGAGAAATATACATGTCATAATAGGACATTCAAATGACAGGTATATGTGCATGAGAGAGATATACATGTCATAATAGCACACCCAAATGCACAACGGACAACAGGAAGAAGCAGAAGATACACATGTCAGCTGGGTCAACGGACAACGGGAAGAAGCAGAAGATACACATGTCAGCTGGGTCAATGAAAACATGACGAGTATGTCATGGAGAATGTCAAACTGGCAAATATTAAATTATTTACAGCGAATATCAATAAGTAAACTACAGCTGGGCCGGTCGTCACCTGCACTCAAGTCACGTAGCTTGAAGTGAACATAATTGCTGATCAAGCTTGACAAACGTAAAAATTAAACATGTTCAATTCATCATCATTTCTGTTCTGTTGCAAAGTGCCGTTAAATCTGATACTATCCCAGAAGTTTGTCAGTGTTAACGTAATAACGTTCCTCAGTGCTGCAATGGATGAATTACAGCCTGAAACTGTAGCAATCAAGCAAGAAAGAGAATGAGAGAAGTAAAAGAGACACAAAGAGTGAATGAGAGAGAAGTGAGAAAGAGAGGGCTTGTACTATATTGTTACAATTAAATTGAAAATGGCTTTGCTTGTAACAATAATTTTAAAAAAAGTGTTATAGTATCTCCTGTCACAGAGAAGACTGTTATAGTATCTCCTGTCACAGAGAAGACAACTAAAGTGACAACTCCTTGTCACTGAGAAAACTGTGTTAAATGAACAGCTGCCGGTCACAGAGAAGACTGTGTTATGGTATCTCCTGTCACAGAGAAGACAAAACTAAAGTAACAACTTGTCATTGAGAAAACTGTGTTAAATGAACAGCTGTCTTTCACAGAGAAGATTGCTATATTATCTCCTGTCACAGAGAAAACAACTAAAGTAACAACTCCTTGTCATTGAGAAAACTGTGTTAAATGAACAACTGCCTGTCACAGAGAAGCCAGTATTAAAGCAAAAACTGCCTGTTATAGAAATAATTAAAACAATAAAGAGATTAGAGTGAGGTAACGTAACAACTGGCTGAAAGGAAAGGAAGTGAAGCAACAACTGCCACGGACTAATGAGTTTATACATTCACAATGTTACTCTATTTTAAATAAGATTCATACACAAACCAGACAAGGAAATGACAAACCTATGAAGTGAAGCTCTGTTGGATTCAGTTCCCATCTCTTTTTATTACTGTCTGTTGGTTTGATGTTTGCACCGACTGGGATTAGCACTGGCCTCTGATAGGGTGCAGGCCGGTTAAGAAGTGTGAAAGAAGTGGCTTGTAACAATATTCAAATCAAATAATTGTGGCTATAGCATTCAGTAACCCGGTCTGCAAGGAACAATATGTGATAGGTATTAATGTGTAGAAAAATATGTATATTTGTAGATGTACTATTATACAGGATTTAAGTCAAAGGTCTGACAATGGAGTGGTCATGTAACACTAAAGAACACTGAACCAGCAAACAACTCCCAGCAAGCATGCAAGTACAAATACAGCAGATTTCTGTGTCAATGTTCAATGTAAACAAGGCAGGATCTTGAGAAGAGAACTGGACACCAATGTCAGCTACCAGCTGAGACAGGCTAGTGAGTACAGTTTTAGCTCAAACTTGCAACTATTGCCCAGTGGCTCCTGAATATTCTAACAGAAGAATAAATCTCTGGACTCTGTCATCACCTGGGAATGTCTTTGTTGAATGAAAATACCATGAATTGATGTCATTAATAAATAATACATAATCAATGACTTGACACAAATTTACTGTCCACATTAATTTGCTGTTGCCTTCTCATCGTTTGAATGTTATTGCTGGCAAGTCAAATGGCATCCCCTTAAATATTTCAGCCTCAAGTCAAGTTGCCTGAAAATTCTAGCCACTTCAGTCACAGGGACATTTAATTTATTATAATGTGCTAAAGCGGTCAAAATTCTGCAAGAAACCCAACACATAGTTGAACAAGTCGATAATGGTGTTGACAACAATGCTTCAAGAAAACCAGTGCACGCGTTGAACAACTGGACGATGACAATGGTCACAGATATAATTATAAGTGGTTGAAGTGCTCCAGTCTAGAACAGTCTAGAAGGTCATCTGGTAATGAGGATCAACTGTGATGTGCATCGAGAGGCTGAGATAAACAGGTTGTTCTTGTCCCACCTGGTGTAGCGGTCGATGTCAGCGATGTTAAACATGTGCTCCTCCGCTGCTCTCACTGCAGGTTTTGACAGAGGAGCATCATGGGAGGGACCACCCACAGGTGTCCTCAAACTATCAGGTGCTGTGTGCTCTGCCTTGCCTCTAACATGATTGTCTGTCAGGGATATTTGCTTGCCACAATCATGATGGACGCTGTCATTGCTGTCATCACTGTCTGTGCTGGCTCCTGTCTCCTCTCCGCTGGCACTCTCAGACTCGCTGCTGCCTCTGGACACACTCTCTGGGATATTTTTGTGCTGACAACGTGATGTCTCCTCTCTCCAGGCTTCACCCTCAGACGCCATTAGCCCTGGGCAAGGAATGTTTAAAGAAGGTTCTCTCAGGTAGTCCTCGTCACTGCCAGTGGGCATGGCCTCGTCTCCAGGGATGAAGATAACGACCTTGTTTTCTAGGCCCTGATAGGTGTAGATCCAAGTGACATTGATGACTTGCTGTGTGGATGCTGTCACTAACTGACTACATGACAAGTCAGTGTGCACACTGACTGGGTAGCCGGCATCTGTCAGCTCGTTCAACATGGGACAGTTCTTGACCTCCAGCATGTAGGTTTTGTATTTGTCCACTGTTGTGTCCAGGTAGCCTCCGTCATCCAAGCTGTCAGCAGAAAGACAATCATGTAGAACCACAGGAAAACAATACATTAAATTTAGTGGCATGTAAAATAAGTGTAAAACAATACATTAAGTTTAGTGTCATGTGCAAAAAGATGTAAAATTGCTGTGGATAATATAATCCAAGACCACAAGCTAGAGTATCACCCACACACACCAGACACAGGATGGCAGTGTATCACCCACATACACCAGACACAGGATGGCAGTATATCATCCACATACACCAGACACAGGATGGCAGTGTATCACCCACATACACCAGACACAGGATGGCAGTGTATCACCCACACACACCACACAGGACGGCAGTGTATCACCCACACACACCAGACACTGGACAGCAGTGTATCACCCACACACACCAGACACAGGACGGCAGTGTATCAAGAACTTGCTGCATTGTCCCAAAGCCTGAACCATAAAGATATCCACAAATGTGAACACAAGTACAGCAATGAAACAAGTCTCTCTTAAAAGTACACATTATGGAGCCAGATCAGCAGCAACGTGTGTGTATAGTGACTGCCACACATTTAACAGACAACATATGTCTACAATGTCCACCAGACATTTTTCTAGAATGTCCACCAGACATTTAACAGACATTTTTCTAGAATGTCCACCACACATTTAATTTTAACGGACATTTTTCTAGAATGTCCACCACACATCTAACAGACATTTTGCTAGAATGTCCACCACACATCTAACAGACATTTTGCTAGAATGTCCACCACACATCTAACAGACATTTTTCTAGAATGGCCACCACACATCTAACAGACATTTTCCTAGAATGTCCACCACACATTTAACAGACATTTTTCTAGAATGTCCAGGACACATCTAACAGTCATTTTCCTAGAATGTCCACCACACATCTAACAGACATTTTGCTAGAAAGTCCACCACACATCTAACAGACATTTTGCTAGAATGTCCACCACACATCTAACAGACATTTTTCTAGAATGGCCACCACACATCTAACAGACATTTTTCTAGAATGGCCACCACACATTTAACAGACAACATATGTGTAGAATGTCCACCACACATTTGACAGACAAGTCATGTGTAGAATGGCTAGTTGTAATGAACACAAATGGAGAATTATGTTTGCGCAGCGAATTAATATGTCATAGGCAGGGGATCTGCGTGGGGGTTCTGGAAGAATCTCAAAACTTAGAGAGAAGACCAGGAGAACTTTCAATCAGATAGCGGTGGGAATAACTAGTAGTATGACTCTTGGCTAGGTGTTAAATGAAGGGACGGAGCACATATGGGTTTGTCCTGAGTGCAATAATGTCAGTTCAAATTGACCATATCTGTGGTATAAACATGGAAATAATTGTGTGATGACATATATCTGTGGTATAAACATGGAAATAACTGTGTGATGACCTTTCTGTGGTATAAACATGGAAATAACTGTGTGATGACATATATCTGTGGTATAAACATGGAAATAACTGTGTGATGACATATCTGTGATATAAACATGGAAATAACAGTGTGATGACATATCTGTGGTATAAACATGGAAATAACTGTGTGATGACATATCTGTGGTATAAACATGGAAATAACTGTGTGATGACATATCTGTGGTATAAACATGGAAATAACTGTGTGATGACATATCTGTGGTATAAACATGGAAATAACAGTGTGATGACATATCTGTGGTATAAACATGGAAATAACAGTGTGATGACATATCTGTGGTATAAACATGGAAATAACAGTGTGATGACATATCTGTGGTATAAACATGGAAATAACTGTGTGATGACATATCTGTGGTATAAACATGGAAATAACTTTGTGATGATATATCTGTGGTATAAACAAGGAAATAACTGTGAGATGATATATCTGTGGTATAAACATGGAAATAACTGTGTGATGACATATATCTGTGGTATAAACATGGAAATAACTGTGTGATGACATATCTGTGGTATAAACAAGGAAATAATTGTGTGATGATATATCTGTGGTATAAACAAGGAAATAACTGTGTGATGACATATCTGTGGTATAAACATGGAAATAATTGTGTGATGGCATATTTCTGTGGTATAAACATGGAAATAACTGTGTGATGACATATATCTGTGGTATAAACATGGAAATAACTGTGTGATGACATATCTGTGGTATAAACATGAAAATAACTGTGTGATGATATATATGTGGTATAAACATGGAAATAATTGTGTGATGATATATATGTGGTATAAATGTGGAAATAACTGTGTGATGATATATATGTGGTATAAACATGGAAATAACTGTGTGATGATATATATGTGGTATAAACATGGAAATAACTGTGTGATGACATATCTGTGTGCTATAAACATGGAAATAACTGTGTGATGAGATATATGTGGTATAAACATGGAAATAACTGTGTGATGATATATATATGTGGTATAAACATGGAAATAACTGTGTGATGACATATATCTGTAGTATAAACATGGAAATAACTGTGTGATGACATATCTGTGGTATAAACATGGAAATAACTGTGTGATGATATATCTGTGGTATAAACATGGAAATAATTGTGTGATGACATATATGTGTGGTATAAACATGGAAATAACTGTGTGATGATATATATGTGGCATGTTTTGCGTATCCTTTTACAGGACTTAGCTGTCAACAGCAGCATCTTTCAGCTGTCTGTTGATCTCTTGGCAAGATTACGCTCAGTAGTTTGCCATTGCTTTCTGAGCGGCCGGCTCAGTATCCGCAAGTCACGAGCGGGGGTCGAACCACCTCAGTTCTCGCTCCGCTGCGAGACTCTGCGTGATAAACGGGATTACAGAGAGAAAGTGTTGTAACCCCACAGCCAGAGAGACCGGCCATATGTGGCATAAACATGGAAATAATTGTGTGATGATATATATGTGGTATAAACATGGAAATAACTGTGTGATGACATATCTGTGGTATAAACATGGAAATAACTTTGTGATGATATATATGTGGTATAAACATGGAAATAACTGTGTGATGACATATCTGTGGTATAAACATGGAAATAACTGTTTGAGGACATATATGTGGTATACACATGGAAATAACTGTGTGATGACATATCTGTGGTATAAACATGGAAATAACTGTGTGATGACATATATCTGTGGTATAAACATGGAAATAACTGTGTGATGACATGTATGTGGTATAAACATGGAAATAACTGTGTGATGACATGTATGTGGATAAACATGGAAATAACTGTGTGATGACATATCTGTGGTATAAACATGGAAATAATTGTGTGATGATATATATGTGGTATAAACATGGAAATAACTGTGTGATGACATATCTGTGGTATAAACATGGAAATAACTGTGTGATGATATATCTGTGGTATAAACATGGAAATAACTGTGTGATGACATATATCTGTGGTATAAACATGGAAATAACTGTGTGATGACATATCTGTGGTATAAACATGGAAATAACTGTGTGATGACATATCTGTGGTATAAACAAGGAAATAACTGTGTGATGACATATCTGTGGTATAAACATGGAAATAACTGTGTGATGACATATCTGTGGTATAAACATGAAAATAACTGTGATGATATATATGTGGTATAAACATGGAAATAACTGTGTGATGACATATCTGTGGTATAAACATGGAAATAACTGTGTGATGACATATCTGTGGTATAAACATGGAAATAACTGTGTGATGATATATCTGTGGTATAAATATGGAAATAATTGTGTGATGACATATATGTGGTATAAACATGGAAATAATTGTGTGATGATATATATGTGGTATAAACATGGAAATAATTGTGTGATGATATATATGTGGTATAAACATGGAAATAACTGTGTGATGACATATCTGTGGTATAAACATGGAAACAATTGTGTGATGATATATATGTGGTATAAACATGGAAATAATTGTGTGATGATATATATGTGGTATAAACAAGGAAATAGCTGTGTGATGACATATCTGTGGTATAAACATGGATATAATTGTGTGATGATATATCTGTGGTATAAACATGGAAATAACTGTGTGATGACATATATCTGTGATATAAACATGGAAATAACTGTGTGATGACATATCTATGGTATAAACATGGAAATAACTGTGTGATGACATATATCTGTGGTATAAACATGGCAATAACTGTGTGATGACATATCTGTGGTATAAACATGGAAATAATTGTGTGATGACATACCAGATAGATTACATTAATGTTTAATGACATATCAGATAGATTACATACCTGTGTAATGACATATCAGATAGATTACATAACTAAGTAATGACATAACAGATAGATTTCATAACTGTATAATGACATAACAGATAGATTACATAACTGTGTACTAACATACCAGATAGATTATATAACTGTGTAGTGACATACCAGATAATTACATAACTGTGTGGTCATGACATACAAGTGTAATGACCATGTCAGATGGATGACATAACTGTGTGGTGATCTTGTTATTAGATGACATACAAGTGTAATGACCATGTCAGATGGACATACCTGTAAAGTGACCTTGGCATGTTGACCAGGATGACAATCTCGGAACACTTGAGAGACCAAAGCTTTAAGTCTGGGTCAGTATGACCTCTGTCTGGCAGACTGACCTGCAGCCTCGTGAAGATGTGGACCAGTTCAGAGCCACACAACCTGACAGATAACAACATAAGTGTGGTCACTTGAGTGACATAAACTGACCGATAACAACATAAGTGTGGTCATTGAAGTGACATAAACTGACAGATAACAACATAAGTGTGGTTACTTGAGTGACATAAACTGACAGATAACAACATAAGTGTGGTCATTGAAGTGACATAAACTGACAGATAACAACATAAGTGTGGTCACTTGAGTGACATAAACTGACCGATAACAACATAAGTGTGGTCATTGAAGTGACATAAACTGACAGATAACAACATAAGTGTGGTTACTTGAGTGACATAAACTGACAGATAACAACATAAGTGTGGTCATTGAAGTGACATAAACTGACAGATAACAACATAAGTGTGGTTACTTGAGTGACATAAACTGACAGATAACAACATAAGTGTGGTCATTGAAGTGACATAAACTGACAGATAACAACATAAGTGTGGTTACTTGAGTGACATAAACTGACAGATAACAACATAAGTGTGGTCATTGAAGTGACATAAACTGACAGATTTCTTCTTCTTTCGTTCGCTTGAAATATGTCTATATCTGCAATGTCGTCTCTTGCATGAATTGAACTGTTTTTTTTCAGTTCACACAGTGGTCCATAGAGTTTATCTTCCACTGTCGTCTCTCTAGGCCAGAAGGTTTGCCTAGATATGTTATATTTTGGGCAGTCTTGGAGTATGTGCTCTGCTGTCTGCGACGCCAATCCACATGTGCACATGGCTGTTTCACCAATCTTGAATTTTGTATACATGTGGTTGCGTAATCTATTGTGTCCTGTTCTGAGGCGCAGAATAATGACTTGTTCTGGTCTGTCCATAATGTGGTAGTCATCTTGAGCAGGTTTTGGTGGCTTTCTGACTGATTTGATCATTCTTTTCTTTTGGTGGTATGTAACGGGCACATCAGGCTGTTCCTCTTTGGCTCCTTCCTTAGCCAATTGATCAGCTCTGTCGTTTCCGGGTACTCCACAGTGGGATGGTATCCACTGTATGGTGACTTTATGCTGACTGCTAAGTTCAGAAAGTAGTGTCCTTAGTACTGGCAATTTCCCAGAGAGGAGCGCCTCGAGTACTGATTTTGCATCTGTTAGTAGCACCACAGGTTGTGTACCATTGCTGTTATTTAGTAATTTCTCTGTTGCTATCTTGATTGCCTCAATTTCGGCATCATAGTTATGGCAGTACTTTCCTGTCGGTACTCTGGCTGTGTCCCTAGTATTATTTGGGTATTCTATGTACACTCCCGCTCCTCCATTTCGAACAGCATTTTGTGCTGACCCATCTGTGTAGACTCGGATCCAGAGGTCCTGTGGGTATTCTTCATCAAGGAAGCTGAGAGTGGCTGTTCTGCGCTGCACACTGTTCTGTTCTTCCTTGTCAAATATTCCTCTCACTTTTGTCTGGATTTGGAACGATAGTCTATGCTCATCTTTCCATGGAGTTCGCTCTGGAATAGTTGTTAGGGGGATACCAACTGTGGGCAGATCAGTGGTTTCTCTGCAGAGTCGTTTGGCCTGGTGGATAAAACTACTTCTTTTCAACCGCCCCATAGCTAGGTTTTCAAATCTGTTCTTCATAGGGTGGCCTGGCAAGCTGAGGAACTTTTCTGCTTGTATTAGCGTTTTCGTATCTCTGCGCTCACTCAGTACCTGTGTCCTCCCCATCTTCTCCATTTCCACTATAGGGGTTGATCTCATCCCTCCTGTGGTGACTCTAAGTGCTTGATTTTGCACCTTGTCCAGCTCTTGTAGTGTGGTATTTAACTGACAGATAACAACATAAGTGTGGTTACTTGAGTGACATAAACTGACAGATAACAACATAAGTGTGGTTACTTGAGTGACATAAACTGACAGATAACAACATAAGTATGGTCACTTGAGTGACATAAACTGACAGATAACATCATGTGTGGTCACTTGAGTGACATAAACTGACAGATAACATCATGTGTGGTCACTTGAGTGACATAAATTGACAGATAACAACATAAGTGTGGTCACTTGAGTGACATAAACTGACAGATAACATCATGTGTGGTCACTTGAGTGACATAAACTGACAGATAACATCATAAGTGTAGTCACTTGAGTGACATAAACTGACAGATAACAACATAAGTGTGGTCACTTGAGTGACATAAACTGACAGATAAAATCATAAGTGTGGTCACTTGAGTGACATAAACTGACAGATATAGCAGCATACAGATGCCCATTGACCATGCGCAACTAATGGTGTTTCTAATCTATGTTTCATATTCAGTAAACACTTAACTTTGTGGTTTAAACAAATGAATCATTGTCTAGTAGCAAATCTTACCACAATTATCAGCCTCATTTATATCATTACATACAACACAATCATTTATATAATTACATTCAACACAATCATTTATATAATGACACCCAACATAATCATTTATATAATTACACCCAACACAATCATTTTTATAATGACACCCAATATAATCATTTATATAATGACATACAACATAATCATTTATATAATTACATACAATACAGCTATTTATATAATTACCTACAACACAACCATTTATATAATTACATACAACACAACTATATAATTACATACAACACAATCTATATAATTACATGCAACACAATCATTTATATAATTACATACAACACAATCTATATAATTTCATACAACACAATCATTTATATAGTTACATACAACACAATCATTTATATAGTTACATACAACACAATCATTTATATAGTTACATACAACACAATCATTTATATAGTTACATACAACACAATCATTTATATAGTTACAGACAACACAAAACAATCATTTATATAGTTACATACAATACAATCATTTATATAATTACATACAACACAATCATTTATATATTATATAGTTACATACAATACAATCATTTATATAATTACATCCAACACAATCATTCATATAATTGCATAGAACACAATCATCTACATCAGTACATACAACATAATCATTTACATCATTACATACAATGCAACTATAAACATGGTTGCTGTCAGTGATGACTGTTGCATCCATACATTTTGTCTATAAATACATGACAATGCTGGAGATTCCCGTCCAACAGAAACTTACGGACACTGCAGTGGTGGCAAGCTGGCATACTGTGTGTGTCTGTGGTGTCGAACTGTCAAAACCTGAGGGCCGTTAGTGGGCAATGCTGCCGTGGTGCTGTCTGTGATGTAGCATTTCTTCCTGTCCTCCACCCAATCAATGAGCGACAGAACCAGCTGCACATTCGGGGGACAGCGGATTACCTGAAAACATCAACACAAAAGTCATATCACCATGTTTTGTTTTTATTTTAGCTATTCAGGTTTCAGTATTGAAGAGACCATTTTGAAGAAAATTGCATTCTATTAAACATTAGTTGCATATCCTTTACAGGACGTCGCAGTGAAATCCAGCATTTTTTGGCTGTTTGTGATTCCAGGGTAAGTTTTATGTTCAATAGTTTGCCATTGCTTTCTAAACAACCAGCACTCATACCATTGTATGAAAACCAAAAAGAAGGTGGTCTGTTTCCACATCATCCGCAGCTGTGTTTCAAAGGTGGTATTCGGGATTACACAGTTTACTGGACCAATCATTGAAACACTTAGTCCTGCCCTGGACCAATCACCGAAACACTCAGTCCAGCCCTGGACCAATAACTGAAACACTCAATCCTGGACCAATCACTGAAGCACTCAGTTCCACCCCAACCAATCACTGAAACACTCAGTCCAATCTTGGACCAATCCCTGAAATACTTAGTCCCACCCCCAACCAATCACTGAAACGCAGTGTGTACAATGTACAGTTAGACAGAGACTACAAACTCCCCTATGTGTGTACAGTATACAGTCAGTCATGGACTATAAACTCCCTTATGTGTGTACAGTATACAGTCAGTCATGGACTATAAACTCCCTTATGTGTGTCCAATGTACAATCATACAGAGACTACAAACTCCCCTATTTGTGACAATGTACAGTCAGACAGAGACTACAAACTCCCCTATGTGTGACAATGTACATTTAGACAGAGACTACAAACTCCCCTATGTGTGACAATGTACAGTCAGACAGAGACTACAAACTCCCCTATGTGTGACAATGTGCAGTTAGATAGAGAGTAAAAACTCGAAACTTTCAACTGAAGAGTTAATGTTTTTACACTGTGTAATTGCAACACGTAAATCCAACATCACTTAGCAACTCAGATTCCCTGCTCAACAACACCGAAATCATGTTGTCTGCAAACACAAGTCTCTAGTTCCTAGCATCGAGTATATCACAGAATCTAGCAAGATTGCAACACATGTAGTCTGTCTTGGGGATATTCTAAGATAAAGCAGATCATCAATGAATATTGTACAATCTTATAAAGGATTCCTTTCCTTCTCTCCACTATTAATATTGTAAAACATTGTAACACCCTCTTACCTCCAGGCATGCATGCCTGCACACACACACACATACACACATACCTGCGCACACATGCACCCACACACATTAAAATACAGAGTACAACCATACATTTTTTTCTCTCTCTCTCTCTCCCTCTCTCTCTCTCTCTCTCGCACACATGCACGCACACATGCACACGCACGTGCATGCACACACACTCTCTCTCTCTCTCTCTCTCTCTCTCTCTCTCTCTTTCACTCTCCCCTCCACAACACACTGAACACATACACTCACTCTTCACACATACACATTCACACTCACTAGAGATAAGAAACAAAAACTTTTGCCAGTCACTAGAAATAACTGTTTGTACTAATTCCCTGGGAGTTACCTTTCTTAGCTTGAGGGAGGTAAATCCATCAGGTTGTTTGCCATACAAGCCAGCACACCACATGGCGCTCCTGCTAAACTGCTCCCGCATGGTGCAGAACACAGAGTTCCAGTACGACTGTACGTATGTTTCATCCACAATAAACATAATCCTCTCACCGCAGTCGCCAATTTCATCTCCCCATCTTGACCTAATTTTGTTCACAAACTCCCGTCTGCAGAATTTGTTGGCACTGACATCAACTGCAATCTGGCAAGTATAACACAACTTGACGTCAGAGATGGCAAGCAATGTAGTTAGAAAGTAGATTGTAACAAAACTTGACATCAGAAATAGCAAGCAATGTAGTTAGAAAGTAGATTATAACAAAGCTTGACCTCAGAAATGGCAAGTGATGTAGATAGAAAGTAGATTATAACAAAATTGTATGTCAGAGATGGCAAGCAATGCAGTTAGAAAGTAAATGATAATAAAACTGTTTGTCAGAGATGGCAAGCGATATAATTAGAAAGTAGATTATAACAAAACTGTATGTCAGAGATGACAAGCAATGTAGTTAAAAAGTAGATTATAACAAAACAAGTTAGAAAGTAAACTGAAACAAAACTTGTCACAGAACTGACACTGCCCAACTTCATACAATAAACAAACTACTGTTGTGTCTTCCATGAAAGGAATCAAGGATTGTATTGGAGATGATGATGATGGTCTTGATAATGATGATGATGTTAGAGAAAAAAGGAAAACAAGTTGTTGAAAGTGTGGGAGAAACTGCAGGCTGTTGGGAGAAACTGCAGGCTGTTGGGAGAAACCCAAGAAGATCTGCCAGTCTTGCAGGATAGCTCCATTTGGGTATTTGAAAACACAGAAGAAGCTGGAGCAGTAAAAGTAGCCGGAGAAGAGGAAGTTAATGTGGGTTTGCTGCCGGACGACACACAATTCAGTGAAAGATTTGTATATACATAGACCACATGGCAGTCACCAGATAGTCATAAGTTCTAAAAATAGAGTGATGTGATCTCCACAAGGTAAGACATTCCACAATGTAACATGAGGGTAACAATGAACAATTGATGTAATAAAGACCTATTTATTTCTATGAAGTCATAAAAATCTGATAGAGGGTGTCTTATAGAAATTAGGACAAAAATCCCTGTGATGAATGTAACCTTTTGCAAGATGGAAAACATAGTAATAAAAAGCTGTCAATTGGAATCAGGAAAAGAGTGAAGTGCTACGTAGAACCCATGCTGTTATATGCATGTGGCACATGGAAAACAAGCAGGCAACCTGAGAAACCTCTAATGGTGGTAGAAATGTGGTTTCTGAGGACAATGCAAAGAATACCATGGATGAACAGAACAAGAAATGAGACAGTTATACAAGAAATAAACGAAAACTGTAAACTGATTAGAGAAATTATACGTATATTTTTGGATATGTTACGAGGAGAATTAAATTGATAAACTTTGTGAAAACTGGGCAAAACTGATGAGACAAGATCAAGGGGAAGACAAAGAGATAAATACTTGTGTGGCTTGGCCACATGGCATGGCTAGGACAAGAACATAGAGCTGATACATGGCTTGGCCACATGGCATGAATGGGAAAAAGAACATAGAGCTGATCTATGGCTTGGCCACAAGGCATGGCTGGGACAAGAACATAGAGCTGATCTATGGTTGGCCACATGGCATGGCTGGGACAAGAACATAGAACTGATCCATAGCTTGGCCACATGGCATGACTGAGACAAGAACATAGAGCTGATCCACGACTATGGTGATCATGTGGGATTGTGTGGGATCCATGACAGCCCACGTTTATAGGCATGGCACATGATGACGATCTAGTCCGACAATAAACAAATTTGCGAGAGGACAGGCAGAGAATCTAGACACCAAATGGATCATGAAAAAGTGAACTACATGCAGTAGGCGCCATATTTTATGGGAATGTGTAAAGAAAGATGGCAACTTGTGTATTCATAGGTTACATAGTGCCACGCAGACAAGACAAACCACTGCATAATGTTGTCACCAACTGGAACACTCACCTCCATCGTGTGCTTCTTCAGTGTGGTCTCTTTGTTTTTGTCGCTGTTTTCTGTGATAGTTTTCAAGATCTGCTTGCCGATTGCTCGACCCGGAGCTCCACGATACATGTTTACTATCACAACAAAATTGCCATCGTTCAAGATCCACCTGCAAGTGAGCAGCAGAGACCAATTCAACTACGTGATTTTGAGACAGTCTGTCAGAATATTTCTAGTTTATAGATTTATATGTTAATATTACCTGTAATATTTCAACATACTAGATGTATATCTCTATATTAGCTGCATTATTTCAACATGCTAGATTTGTGTTTCTATATTATCTTCAATATTTCAACATAATAGATTTATATGTTAATATTAGCTGCAATATTTCAACATACAAGATTTATATCTCTATATCAGCTGCAATATTTCAATAGTCTAGATGTGTATCTCTATATCAGCTGCAATATTTCACATACTAGATTAACATGTCTATGTTAGCAGCAATATTAGTATGTACTAAGTCCATTACCCCATACGGACAACAATCACCTTCGGATTAATAGAACTGTGAGGGTAAAACCATGGGCAGCTGCTTTAGTGGCTGCCTAGTCACAGGATTGTCATTCTGAGCCAGTGATGGACCCTACTATAACTTCTCCTTGATGTTGAATGGGGTAGGGGTAATGGTGAAATTGAAACAAAATAGCAGCAACATTTCAATATTCTAGATTTTTATGATAATCCTAAGAATTTCTCAGGGCCAATCTTTCTTCTTTCCATCACCCCCTACCCCTACCCTTAAAAAAAAAAACACACACACACACACACACACATATTCATATGAGCTTTCCCAAATCTCCCCACATGTAATCACCACTTCAACTATCCCCATCTCCCTACAAGCAATCCCCATCTCCCCACATGTAATCCTCATCTCCCCACATGTAATCCTCAATTCAACTACCCCCATCTCTGTACATGTAACCCTCAATTCATGCCACATAGGCTAAATATCAACGTGAAATCTGGCTACCTGCGAGCTCTCAAGGACAGAACCACAGTCTTGCCTGAGCCAGGTGGCCCACACAGATAGCCCAGTTTCACATCTGCGTCCAGGTAATGTTTCTGGTCAGGAGTGAGCACAATGTTGGCAAATCTCTCCCCAACATACCACACCATCTGACCTTTCCGTCGACCTTCCATCAGACCCTCGATGCGATGCAGCTTTGAGTTGGCATTGTTGCAGACTTTCACAACTGACATGAAGCCAACGTATCTGGAAGTGAGATCATGTGCAACCTCAGTTTCATACAGTACATCTAAAACATTGACAAACACAAACAGTATATCTAAAACATTGACAAACACAAACAGTACATCTCATATATTGACAAACACAAACAGTACAAATAAAACATTGACAACCGCAAACAGTACAAATAAAACATTGACAAACACAAACAGTACATCTCATACACTGACAAACACAAACAGTACATCTCATACACTGACAAACACAAACAGTACATCTCATACACTGACAAACACAAACAGTACATCTAAGACATTGACAAACACAAACAGTACATCTTAAAAACAGACAAACACAAAGAGTACATCTCAAACACTGACAAACACAAAAGTACATCTCAAACACTGACAAACACAAAAGCACAACACTGACAAACACAAACAGTACATCTCATACACTGACAAACACAAACAGTACATCTCATACACTGACAAACACAAACAGTACATCTCATACACTGACAAACACAAACAGTACATCTAAGACATTGACAAACACAAACAGTACATCTTAAAAACAGACAAACACAAAGAGTACATCTCAAACACTGACAAACACAAAAGTACATCTCAAACACTGACAAACACAAAAGCACAACACTGACAAACACAAACAGTACATCTAAAACATTGACAAACACAAACAGTACATCTACAACATTACCAAACACAAACAGTACATCTTAAACATTGACAAACACAAACAGTACGTCTTGAACATTGACAAACACAAACAGTACATCTTAAACATTGACAAACACAATAGGTACAACTAAAACATTGACAAACACAAACAGCACAACTAAAACATTGACAAACACAAACAGTACATCTAAAACATTGACAAACACAAACAGTACATCTCATATATTGACAAACACAAACAGTAGATCTCATACATTAACAAACACAAACAGTACAAATAAAATATTGACAAACACAAACAGTACATCTAAAACATTGACAAACACAAACAGTACATCTCATACATTGACAAACACAAACAGTATAAATAAAACATTGACAAACGCAAACAGTACAAATAAAACATTGACAAACACAAACAGTACATCTCATACACTGACAAACACAAACAGTACATCTCATACACTGACAAACACAAACAGTACATCTCATACACTGACAAACACAAACAGTACATCTAAGACATTGACAAACACAAACAGTACATCTTAAAAACAGACAAACACAAAGAGTACATCTCAAACACTGACAAACACAAAAGTACATCTCAAACACTGACAAACACAAAAGCACAACACTGACAAACACAAACAGTACATCTAAAACATTGACAAACACAAACAGTACATCTAAAACATTGACAAACACAAACAGTACATCTCAAACATTGACAAACACAAACAGTACGTCTCAGACACTGACAAACACAAACAGTACATCTCAAACACTGACACACACAAACAGTACATCTCAAACATTGACAAGTACAAACGGTACATCTCAAACATTGACAAACACAAACAGTACATCTCATACATTGACAAACACAAACAGTACATCTCATACATTGACAAACACAAACAGTACAAATAAAACATTGACAAGTGCAAACAGTACAAATAAAACATTGACAAACACAAACAGTACATCTCATACACTGACAAACACAAACATTACATCTCATACACTGACAAACACAAACAGTACATCTCATACACTGACAAACACAAACAGTACATCTAAGACATTGACAAACACAAACAGTACATCTTAAAAACAGACAAACACAAAGAGTACATCTCAAACACTGACAAACACAAAAGTACATCTCAAACACTGACAAACACAAAAGCACAACACTGACAAACACAAACAGTACATCTAAAACATTGACAAACACAAACAGTACATCTAAAACATTGACAAACACAAACAGTACATCTCAAACACTGACAAACACAAACAGTACATCTCAAACATTGACAAACACAAACAGTACATCTAAAACATTGACAAACACAAACAGTACATCTAAAACATTGACAAACACAAACAGTACATCTAAAACATTGACAAACACAAACAGTACATCTCATTGACAAACACAAACAGTACATCTCAGACACTGACAAACACAAACAGTACATCTCAAACACTGACAAACACAAACAGTACATCTCAAACATTGACAAGTACAAACGGTACATCTCAAACATTGACAAACACAAACAGTACATCTCATACATTGACAAACACAAACAGTACATCTCATACATTGACAAACACAAACAGTACATCTCATACATTGACAAACACAAACAGTACATCTCATACATTGACAAACACAAACAGTACATCTAGGCCCGAGATCTGTGGAGAGACGTGAACGCCTGTGCCAGCTGGCAAGGCACATGATGGTGATGATAAATGTGCCTCAACTCTTCCAGTATGGATATTTATGTGTACATAAATACATGTATCCGTGTGAGCAGCAACATGGATATTTATGTGTACATATTGTAAATACATGTATGCATGTGAGCAGCAACATGGATATTTATGTGTACATAAATACATGTATCCGTGTGAGCAGCAACATGGATATACATGTTTACATAAATACATGTATCCGTGTGAGCAGCAACATTGATATATATGTGTACATAAATGCATGTATCCATGTGAGCAGCAACATGGATGTATAACATAAATACATGTATTCCTTATAACAGCAACATGGATATATATGTGTAAATAAATACATATATCTGTTTTAGCAGAAAATTGGATATATATGTGTGAATAAATACATATATCTGTTTTAGCAGCAAAATGGATATATATGTGTACATAAATACATGTGTCCATTTTAGCAGCAACATGGATGTATATGTGTACATAAATACATATATCTGTGTGAGCAGCAACATTAACAAGCAACAGATTGCCTGGGTTCTAGTAGATATGTTTGTATATACTAGATGTATACATCAGTTCTAGATGGATACATCAAAAATGAAGATTTAGTGTTAGGACACCGACCTTCCAACAATGACCTTCACTTCATCCAAGGGTGATCTTTGGCTAGCCTCCTTCTGACAGTCATGACTGTGTTTGTCTGACACCTCCAGCCATCCTATGTCTCCACCTTTACCTGGTTCAGCCAGTCTAGGGCCCTGGATGTTGAAAAAATACAATCTGCTGATGAAATCTTAAGATACTAAAACCAGCAAATACAAAAATGTCTTGGCACGTTCTGCTCTAGGCAGCTGTGGCTTCACAGTCATTGAATCAGTTCAATTCAGTTCAGGTCAGGTCTGTTCAGATCAGGTCAGACATAGACAATAATCAGGTCTCTGCTGTCACACACAACATGAGACAATATCAGGTCTCTGCTGTCACACACAACATATTTTAATATATTACAGGTAATGCATTTTTTATTACATGCCACAAAAGACAGAAGATCATTCAGGAAAGAACAGACAGTATTGAAAGACAAGATCATTCATGAAAGAACAGACAGTATTGAAAGACAAGATCATTCAGGAAAGAACAGACAGTATTGAAAGACAAGATCATTCATGAAAGAACAGACAGTATTGAAAGACAAGATCATTCAGGAAAGAATAGACAGTATTGAAAGACAGGATCATTCAGGAAAGAACAGACAGTATTGAAAGACAAGATCATTCAGGAAAGAACAGACAGTATTGAAAGACAAGATTATTCAGGAAAGAAGAGACAATATTGAAAGGCAGGAGATCACCCAGGAAAGAACAGACAGTATTGAAAGACAAGATCATTCAGGAAAGAAGAGACAGTATTGAAAGGCAGGAGATCACCCAGGAAAGAACAGACAGTACTGAAAGACAAGATCATCCAGGAAAGAACAGATAGTATTGAAAGACAAGATCATTCATGAAAGAACAGACAGTATTGAAAGACAAGATCATTCAGGAAAGAACAGACAGTATTGAAAGACAAGATCATTCATGAAAGAACAGACAGTATTGAAAGACAAGATCATTCAGGAAAGAACAGACAGTATTGAAAGACAAGATCATTCATGAAAGAACAGACAGTATTGAAAGACAAGATCATTCAGGAAAGAATAGACAGTATTGAAAGACAGGATCATTCAGGAAAGAACAGACAGTATTGAAAGACAAGATCATTCAGGAAAGAACAGACAGTATTGAAAGACAAGATTATTCAGGAAAGAAGAGACAATATTGAAAGGCAGGAGATCACCCAGGAAAGAACAGACAGTATTGAAAGACAAGATCATTCATGAAAGAACAGACAGTATTGAAAGACAAGATCATTCAGGAAAGAACAGACAGTATTGAAAGACAAGATCATTCATGAAAGAACAGACAGTATTGAAAGACAAGATCATTCAGGAAAGAATAGACAGTATTGAAAGACAGGATCATTCAGGAAAGAACAGACAGTATTGAAAGACAAGATCATTCAGGAAAGAACAGACAGTATTGAAAGACAAGATTATTCAGGAAAGAAGAGACAATATTGAAAGGCAGGAGATCACCCAGGAAAGAACAGACAGTATTGAAAGACAAGATCATTCAGGAAAGAAGAGACAGTATTGAAAGGCAGGAGATCACCCAGGAAAGAACAGACAGTACTGAAAGACAAGATCATCCAGGAAAGAACAGATAGTATTGAAAGACAAGATCATTCATGAAAGAACAGACAGTATTGAAAGACAAGATCATTCAGGAAAGAACAGACAGTATTGAAAGACAAGATCATTCATGAAAGAACAGACAGTATTGAAAGACAAGATCATTCAGGAAAGAACAGACAGTATTGAAAGACAAGATCATTCATGAAAGAACAGACAGTATTGAAAGACAAGATCATTCAGGAAAGAACAGACAGTATTGAAAGACAAGATCATTCAGGAAAGAACAGACAGTATTGAAAGACAAGATTATTCAGGAAAGAAGAGACAATATTGAAAGGCAGGAGATCACCCAGGAAAGAACAGACAGTATTGAAAGACAAGATCATTCAGGAAAGAAGAGACAGTATTGAAAGGCAGGAGATCACCCAGGAAAGAACAGACAGGACTGAAAGACAAGATCATCCAGGAAAGAACAGATAGTATTGAAAGACAAGATCATTCAGGAAAGAACAGACAGTATTGAAAGACAAGATCATTCAGGAAAGAACAGACAGTATTGAAAGACAAGATCATTCAGGAAAGAACAGACAGTATTGAAAGACAAGATTATTCAGGAAAGAACAGACAGTATTGAAAGGCAGGAGATCACCCAGGAAAGAACAGACAGTATTGAAAGACAAGATCATTCAGGAAAGAAGAGACAGTATTGAAAGGCAGGAGATCACCCAGGAAAGAACAGACAGTACTGAAAGACAAGATCATTCAGGAAAGAAGAGACAGTAATGAAAGACAGGAGATCAATCAGGAAAGAACAAACAGTACTGAAAGACAGGAGATAAATCAGGAAAGAACAGACAGTACTGAAAGACAGGAGATCAATCAGGAAAGAAGAAACAGTATTGAAAGACAGGAGATCAATCAGGAAGGAACAAACAGTACTGAAAGACAGGAGATCAATCAGGAAAGAACAGACAGTACTGAAAGACAGGAGATCAATCAGGAAAGAACAAACAGTATTGAATGACAGGAGATCAATCAGGAAAGAACAAACAGTATTGAAAGACAGGAGATCAATCAGGAAAGAACAAACAGTATTGAAAGACAAGATCATTCAGGAAATAACAGACAGTATTGAAAGACAAGATCACTCAGGAAAGAACAGACAGTATTGAAAGACAAGATCATTCAGGAAAGAACAGACAGTATTGAAAGGCAAGATCATTCAGGAAAGAACAGACAGTATTGAAAGACAAGATCATTCAGGAAAGAACAGACAGTATTGAAAGACAAGATCATTCAGGAAAGAACAGACAGTATTGAAAGACAAGATCATTCAGGAAAGAACAGACAGTATTGAAAGACAAGATCATTCAGGAAAGAACAGACAGTATTGAAAGACAAGATCATTCAGGAAAGAACAGGCAGTATTGAAAGGCAAGATCATTCTGGAAAGAACAGACAGTATTGAAAGGCAAGATCATTCAGGAAAGAACAGACAGTATTGAAAGACAAGATCATTCAGGAAAGAACAGACAGTATTGAAAGGCAAGATCATTCAGGAAAGAACAGACAGTATTGAAAGGCAAGATCATTCAGGAAAGAACAGACAGTATTGAAAGAATGTCACTGTAGCCATCAACCAGTCTGGGTACAATATGTGGGAGATAAGTGATGAAAATGTGTGGCAACATGTGGGAGATAAGTGATGAAAATGTGTGGCAACATGTGGGAGATAAGTGATGAAAATGTGTGGCAACATTTGGGAGATAAGTGATGAAAATGTGTGGTAATATGTGGGAGATAAGTGATGAAAATGTGTGGCAATATATGGGAGATAAGTGATGAAAATGTGTGGCAACATGTGGGAGATAAGTGATGAAAATGTGTGGCAATATGTGGGAGATAAGTGATGAAAATGTGTGGCAACATGTGGGAGATAAGTGATGAAAATGTGTGGCAACATGTGGGAGATAAGTGATGAAAATGTGTGGCAACATGTGGGAGATAAGTGATGAAAATGTGTGGCAATATGTGGGAGATAAGTGATGAAAATGTGTGGCAACATGTGGGAGATAAGTGATGAAAATGTGTGACAACATGTGGGAGATAAGTGATGAAAATGTGTGGCAACATGTGGGAGATAAGTGATGAAAATGTGTGGCAACATGTGGGAGATAAGTGATGAAAATGTGTGACAACATGTGGGAGATAAGTGATGAAAATGTGTGGCAACATGTGGGAGATAAGTGATGAAAATGTGTGGCAACATGTGGGAGATAAGTGATGAAAATGTGTGGCAACATGTGGGAGATAAGTGATGAAAATGTGTGGCAACATGTGGGAGATAAGTGATGAAAATGTGTGGCAACATGTGGGAGATAAGTGATGAAAATGTGTGGCAATATGTGGGAGACAAGTGATGAAAATGTGTGGCAATATGTGGGAGGTAAGTGATGAAAATGTGTGGCAACATGTGGGAGATAAGTGATGAAAATGTGTGGCAACATGTGGGAGATAAGTGATGAAAATGTGTGGCAACATGTGGGAGATAAGTGATGAAAATGTGTGGCAATATATGGGAGATAAGTGATGAAAATGTGTGGCAACATGTGGGAGATAAGTGATGAAAATATGTGGCAACATGTGGGAGATAAGTGATGAAAATGTGTGGCAACAGGAACTTGAAATATATTACAATGACAGGAAGGTCAAAGGACCAATGATCAAACTAGGCAGATAATTTGAGTGTTTCTGGCATAAACAGAGACATCTAGAGGACAAACAATTAAACCAGAAATATTGTTTATAGCATAAACAGAGACATCTGAAGGACATAATATTAAAAGGTCACATGACTGTCTCGCTTTGAGCAAGGCATAAAATAAATTAAGTGACTTGCAAACACAAGAACAGACTTGAAGAGGCATGATCGTCTCTTTCAGTCAGGCAGCATATCATTTGAAAACTGGAACTGAAGTATAAAAGAGATATAAATATTTCTATAAGACCGAAGAATAAAACTGCATGTAATTGTTCAATGAACTTCTGGTACCCATTTCTTTATCCCGAAACTGACTTCATCATTGTGAACCTCAGGGAAGACATGTTGTGTCCACCATGTTCGAAATACGTGGAAGTCATCCTGAAAGTTGAGCCTGCACTTGGGCATGTCCTCCTGGCACAGAAACAGGCATCCCTGGCACTTCTGTCGAACATGAAACAAATGACAGGACATGATCACTTCTGTCGAACATGAAACAAATCACAGGAAAGGATCACTTCTGTTGGACATCAAACACATCAAAGGAAAGGATCACTTCTGTCGGACGTGAAAAAAATCAAGGGAAAAGATCACAAAACAGGCACCGGCTGAGGCAGAAGTATTTGTCTACATGAGTTTGTTGATATTATTATTCTAATTTATGATGAGCTGGTACATCCCTAATAAAACAGCATGAGATTAGTGTCTACCTAAGGTCAGACATAGTGATAGCTTCACTCCATCGTTACAACACAACCTACAACTTAATCTATCTAAGTAACACACAGTGATCGTGTTTGATATGGGAATACTACAGTATGTGATATGGGAATTGTACAATACATGAAATGGGATTTCTAGAGTATATTATATGGGAATTCCATAGTATATGATATGGGAATAATACAGTAAATGATTTAGGAAGTCTACAATATATGATATGGGAATAATACAGTAAATGATTTAGGAAGTCTACAATATATGATATGGGAATAATACAGTAAATGATTTAGGAAGTCTACAATATATGATATGGGAATATTACAATTTATGATATGGGAATTCTATAGTATATGATATGGGAATAATACAGTAAATGATATAGGAAGTCTACAATATATGATATGGGAATAATACAGTAAATGATATAGGAAGTCTACAATATATGATATGGGAATATTACAATTTATGATATGGGAATTCTATAGTTTATTACATAAAAATTCTACAATATATGATATTGGAATTCTACAATATATGATATGGGAATTTTACTATATATGATATAGTGTATGATATGGGAATTCTATAGTATATTGGGTACAGTAAATGCTGTGTATATACTGAGATTAGTAATTGAACGTTCTACAGAAATAAACAAAGATCTACACTTTTGCTTTATTGACTACACAAAGGCTTTCGATAAAGTGAGATAAGTCGACATGATAAGGATGCTTGAAGATCTACAAATTAATGGAAAAAACCTTAGACTTGTAAAAAACATATATTAGAAATAACAACTGTCACAAGAATTGATAATGAAGTACGTCAATATCAGCCTATTAAGAGAGGTGTGCGACAGGGATGTGTAATGTCTCCAGATCAATTTTCCCTGTACAGTGAAAATACTGTCATAAATTTTGATGATATGAAAGGAACCATCATTGGGGCACATAACATAAATTACATTAGATATGCGGATGATACAATATTGAATGCAGACCCCCGGGAAGGTTAACCCGGTCAACAAACGCCCACAGAAGTCGGATGTGTCAGCCTAACGGCGCAAGAACGCAGCTCTGCTGTAAACAGGCACAACGCAATCACGTCCGAAAAAAAACTACGGATGAACGAAGAAGAAGAAGAAGAATGCAGACAATGGACAGCATCTGCAACATTTAGCAGATGTGGTTGTTGCTCACAGTGAGCAACTAGGGTTAGAATTGTCGTTGTCACTAGGAAGAAGGAAATACCACAATGCAACATACAAGTAAATGGGCATATTCTTAAACAATTGAATCGGTACAGTTATCTTGGAACAGTCATAACATCTGATGGGAGATGCCTTGAAATTAGAACAAGAGTCGCCATGGTGAATGCAGTCTTTTACAAGATGAAAAAACATACTGATCAATAAAAAAAAATGTCATTTGCAATGAGAAAAAGAGTGTTGAAGTGCTACATAGAAACTGTACTTTTGTATGGATTTGAAGCATGGACAATGAGTAGTCAGGCTGAAAAACATCTGATGGCTGTGGAAATGTGGTTTCTGAGGAGAATGCAAAGAATACCATCGACAGACTGAAAAAGCAACGACCAAGTCCTAGAAGAAACAAATGAAGATCGTAAACTGATTAGAGACATTAGACGTAGACAGTTAAAATTTTTTGGGCATGTTATGAGAAGAAATGGATTGGAGAACTTGGTGACAACTGACAAGATCGAAGGGAAAAGACCAGGGGGAAGACCGAGAAGTAAATACCTGGATGGCTTGGCCACATGGTATGGTGGAGACAAGAACACTGAGCTGATCCACAACTCTGGTGATCAAGTGAAATGGCAAGTCTTGATCACCCACGCTTATCAGCATGGCATACGGTGGATGGATGATACATGATATGAGAAGTCTATTGGTAGCAGTTTGTGTGTGTGTGTGTTCACATATCCATTACAGGACATCGCTGCCAACATCAGCATCTGTCAGCTGATTGTTGATTTCTTGGCAAGATTACGCTCAGTAGTTTGCCATTGGTAGCATATATAGACAATATTTAAACATTGGGTTTTTACTTATGAAACCATCACAGTTGGAAACAGCTTGACAGGACGAATCCAACGATGTCTCAATGAAGACTGGACGTCAATTCTAAGCAGAGTTATTAATATTTTGTGTCGTGATCTACAATCAGGAAGTGCAAAGGAACCTGAATAAAATTAGCACAGCTGATCTTGGCCCAGTAAAAAGGGAGCTAAGAACATTAAATGTTGCTTTCTTTTACTGTGGCTTGTTTATTTAGCTATACAAGTACACAGATAAATTACTGATACAAATGAAACTTGTTCTCATTACTTAAAGTTAATACACATCCGCTTTTGCGTGGGTGGCCCTATTTTGAGTTTTGGGAAATGGATGCCTATCGCATGATTTTGCTGAACATTGTTCCTGAAAAACACCAAAATAGGGGGCTGAGTGGTCTCGAGGTATGGTGTCCGCCTCGAGTGCTGGAGGTCCCGGGTTCAGGCCACGGTGAGGACCGGGATTTATTTAACAAATCCACCAGGACTTCCAGTAATAAAATTTCCCCTGGTCTGTGGGTAGTGAGATCGGATGCCCGTGTGTATTGTTGCGCACGTAAAACATCCCTTGGCAGTTGGAAATCGAAAAATAGTAGCCTAACGGTGCTGCCCGGGCAAAATTTCGAGTTAAAAATCTACCCAAAGTATTTCAGGATCCTCGCCGATGCAACGGAGTTCGTGCACTGAGCTGAGTTTCTCCAAACTCAGGTTTGAGTTAGGAGGAAAACGGAGCACTTATGGGTTAAACCGTGTGCCGTGATGTTGATCCAACGACTAAACTAAACTAACTAAACTTGTTCCTGAATGCGGGTAAAAGCGGGCATTGTTGAAATTCTTCACATATATGTAAAATTGAACGCAGTATTCAAAAATGCAACAAAAAGTCAAGGTTGGTTTAACATACAGAAGTTACTTTCACAAATTAGCTTACTGTACACAAAACAACATAAATAACTTCAAGAGAATAAAGTTCTCAATAACAAACGCTTGCAGTTTAGCATACAGACCACTCCTGCAATGATTAGAGCTGTTTCCCCCAATCTGTGACGCGTGGTTCATCAAATCAAAAGCAGATGTGGGTAAAAACTGGAAGTCACTCGATGGTCGCTAACAATTGTCTGGGAATAACTCTTCCACCCCCCACCCACTACTCATAAAGGCCGGTAACTGACATTGCTACTATTGGGCATAATAGTTTCACTTAATGAAGATTTGAAATGGCAGCCAGAGACATTCTATCATTTAACCAAGGGGGAATACACACCTGCTTGAGCTCATCATCTGCCAGTGCATCTGTGAGGTACTCCCTCTCCAGGTTTGGCAGTGCAGCGATCTTTGTTCGTTTAAAGTCCTGCAGGTTTAAGTCAGCCATGACATGATCAAACACCTTTTCATCTCGAAGCAGCTGATTCGTTGCTTTTCTAATGTTCTCTCTGATTGGTGTACTCTTGTCTCCTTCATATTCATGAAAGTTATCACCAATGGCCTTGACCTGCATTGGCAAGAGATGTCAAAATATGCTAAGATTTCTCACAACTCACAATTTCTAAAATTATTGCGCAATTTGTAGTCAAACAGCAAGTAATATTAGCAAACAGGAAATGTTCAGTCAGAACAGGCAAAGGCCAAATCTGTGAAGTAGGTGCCGGCCACACATTCTTCTCGAATGGAAGGAAGAGTGAGGAAAGACGCCAATCCGGTGTGGGATTTGCCATTAAGTCGGCCCTGGTTAGCAAACTAGCTGAATTTCCTAAGGCTATAAACGTCAGGCTTATGACCATTAAGTTATCCTTACTGAACGGAAGGAAGCATGCAACCATTGTGAGTATCTATGCACCAACCATGACCAATGAAGATGACGTCAAGAACAAGTTATATGAGGACATGCACAATGTATTAACATCTGTTCCCAAAGGAGACAAACGTATACTCCTTGGGGACTTAAATGCCAGAGTAGACAAGGACACTGCCTCTTGGAGTGGCATCATTGGAAAGCACGGAGTTGGACATTGTAACAGAAATGGACTCCTCCTCCTTCAGACCCGTGCTGAAAATGAACTCCTGATTACCAACACAATTTTCCGTCTTCCCATGAGAAATTGGACATCATGGATGCACCCTCGTTCAAAATACTGGCACCTCATTGACTATGTCATCGTCAGGAGGAGTGACAGACAAGACGTCGAGTGACAAAATCCATGTATGGTGCCGAATTTTGGACAGACCATCGTCTCATTGTCTCAAAAATAAACATACACATCAAACTATCGCGTTGTCCTTAAGGGGAAAAAGTGCAACAAAAACTAAATGTCACCCGCCCAAATAGTAAGAAAGTTCAGCTGTCGTTTGGAAATATGCTCGAGGACTGCCTGAAGCCCAATGCTGTAGCTAAACAGGATGTGGAAACAAAATAGGTAGCCCTAAAGGACATACTCTGCAACACTGTTGTTGAAATCCTGGGTCCAGCCCCCCCCCCCCCCCCCCCCCCCCCCCCACGAAAGCAAGCATAAAGACTGGTTTGATAAAAATTCTGAAGACATCAACCAATTGCTGGCCAAGAAACACCTTCTCCACAAGGCAAATTTGAATGATTCGAAGCCAACATAAAAAAAGATACCTTCAACATTTGAAGAGTCATACATAATAAATTTTGGCACATTTGGAACTCCTTGCTGAGCAATAAAGCTGATGAGATTCAAAGCTTTGCTGACAGACATGATATGAAAAACTTTTATGACTCACTAAAAGCGGTCTATGGTCCTACATCACCAGGCATAGTTCCCCTCCTCAGTGCAGATGGGGGAATATTGGTCACAGACAAGAAAGAAATCCTCCAACACTAGGCAGAGCATTTTAGCAACATCTTAAATGCAATCTGCTTCATCGATGACAAAACCATCAATTGCCTTCCCCAAGTCCCCACTAACGATACTCTTGCTGACTTACCAACCATAGTAGAAATTAACAAAGCTATCCATCAACTTTCCACAGGTATGGCCCATGGTCCTGACAGAAATGCCTTTGAAAACGACATTGGAATAGACATCAACTACCGCATGGATGGAAAGTTGTTCAATCTCAGAAGGCTGAAAGCTAAAACCATAACTACCCCAGCGACACCGTCAGAAAGCTCCTATTTGCTGACGATTGTGCTCCATATGCCAACTCAGAGGTAGACATGCAGCATAACATTTCAGCTTTCTCATATGCCTGTGCCAACTTTGGGCTCAATATCAACTTGGAGAAGACTTTAGTTATGTACCAGCCAGCTCCAGGAATTAATCACACCGAGCCGATTATCAAAGTGAAAGGTCATTGACTAAGTGTTGTTGATAAATTCACCTATCTTGGCAGCACTGTGTCACAAGCTGCCACAATTGATGACGAAGTGAATGTAAGAATCTCCAAGGCCAGTGCGACCTTTGGTAGACTGTACAAAGATGTGTGGGACAGAAATGGAATAAGCCTGCAAACAAAGCTCAAAGTCTACAAAGCAGTTGTATTATCTACACTGCTATATGCTTGTGAAACCTGGACTGTTTACCAGCAACATGCCAGGAAATTAAACCACTGCCTAAGGAAGCCATTGAAGATTAAATGGCAAGACAAGATCCTAGACACTGAAGTCTCAGAAAGAGAGTCCATGCCCAGTTTCTACATTCTACTAATGAAGAATCAGATTTGCTGGGCTGGTCACTTGACTCGCATGCCAGATCACAGTCTCCCTATGGTAAACGTTCCCAAGGCGGCCTGGGGAATGCTTTAAAGACACTCTGAAGATCTCACTAAAAGTTTTTGGAATTTATAACGACACCTGGGAGACTGCTGCCAAAGACCGAAATTCGTGACTTACATCATTACGCAAGGGTTTAGTCGCTTGTGAAGCAAACAAGACTGCAAGAGCTGTGAACAAACAGGCTGGACAAAAAATAAAACCACCACAGGAGATCCTCCTCCTGGAACGTCAAGCATTCTTTGTCCACATTGTCAAAGAAATATTTGAGCCAAAATAGGCCTTATGAAAATAAAGATTGTTCGTTCGTTCGTTCTTAGAACTCACGGCTCCAAACTTTCAACCCCACTGGATGAAATGAATGGTCATCATCATTCTTGATGGACAAACACCATGAGTATGTTACTCACTTCCACAGTGTTGAAATGTTTAGACAGAACAATGAGAATGTCACTTACTTCCACAAAGATGACATGTTTAGGTAGAGCTATGAGAATGTCACTTACTTCCACAAAGATGACATGTTTAGGTAGAGCTATGAGAATGTCACTTACTTCCACACAGATGACATGTTTAGGTAGAGCTATGAGAATGTCACTTACTTCCACACAGATGACATGTTTAGGTAGAGCTATAAGAATGTCACTTACTTCCACAAAGATGACATGTTTAGGTAGAGCTATGAGAATGTCACTTACTTCCACACAGATGACATGTTTAGGTAGAGCTATAAGAATGTCACTTACTTCCACAAAGATGACATGTTTAGGTAGAGCTATGAGAATGTCACTTACTTCCACACAGATGACATGTTTAGGTAGAGCTATGAGAATGTCACTTACTTCCACACAGATGACATGTTTAGGTAGAGCTATAAGAATGTCACTTACTTCCACAAAGATGACATGTTTAGGTAGAGCTATGAGAATGTCACTTACTTCCACACAGATGACATGTTTAGGTAGAGCTATGAGAATGTCACTTACTTCCACACAGATGACATGTTTAGGTAGAGCTATGAGAATATCACTTACTTCCACAAAGATGACATGTTTAGGTAGAGCTATGAGAATGTCACTTACTTCCACAAAGATGACATGTTTAGGTAGAGCTATGAGAATGTCACTTACTTCCACAAAGATAACATGTTTAGGTAGAGCTATGAGAATATCACCTACTTCCACAAAGATGACATGTTTAGGTAGATCTATGAGAATATCACCTACTTCCACAAAGATGACATGTTTAGGTAGATCTATGAGAATATCACCTACTTCCACAAAGATGACATGTTTAGGTAGATCTATGAGAATATCACCTACTTCCACAAAGATGACATGTTTAGGTAGAGCTATGAGAATATCACTTACTTCCACAAAGATGACATGTTTAGGTAGAGCTATGAGAATGTCACTTACTTCCACAAAGATGACATGTTTAGGTAGAGCTATGAGAATGTCACTTACTTCCACAAAGATGACATGTTTAGGTAGAGCTGTGAGAATATCACTTACTTCCACAAAGATGACATGTTTAGGTAGAGCTATGAGTATGTCAATCTCCCCTCGCTCGTGGCCTGATCCCTTGGGAAAGTTGACGTCCATGTCCAGAGGACAAAGCTTCTCTTCAATCGAGGTCTTCAGCCTGGACAGGAAGTGATCATATTCATAAGAACTGATCATGAAAAATGGGCCGACTTTTGTTGTCTGCATTTGCGTGCCGAGATAGTAGATCATGTCACTGATGAAGCTGTGTGCTCTGTCACTCCTGACATCAGTGTCTGTCGGTGGAATCAGTTCCATCACTCCTTCCTCATTGACTTCTCCTTCCTGAAATGTAAAGAACAGACTGCAATTCTCATCAGTAATATACCTCACAAAGTCTACATTATAACAGACATGATAAGGAGTTTTACATCACAAAGTCTACATTATAATAGTTATCAATTACACAGAGGTTAATCTCACAAAGTCTACATTATAACACACAGATTTATTTAACAAACTCTACATTATGTTTATCATCACACATAGGTTTATCTCACAAAGTGTACATTATGACAATTATTACATACAGAACTTGTCACAAAAAGTCTAATTTATGACAATCATTACATAGAGAAATTATCTCACAAAGACTACATTACAACAATCATTACATAAAGAACTTATCTCACAAAGTATAAATTATAACAATCATTACATAGAGAACTGATTTAACAAAGTCTACACTATGACAATCATTAACATAGAGAACTGATCTTCTCACAAAGTCTACATTATAACAATCATTACCTAGAGAACTGATCTCAAAAAGTCAATATTATGACAATCATTACATAGAGAACTGATCTCACAAAGTCTAAATTATGACAATCATTACATAGAGAACTGATCTTCCCACAAAGTCTACATTATAACAATCATTAGATAGAGAACTGATCTCACAAAGTCTAAATTATGACAATCATTACATAGAGAACTGATCTTCCCACAAAGTCTACATTATAACAATAATTACATAGAGAACTGATCTCACAAAGTCTAAATTATGACAATCATTACATAGAGAACTGATCTTCCCACAAAGTCTACATTATAACAATCATTAGATACAGAACTGATCTCACAAAGTCTACATTATAACAATCATTACATAGAGAACTTATCTCAAAAAGTCAATATTATGACAATCATTACATAGAGAACTTATCTCAAAAAGTCAATATTATGACAATCATTACAAGAGAACTTATCTCAAAAAGTCAATATTATGACAATCATTACATAGAGAACTGATCTTCCCACAAAGTCTACATTATAACAATCATTACACAGAGGATTCATCTCTTGTACACTCTCTGAAGTTTTGTCGCCAGCGTTGTGGTGAAGAGGGTAAGGAATGTGTTGTGCACACACTGCGTTTGAAACACAGCTGCCAGTGATTTGGAAGCAGACTGCCTTGCGCTAGTTTTTATACAATGGTAAGAAGAGAGTTGGTCATACAGAAAGCAATGGCACACTACTGAACATAAACTTGCCTTGTAAGGTGGAGAAAGGAATGTTTCGTGTGGAATGGCTGACCTCGCTTCAGGGGTCACAGATTGTGAGAACTGTATGGATTTTTTGCCCTGGACATGCGGAAGTGCGGGGGGGGGGGGGAATTACCTGTGGACAAGGGAGAGGTGGTCGTGCGCTTGTGGGACCAGGAGAAGAATGCGGAGGAACAGATTGAGAACCCGTATGTGGAAAGGATGAGATTGCGGGGGATTGGGGGGTTCTGGTAGAATCAAAACTTAGAGGGAAGACCAGGAGAATTTTCAATCAGACTGTGGTGGGAACGATTAGTAGTGTGACACTTCACTGGCTGTTGAACGAGGGGACAGGGCGCATTAGAGAATGTCCTAAGTGCAGTCATGTCAGTTCTTAGCTCAACTCAACTCAACAACTTGCCTAGTAAATCACATACAGCCAAAGATATGCTGGGGTTGACAGCGATGTCCTGTAAAGATACGCAACTAATGTTACTTAAACAGTGTAACATTCAGGGCCGATTGATCTCAGCTCACCTATATTGTAACCAGCTCATCTCCTTGATTGTTACATCCCAGGCCATGTTAGATAAATCACTGCTCTCTTTACCATGAAAACACACTGAAAAGTATATACACTGTCACGAATTGGCCGCCTTAACATCCCAGAATATTTTTCTCGGTCTCCAAATTTGAGACGCCAAATTGAGAAAGAATGAATTAATCACACTACTCCAAAATTATCTAGTCGTGAGGTAAGATTATTCACAAAAAGCCTCTAGCCATGACGTAAGCTTGCAGATGGCAAGTAAAATGGCAACTAGATAATTAGTATACACCTTGGGAAACTGCTGACCCAGACATGCTGAATCAACAATGAACTGGGCCAGTGGTTGAATAAAGGCAATTAACGCCAGATGGAGATAATAGCCCCAGGGCTATAAACAAGCCCCATCCACTCTGACTGGCAGACCCAGGTAGGTGTGAAATCACTGATAAGACTGTGAAACTGATCTGGGGCGGGCAACGCAAAACCATCCAGGTGTGACACTATGGTGAGGGTTAGTGGTTAAAAGAATTTTTATGACTGGACAGACTTGGGGTTAATTGCAATCATTGTCAGGAGGAGATAAGAAGAATTTATGACGGGAATGCCAAAGAGATAATAGTGTCTCAGACACTGTCTGCTAGACTCAGCTTAAATAAGGGTCCCTAGCCTGTTTTATGTTAGATTAAAGTTGACTTCAGAACAGGTAGGAACTATCTCAATGTCTGTAGTCATATGCATGATTTTTTGTGTTGGCTTCTAGGAATTATTTCTTAGTAACTAGTCCCTTAGTAATTCTCTTAGTTTCGTAGATGGATGGACCGATTTTCAGTCTATATCTGATCTAGGTTATTGCAAGAACTATCATTGTCATAGGTTACTTGAGTGTTCTTTCTGAGTTCTGTGTTCAATATCATTGTGCTGTAAGTGCTACTCTTCTGAGAAGTAGAAACTTATGGAAGGCAGGTCTTGTCTAGATATACTTGAGGTGTCGTAGCAGATGCTTGCCATCTCTTTCTAAACCAGACTAGTCTCGTTTTGGTGTGTGCCTTTGTTGTACAGATTATAGTCAACTGACTATTTATTTAATTCTTACAACAGCAGTAACTAAGTGTGATTAAACCGGGCAGCTCAGCAAATATAGCTGGTCTGTTTGGTCACTTCAATTAGACTTGTTGTATATCTCATTTTGTAGCTATATAATATTAGTACTCATTAATAATGCCTGATGCTATTATGTGAGTATCATTAGATGTCTATCTTGAAGTAATATAATGTTTACGGATATGTTGGATGTATGTATGTGTAATTTCATATGAATATACGATGCTAGGAATATGCTTCGTACATATTCTTTTTGTGTATATACATCTCATTTCGTATACCTACAAACTAACTAGTGCATTATGCTATTATGTTAAAGTATCATAATATGTCTAGTTTAATTAATGTTTTATGTGTATTTCATGTTTGGTATATTGATTTGTCATATGCTAGCCTATCAATATGACGTGTTATATTATGGTGTGCGCATTGGCACACTAACCATCGATTGCATTTGTAGCAGAGGTGTAATGGTACAGACATTACCCACAAGTGTTATGGGGTATATGGTGCTAAACTTTCTCAGTGTATTGTGGGCGTGCGTCCACGGTAATGCATGGAAACCTGGCACAGCTATTGGTCACGGCTTGTAAGCCCGGATGACCTGGCATTGTTATAATACCCTTACCGACCCTGTGAGCTGCTAAACTAACATTGGACGGAGCGGCTGTACGACACAGAAATTCTGTATTAGCGACACGGACATGGGGCGGCAGAAATGTAATCAGTACAGGCGTGTGAGACAATTGAAAAGCCCGTCCCAGACTAAAGACAGTAGAGAGAAGGAGGATGGTGAACACAGTAGAGCTGGAAGATAAACTTGGCCAGACTGGTCATTGTATATGTTTGTGTTATGATATGTTTTAATTAGGATTGCGCTGATGTAGAACTGATATAACACATTCTTGACTTTCTTTCAAGCTCTCACAAGGAGCACCTATGTTACAGATCTCAAGAACGAGTGAAGACTAGGTAGAGCTAGGACTGGCATGAGTCAGGATACCGGCAAGCTGTTCTTTTTTGAGTCTACTGGAGAGTGGGGATCTGGACCACAGTTCCAGATAGATGAAGTAACAAGTAAAGTTACGTAATATTTGTCATCAATATCAATATGTATATGATTTCATCATCCTCATCTTGAACCATCAGATGTCTATGATTATGATTAGTAAATAAATGTTGTAGTATTGTAACTCATAGTTCTGTCGTTATCTTTTAATTCCAATTGTGCATACGTGTTGTGTGTGTACATTGGTGGGGGTTCACTTACACACCAAGGAAAGGAGCAGTCAGGGAGAAAAACCTGTACTGAGATAGTCGTCTATATTCATATATTAAGACTTAAACATCTATCTCAACTAAACTTCTCTTTCCTATTCCTTGGCGAATATTCAGCACAGTTCATTTCATTTTGTAACGAGCCACTTGGAGCTGTACGTTGGATATTCAGGGCTTAATCTGTAGTTCAGCCATATAGATTTTGTCCCTAGTCAGTTTCTGACTATCTGTGGTTGCTCGCCAGTGAATAATACATTCATCTAGCCGGTGGGGCACCCCGACTTCTGACAGATTTGGGGTCCAGTCCGCGATCCTGAACCAGGATTCTAGTAATCATAGTGATTCTACTAGACCCTAGACATACGATTTTAAAAGTTAACTCTTGTAATCTTCAGTCATCAAAATAGACTATCATCAAATGTAGCTACTTTTAGTTGAGGAAGTTTCAGAGTATAAATATAACTTTTCAAAAGTTTATAACAGATAAGAACTTATGAGAAAACTACCATCATCTATCATTTATTGATAACTGTTTGTAACTATTATCAATTAGTGTTACCATTAATCATTTATTGATAATTGAACACTTTAATCATATTTACATTGATGTGTTTGATGATTTAACTGCTTGACTGATTTGCAATTTTATGCTAATATATGCTATGTTCATTTTGACATGTATGCAGTGCATTTTAATGTTTATTTAGGTAAATATTATTGTTGATTACTGTGTAGTATATCTCTCACACTTACTTCACTGCTGTCGCCAGATACTACTTGAATATTATTTTCAGTTGTCTTTCACTGCTGAGGCTAAACTATACACATTGGATAGCGTAGACTGTCAGTAGTTAACTCTTGTCGTTCTAGCTTAGATCTGATTTTTGATATATACATAGGAGCTTACCGGAATATAGTCCTTAGCAATTATGGCCTTACGTTACCGGAATCCCGAAGAGGACATGAAGGCGCGCGCAGATTTCTCAGAGTCCGCGAAAGGGTGGGGCATAAGAAAAGGCTTAAAGGGGGAGCAACTAGAAATGTATATCATAGCTGAGTTAGAATGGTGGGACCAAGAAGAAGAAATTATGTTTAAAGAAAATGATGAGTTCTTTGGAGCACAAGAGCGTAGCAAAACTGAAGAAGCAGAGATTAATAAACAGCATATTGAAGTAGTCAATGCAGAGAAGCTAACCTTTCTAGCGGAACATAAGGTAGGAGATATGGATGCTCATCCAACCAGGAAGGAAGGGACATCTTTGCCACCCACCGCAGAATCAGAGTTAGTGGACCGGGAACTACAGGTTCTCATTCGACCCAGTCCTAAACGGAAAAGAGGGAAGAAAAAACGTGCCAAGGGCATTTCAAACAGTCACAAACGTGATAACTGTTTGCACCACGGCAATAGTCGTTTGACAGTAGAGGACCTTCAGGAAAACCACTTGACTGCTACGAGAAATGAATCTCGAGAGAAAGAGGAACTGAAGACAACCTTTAATGAGGTCGCAGGCGGAGACCTAGCCGATTCTCACATTCCCTTCTGGTCACAGAATCACGAAGTGGAATTACATCTGACTGAAATAGGGAGGAAGGAAGGAACAGAATCCCAGGTGAATTTCACTGCTGCAACGCGAGAGAAGTCACTAATTATCAGTTCAGATAATTTACCTAGTAACAGTTACCCAGAGGACAACTGTTTGCACTACGGTTTGCCAGTACAAGACTCCCAGGAATCTCATTTTACTGCAACGAGAGGTGAAACTCAAGAGGAAGATGACCTGGGGACATCTTTTAAGGAGGTCGGAGATCGAAAGGTAACCGACTTTATTATTCCCTTCAGCCCAGACGAGGAAGAAGTGGGATTAAATTTGACTGACAGTGGGATGAAGGATGACCCGGAACCCTGTGTGATCTTTGAGGCTGCAGCTCAGGAAAAGACACTAGAAATCAGTTCAAATGATTTACGTAATGTGATGGATTGCTTAGACAGCCCAGCACAGGATTTACCTCAACTGGACTTAGCCCATGAAAGCACGACCAGAGAGGAACATCCAGACCAGGAAACATTTCCAGTTGTTATCTCACAGTATACCAGTTCGGAGACTCAGGAAACACAGGGAATTGTTAGGAGCCAGAATATGGACTCTGATATTGTGCAGACAACATTGTCTGTAGTTGCTAAAGAAGAAAATTCTTTGCACAAGATGGAGGAAGAAACGCCTATCATCTCATTAGCTGAAGTTATCAGGGAATTCCAGCAACAGGAACCTGAAGTAACAGAAGTCAAGAGTGGTTTGGAATCAACACTCTTAGGACTCAATCTACCCTTCAGTCAGGTCGATTTGATAGGAGTAGATCAGCTAGTTGTGGATACTTTATTCCAAAGTAACTCCACTTTATCGCCCTGGAGTAACTATGTTATTTCTCAAGGCAGGACAACTTGGCACACTAAATTTCCAATTTCTAGCACGGTTTTTACAAGAAACTCTAATGTAGAGAAACTCAGCCCATTAACTGATTATCAGGGGAAGAAACCGCGACACCGAGGAGGGACGATTGTTACTCCCGACTTTGAAGGAGGAAAGCGCCAGTTGAATTTATATCATGGGACCATGATGTGTAACATTATTCCTTTCAAAAGGAAGATATTGATGGATCAGTTGAGAATCTATAATGGATGGAGGAAAATCACGGAGACAAGCTTTGCTGTGGCCAGCTTATGCAAGACCTCACTACGGGTACATCCTCGGCTGAAAGGAGTAAATCACGTGAGTGAATGGTGTAAAACAATTGCTGCCCAGAGGCGTAGAAGAATCAAGTTGATTGTGATCTTTCCCAGAGGGGTAAAATTACAACCTCCTGACAATTACCGGATTTTACCAAGCTATTGCATGGAATCCCGGCCGAAAACCAGGTACAAGGACCTATCCAAAGTATCATGGGAGTATGGAAATGGAACGTCTTTATGCAGATGCAGGACAACCCACTGCCACAAGGAATATTGGAAACCTTTAGGCAGATACAGAACGGAGAGTGCTTAGGCATTATTCTGGGATGTACGGCGTGCTTTGACAAAAGATTTCTGGCAGAAACTTTTTTTTTTAAGGGGAAAGCTCTGTCACGAATTGGCCGCCTTAACATCCCAGAATATTTTTCTCGGTCTCCAAATTTGAGACGCCAAATTGAGAAAGAATGAATTAATCACACTACTCCAAAATTATCTAGTCGTGAGGTAAGATTATTCACAAAAAGCCTCTAGCCATGACGTAAGCTTGCAGATGGCAAGTAAAATGGCAACTAGATAATTAGTATACACCTTGGGAAACTGCTGACCCAGACATGCTGAATCAACAATGAACTGGGCCAGTGGTTGAATAAAGGCAATTAACGCCAGATGGAGATAATAGCCCCAGGGCTATAAACAAGCCCCATCCACTCTGACTGGCAGACCCAGGTAGGTGTGAAATCACTGATAAGACTGTGAAACTGATCTGGGGCGGGCAACGCAAAACCATCCAGGTGTGACACTATGGTGAGGGTTAGTGGTTAAAAGAATTTTTATGACTGGACAGACTTGGGGTTAATTGCAATCATTGTCAGGAGGAGATAAGAAGAATTTATGACGGGAATGCCAAAGAGATAATAGTGTCTCAGACACTGTCTGCTAGACTCAGCTTAAATAAGGGTCCCTAGCCTGTTTTATGTTAGATTAAAGTTGACTTCAGAACAGGTAGGAACTATCTCAATGTCTGTAGTCATATGCATGATTTTTTGTGTTGGCTTCTAGGAATTATTTCTTAGTAACTAGTCCCTTAGTAATTCTCTTAGTTTCGTAGATGGATGGACCGATTTTCAGTCTATATCTGATCTAGGTTATTGCAAGAACTATCATTGTCATAGGTTACTTGAGTGTTCTTTCTGAGTTCTGTGTTCAATATCATTGTGCTGTAAGTGCTACTCTTCTGAGAAGTAGAAACTTATGGAAGGCAGGTCTTGTCTAGATATACTTGAGGTGTCGTAGCAGATGCTTGCCATCTCTTTCTAAACCAGACTAGTCTCGTTTTGGTGTGTGCATTTGTTGTACAGAATATAGTCAACTGACTATTTATTTAATTCTTACAACAGCAGTAACTAAGTGTGATTAAACCGGGCAGCTCAGCAAATATAGCTGGTCTGTTTGGTCACTTCAATTAGACTTGTTGTATATCTCATTTTGTAGCTATATAATATTAGTACTCATTAATAATGCCTGATGCTATTATGTGAGTATCATTAGATGTCTATCTTGAAGTAATATAATGTTTACGGATATGTTGGATGTATGTATGTGTAATTTCATATGAATATACGATGCTAGGAATATGCTTCGTACATATTCTTTTTGTGTATATACATCTCATTTCGTATACCTACAAACTAACTAGTGCATTATGCTATTATGTTAAAGTATCATAATATGTCTAGTTTAATTAATGTTTTATGTGTATTTCATGTTTGGTATATTGATTTGTCATATGCTAGCCTATCAATATGACGTGTTATATTATGGTGTGCGCATTGGCACACTAACCATCGATTGCATTTGTAGCAGAGGTGTAATGGTACAGACATTACCCACAAGTGTTATGGGGTATATGGTGCTAAACTTTCTCAGTGTATTGTGGGCGTGCGTCCACGGTAATGCATGGAAACCTGGCACAGCTATTGGTCACGGCTTGTAAGCCCGGATGACCTGGCATTGTTATAATACCCTTAGCGACCCTGTGAGCTGCTAAACTAACATTGGACGGAGTGGCTGTACGACACAGAATTTCTGTATTAGCGACACGGACATGGGGCGGCAGAAATGTAATCAGTACAGGCGTGTGAGACAATTGAAAAGCCCGTCCCAGACTAAAGACAGTAGAGAGAAGGAGGATGGTGAACACAGTAGAGCTGGAAGATAAACTTGGCCAGACTGGTCATTGTATATGTTTGTGTTATGATATGTTTTAATTAGGATTGCGCTGATGTAGAACTGATATAACACATTCTTGACTTTCTTTCAAGCTCTCACAAGGAGCACCTATGTTACAGATCTCAAGAACGAGTGAAGACTAGGTAGAGCTAGGACTGGCATGAGTCAGGATACCGGCAAGCTGTTCTTTTTTGAGTCTACTGGAGAGTGGGGATCTGGACCACAGTTCCAGATAGATGAAGTAACAAGTAAAGTTACGTAATATTTGTCATCAATATCAATATGTATATGATTTCATCATCCTCATCTTGAACCATCAGATGTCTATGATTATGATTAGTAAATAAATGTTGTAGTATTGTAACTCATAGTTCTGTCGTTATCTTTTAATTCCAATTGTGCATACGTGTTGTGTGTGTACATTGGTGGGGGTTCACTTACACACCAAGGAAAGGAGCAGTCAGGGAGAAAAACCTGTACTGAGATAGTCGTCTATATTCATATATTAAGACTTAAACATCTATCTCAACTAAACTTCTCTTTCCTATTCCTTGGCGAATATTCAGCACAGTTCATTTCATTTTGTAACGAGCCACTTGGAGCTGTACGTTGGATATTCAGGGCTTAATCTGTAGTTCAGCCATATAGATTTTGTCCCTAGTCAGTTTCTGACTATCTGGGGTTGCTCGCCAGTGAATAATACATTCATCTAGCCGGTGGGGCACCCCGACTTCTGACGATTTCATCATATACACAAACAATCACGCACGCACATACACACACACACACACACACACACAACACCAAAATGCATGCAAAGAAAACTACATACACTCATACAAACACACACACATACACTGAAAGAGACATACACTCATGCAAACACACACATACACTGAAAGAGACATGCACACACACAAACACACACACAAACATACGTATAGCCCAACACATACATTAACACTGGCACATATATACATTCACATATAAATGCAACAATTCTCACCTTCCCCTTATTGATGTGCACATCAGGCACTCGATATGTTTCCCTCCCAATATGTGGATACATATTTTCAATGTTTTTCTGAAGATAGGCGACCAGCGCCACCTGCCGGAACCTCTCTTTGCGTGTGATGTCAGTGTTGTCATTCTCAGCAATGTTCAACACCAGATCTGTCACGTCCAGATCCTGAATGGGGTGACATGTGGCACAATATGATACACATATGTGTGTGTGTGTGTGTGTGTGTGTGCGCGTGTGTTTATATGTATGCGTGCATGCGCGCGCACTTGTCTGTGTGCGTGCATGCGTGTGCATGTGTGTGTGTGTGTGTGTGTGGAGATACTATACACGTGTTTGTTTGTGGAGATACTATACACGTGTTTGTTTGTGGAGATACTATACTTGTCTGTGTATGTGTGTTAGTGTGTGGGAGAAGGAGCTTCAGTACCCTGCGGTCGATTTTCTCAGTATGATGCAAGTCTTTGAAATGCCGCCCCTGACATGTATGATTTCTTTAAGAATACCGCCCCCTAACGGTGCCATGCAGCCACCTCTCTGTACCATAGGACAGCATGGCCATGTGTTGCTCCCAGTCTAATGTGTATGGGGCACTGTAACAATATGTGTGGGTCTACAATATGTGTTGGTGTACAATATGTGTGGGTCTACAATATGTGTGGGTCTACAATATGTGTGGGTCTACAATACGTGTGTGCATGATTATTATACCATATAAGTGTGGGTCTTGTTGACTTTCATGTTATATGTACATCCATATTGTTGACTTTCATGTTATATGTACATCCATATTGTTGACTTTTATGTTATATGTACATATTGTTGACTTTCATGTTATATGTACATCTTGTTGACTTTCATGTTATATGTACATCCATATTGTTGACTTTCATGTTATATGTACATATTGTTGACTTTCATGTTATATGTACATATTGTTGACTTTCATGTTATATGTACATCCATATTGTTGACTTTCATGTTATATGTACATCTTGTTGACTTTCATGTTATATGTACATCTTGTTGACTTTCATGTTATATGTACATATTGTTGACTTTCATGTTATATGTACATCCATATTGTTGACTTTCATGTTATATGTACATCTTGTTGACTTTCATGTTATATGTACATCTTGTTGACTTTCATGTTATATGTACATATTGTTGACTTTCATGTTATATGTACATCTTGTTGACTTTCATGTTATATGTACATCTTGTTGACTTTCATGTTATATGTACATCTTGTTGACATTCATGTTATATGTACATCCATCTTGTTGACTTTCATGTTATATGTACATATTGTTGACTTTCATGTTATATGTACATCTTGTTGACATTCATGTTATATGTACATCCATCTTGTTGACTTTCATGTTATATGTACATATTGTTGACTTTCATGTTATATGTACATCTTGTTGACTTTCATGTTATATGTACATCCATATTGTTGACTTTCATGTTATATATACATATTGTTGACTTTCATGTTATATGTACATCCATATTGTTGACTTTCATGTTATATGTACATCTTGTTGACTTTCATGTTATATGTACATCTTGTTGACTTTCATGTTATATGTACATCTTGTTGACTTTCATGTTATATGTACATCTTGTTGACTTTCATGTTATATGTACATCCATATTGTTGACTTTCATGTTATATGTACATCCTTATTGTTGACTTTCATGTTATATGTACATCCATATTGTTGACTTACATGTTATATGTATATCTTGTTGACTTTCATGTTATATGTATATCTTGTTGACTTTCATGTTATATGTACATCTTGTTGACTTTCATGTTATATGTACATCTTGTTGACTTTCATGTTATATGTACATCTTGTTGACTTTCATGTTATATGTATATCTTGTTGACTTTCATGTTATATGTACATCTTGTTGACTTTCATGTTATATGTACATCCATATTGTTGACTTTCATGTTATATGTACACCTTGTTGACTTTCATGTTATATGTACATCCTTATTGTTGACTTTCATGTTATATGTACATCCATATTGTTGACTTACATGTTATATGTATATCTTGTTGACTTTCATGTTATATGTACATCCATATTGTTGACTTTCATGTTATATGTACATCTTGTTGACTTTCATGTTGTATGTACATCTTGTTGACTTTCATGTTATATGTACATATTGTTGACTTTCATGTTATATGTACATCCTTATTGTTGACTTTCATGTTATATGTACATCCATATTGTTGACTTTCATGTTATATGTACATCTTGTTGACTTTCATGTTATATGTACATCTTGTTGACTTTCATGTTATATGTGCATGCATCTTGTGGAGTTATATTTTTAATAATGATTATTTTAAAACACAAACATGACAGCAAACATGACTTACTATCAAGTCTTTTTCTTTGCCTTTCCTGCCCCTCCGCCTCCCAGAGGAAACACCCGGTCTGCTGCCATCTGTCTGTCCACTGGTCTCTCCATCTGTTGTTGTTGTTTTCTTATGTTTTCTACCCCTGTACACAACAGAAATACACAAACATGAGCGGTGAAATCACTGTCCTCATGCAACACACATACAATGTATACGTTCAACACTCTCACTTCTGGTGTGACACATCAGTCAGTGAATGAAAACCAGGTCCGGTGTGAAACATCAGTGAGTAAATGAACATAAGGTCTGGTGTGAAACATCAGTGAGTAAATGAACACCAGGTCTGGTGTGAAACATCAGTGAGTGAATGAACACGAGGTCTGGTGTGAAACATCAGTGAGTGAATGAACATGAGGTCGTCTGGTGTGAAACATCAGTGAGTAAATGAACACCTGGTCTCGTGTGAAACATCAGTGAGTAAATGAACACGAGGTCGTCTGGTGTGAAACATCAGTGAATAAATGAACACGGGGTCTGGTGTGAAACATCAGTGAGTGAATGAACATAAGGTCTGGTGTGACACATCAGTCAGTGAATGAAAACCAGGTCCGGTGTGAAACATCAGTGAGTGAATGAACATAAGATCTGGTGTGAAACATCAGTGAGTGAATGAACATAAGGTCTGGTGTGACACATCAGTCAGTGAATGAAAACCAGGTCCGGTGTGAAACATCAGTGAGTGAATGAACATAAGATCTGGTGTGAAACATTAGTGTGTGAATGAACATGAGGTCTGGTGTGAAACATCAGTGAGTGAATGAAAACCAGGTCTGGTGTGAAACATCAGTGAGTGAATGAACACGAGGTCTGGTGTGACACATCAGTGAGTGAATGAAAACCAGGTCTGGTGTGAAACATCAGTGAGTGAATGAACACGAGGTCTGGTGTGACACATCAGTGAGTGAATGAAAACCAGGTCCGGTGTGAAACATCAGTGAGTGAATCAACACAAGGTCTGGTGTGAAACATCAGTGAGTGAATGAACATAAGGTCTGGTGTGACACATCAGTCAGTGAATGAAAACCAGGTCCGGTGTGAAACATCAGTGAGTGAATGAACATAAGATCTAGTGTGAAACATCAGTGAGTGAATGAACATAAGATCTGGTGTGAAACATCAGTGAGTGAATGAACATGGGGTCTGGTGTGAAACATCAGTGAGTGAATGAACACGGGGTCTGGTGTGATACATCAATGTGTGAATGAACACGGGATCTGGAGTGAAATATCAGTGAGTGAATGAACACCAGGTCTGGTGTGAAACATCAGTGAGCGAATGAACACGGGGTCTGGTGTGATACATCAATGTGTGAATGAACATGAGGTCTGGTGTGAAACATCAGTGAGTGAATGAACATGGGGTCTGGTGTGAAACATCAGTGAGTGAATGAACACGGGGTCTGGTGTGATACATCAATGTGTGAATGAACATAATGTCTGGTGTGAAACATCAGTGAGTGAATGAACATGGGGTCTGGTGTGAAACATCAGTGAGTGAATGAACACGGGGTCTGGTGTGATACATCAATGTGTGAATGAACATGAGGTCTGGTGTGAAACATCAGTGAGTGAATGAATGTGGGGTCTGGTGTGAAACATCAGTGAGTGAATGAACACGGGGTCTGGTGCGATACATCAATGTGTGAATGAACATAATGTCTGGTGTGAAACATCAGTGAGTGAATGAATACGAGGTCTGGTGTGAAACATCAGTGAGTAAATGAACATAAGGTGTGGTGTGAAACATCAGTGAGTAAATGAACACCAGGTCTGGTGTGAAACATCAGTGAGTGAATGAACACGAGGTCTGGTGTGAAACATCAGTGAGTGAATGAAACATGAGGTCGTCTGGTGTGAAACATCAGTGAGTAAATGAACACCTGGTCTGGTGTGAAACATCAGTGAGTAAATGAACACGAGGTCGTCTGGTGTGAAACATCAGTGAATAAATGAACACGGGGTCTGGTGTGAAACATCAGTGAGTAAATGAACACAAGGTCTGGTGTGAATTATCAGTGAGTGAATGAACACGAGGTCGTCTGGTGTGAAACATCAGTGAGTGAGTGAATACGGGGTCTGGTGTGAAACATCAATGTGTGAATGAACATGAGATCTGGTGTGAAACATCAGTGTGTGAATGAACAGCAAACAAGTCACACACAAACAACTGACATACATAATTGCCGCTAGTGTCACTGCAGGCGGTTAGACAAGAGCACACTGGGACTGCAGTCTGTCAACATGGTTGACAGTGTCACATCAGATGTCAGCATGGTTGACAGTGTCACATCAGATGTCAGCATGGTTGACAGTGTCACATCAGATGTCTGCAGACAGAACCACCACTGGAACACCCTGCAACATGTCACACACATATGACATTATCAGTGTCATAGTTATGACATTATCACAGATGTGACATTTTCAGTAACATAGTTATGACATTATCACAGATGTGACATTCTCAGCATCATAGTTATGACATTATCACAGATGTGGCATTCTCAGTATCATAGTTATGACATAATCACAGATGTGACATTATCAGTATCATAGTTATGACATAATCACAGATGTGACATTATCAGTATCATAGTTATGACATAATCACAGATGTGACATTATCAGTATCATAGGTATGACATTATCACAGATGTGGCATTCTCAGTATCATAGTTGTGACATTAGCATAGGTTCATAAAGCTAATGGATAATGCTTTGGAAAAAAAAAGAGTCTGGCACATGAGACCCCTAGCATAAGAAAGGAGGTGGAAGCAGTCACAGCAGCCTTCCGATGGTTGGAGGCGACTGCTGCAACACATTTTGTATTTATTTGGGACTCGCGGAGTATGCATAGTAAGGTGGAGAAAGGAATGTTTCGTGTAGAATTGCTTGCCTCGCTTCAGGTGTCACAGATTGTGAAAAGTATGGATTGTTTTAAAACATTTGATGGCTACAGAAATATGGTTTCTGAGGAAAATGCAAAGAATACCATGGACAGACAGAAAAACAAATGATCAAGTACAACAGGAGACAAAATCGTAGACTGATTAGAGAAATTAGACGCAGTCAAAATGTTTTGGACATGTTATGAGAAGAAATGGATTGGAGAACTTGGTGACAATTGACAAGATCGAAGGGAACAGACCAAGAGGAAGACCGAGAGGAAAATAGCTGGATGGCTTGGCCATATAGCATGGACGAGATAGGAATACTGAGCTGATCCACGACTCTGGTGATCGCGTGAAATGGCGAGTCATGACCGCCCAGGCTTTCCGGCATGGCACATGATTGATTGATTGATTGATGCGGGAGTGTGGGGGAATGAACAGGGTGATAGGCTGGCAGGGAATGCACCTCTTGGTGGTAGATTACCAATGGACAAGCGGGAGGTGGTCGTACGCCTGTGGGACCAGGTGGGGAAAGCAGGGAAACAGGCTGAGAACCCGTATGTGGAAAGAATGATATAGCGGGGGATCAGCAGGTGTTCTGGAAGAATCTCATGTATGTATTCATGTCTACCAGTTCTAATATACGGCTACGAATCCTGGACCATTAGTCAACAAGCCGGAAATCCCTGGAAGGTTTGGAGATGACAGAAGAATGCTGAACATTCCTTGGGCAGCCCACATGAATACTCGTGGGGAGGGGGGGGGGGGGGGGGGGTTAGGGGAAGGGGGTGAAATCGCAACCACAACTTATCACAAACACCAGAAAGAGGTAGTTTTCACTTTTTGGTTACGTTATGAAAGGACAACAAGTGGAACATGTGACAACTATACAGATTTGTGGAAAGAGACATAGAGAAAGACAGTTTGCGAAGATTCTCGACAGTCTTGTGTCATGACACGGAAGGGAGTCAACATACAAACTGATACATGCGGTCGGGGATCGTAATTTGTGGATGCACATGATCGCCAACGTCAGTCGACATGGCATTTAATGATGATGATCTATTTGTCCTGCCATCTGTAACAATGTATTCAAACATTTATGCTATTGTTTTCTCGTTGCGTCCAATTTCATGTACTTGCTTGTTTGTATGCGAACATGCGCGTGTGTGAGTGTGCGAAAGTGTGTGTGTCTGTGTGTGTGTGTGTATGAGTGACTTGTGACATTATCAGTATCCAGTGAGCATGTGTCTATAAATTATAAGTGACCATACGTATGTGTGTGGGTGCGTGTGTGTGAATGACAATGCCTATGTATAAGTGTGTGTGTCTGTGTATGAGTGACTTGTGACATTATCAGTATCCAGTGAGCATGTGTCTATAAATTATAAGTGACCATACGTATGTGTGTGGGTGCGTGTGTGTGAATGACAATGCCTATGTATAAGTGTGTGTGCGAGTGTGCGTGTTTCACGTTGGTGGTTATGTCCTATCGCAGGTCTCCTATTTTATATTGCTGAAGCGGGTTTATGTCGCGCCGTTTGTTTCCATACCATAAATGGAGAGAGTCAGAGTTATTTCCTCTCTCTTGTTTCCATCATGGGAGAGCTTTCCCCTCTCTCTCTGCTTTCTGTCGTTGAAGAGTTTGACTTCACTTCTCGTTTCTTTTGTTGGAGAGTTTTCATTCATCTTTCATGATTCTGTTGTGTGTGTGTGTGTGTGGGGGGTGGGGGTGTGTCACTTCACGCCTCGTCTCTTACGTTGTTTGTGTTGGCGGGTTCGTGTCTGTTTGTCTATCGTTGATGGGTGATTTCATCGTTTCATCGCCTCTCTTGTTTGTATCGCTGTTGTGAATGATGCGTCGCCTCTCTTGTTTGTATCGCTGTTGTGAATGATGCGTCGCCTCTATTGTTTGTATTGCTGTTGTGAATGATGCGTCGCCTCTCTATTGTTTGTATCGCTGTTGTGAATGATGCTTCATTTCTGTCTGTTTCGTTGTTGTGAAGCACCTCTCTTGCTTGTATCGTTGTGAATGATGGGATTCTTTCGTCTCTCGTCAAGTGTACGTACATTGTAATTCTACTGAATAGTTCTGCTGCTCGTCTCGGCTTGGGTGAAAGTCTGTCCCTAAAGGAAGGTCCCATGTTGTGTGTGAATGACTTGTCTGTCCGCCGCCCAACCTTAGCCCCGCTGAGACCTTGTTCCTAAGTATGATTTCAGTCCTCTCTCTGTCTCTCTCTGTCTCTCTGTCTCTCTGTCTCTCTCTCTCTCTCTCTCTCTCTCTCTCTCTCTCTCTCTCTCTCTCTCTCTCTCTCTCTCCTCTGTGTGTGTGTATGTGGGTGTTATATTTCCCCGTTTACTAACACTCTGGCGATGTCTTTGAGGACGGAGGGAACAAGAACAAGTAAATGGTTTCTAATATCTCAGTCGTGTAGTTACATACGGCAGCTAGTTCAACCTTTGATCAAATTACGAACATCAAACATATCGATCGTGTGAGCATGTAAACATCAAACATATCGATCGTGTGAGCATGTAAACATCAAACATATCGATCGTGTGAGCATGTAAACATCAAACATATCGATCGTGTGAGCATGTAAACATCAAACATATCGATCGTGTGAGCATGTAAACATCAAACATATCGATCGTGTGAGCATGTAAACATCAAATATATCGATCGTGTGAGCATGTAAACATCAAACATATCGATCGTGTGGGCATGTAAACATCAAACATATCGATCGTGTGAGCATGTAAACATCAAACATATCGATCGTGTGAGCATGTAAACATCAAACATATCGATCGTGTGAGCATGTAAACATCAAACATATCGATCGTGTGAGCATGTAAACATCAAACATATCGATCGTGTGAGCATGTAAACATCAAATATATCGATCGTGTGAGCATGTAAACATCAAACATATCGATCGTGTGGGCATGTAAACATCAAACATATCGATCGTGTGAGCATGTAAACATCAAACATATCGATCGTGTGAGCATGTAAACATCAAACATATCGATCGTGTGAGCATGTAAACATCAAACATATCGATCGTGTGAGCATGTAAACATCAAACATATCGATCGTGTGGGCATGTAAACATCAAACATATCGATCGTGTGGGCATGTAAACATCAAACATATCGATCGTGTGAGCATGTAAACATATCGATCGTGTGAGCATGTAAACAGATCAGGGGCTAGTCATGTGCTCACCACTACCGCATGTCATCCGGTTGCAGATCTTGGACCAGCGTTTATACAACCGTGCAGATGCTCTAGGGATCATCGACCAGCGTTTATACAACCGTGCAGATGCTCTAGGGATCATCGACCAGCGTTTATACAACCGTGCAGATGCTCTAGGGATCATCGACCAGCGTTTATACAACCGTGCAGATGCTCTAGGGATCATCGACCAGCGTTTATACAACCGTGCAGATGCTCTAGGGATCATCGACCAGCGTTTATACAACCGTGCAGATGCTCTAGGGATCTTAGAAGACAGATGTCATCATTCGTGTTGTCTGTCTAGATTGAGGAGGTTGGAGGAGGAGACGAAACTGAATAACCAGAAGAGTAAGAGAAGGGACAAAAGAGGTGGGGAAAACAGAGGCGACAGAAGCAACGATACTAATGGTTGAAGGTTCTCGCCAAGCATACCTAACCGTTCTCTGTCTGTCTGTCTGTCTGTCTCTGTGGTGTGTGTTTTGCTCTCTCTTTCCGTTTATGTGTGTGTGTGTGTGTGTGTGTGTGTGTGTCCTATCACTCTACCATCCTCTCTCCACCGTCCCGTCCTGGTCTACCGCATCTGCCCCCACCGCCACCTCCCCCCCCCACTCCCCCGAGACCGACATGAGGGACTAAAGAGTGGCGGTAGACATCAAACGCCCCATCAACTGATCTGTTTGTCCTTGACCTTATATGCGTGCTGTCTACATTTGCAGATCAACAACTGTGGGCGGGTTCGATGGAGGGCGGGTGAGAATGACAAGAATGTCGGGCTCACACAGACATGTGCTCAATGTTTCTGTTTGTTTACAGGCAGTTGCTGATGCAGGTTCAATGGGGGGGGGGGGGGGGCGGGTGTGAGACGGCCACGAGTGACAAGAATGTCGAAAGAACTGAAATGAACACAAGAATTGAAATGGCGCACGAGGTGAGAGTACCTCAAAGTCAGCGTAATGGATTATACAGTCCAATCATGCTGACAACACACCCCAATCACGCTGACGACACACCCCAATCACGCTGACAACACACCCCAATCACGCTGACAACACACCCCAATCATGCTGACAACACACCCCAATCATGCTGACAACACACGCCAATCACGCTGACAACACACCCCAATCACGCTGACACAAACAAGTGAAATACAATGTAGGTCGGCAGTGTGTGGCTGTGGTCAAGTGTACAGGTTGTCGCCAGCAGTGACCGTGATATTGTAAGTAGGTGAACTCAGTTCCTGCTAGACTTGTCTGTTCCCAGACAGAGAACCAAATCTGGCGCTGACGTCAGCCAGAGCAGACGTCCCCGAGACCAGGTCACTGACAGTCACGTGATCAGTTTTCGGGAACATCGACCAGGACACGGATACAGCGTCTAACATGTTTGATCAGTCTGTGTTGTCATTATATAGGACACTGTCTTTATACAGGACACTGTCTTTATATAGGACACTGTCTTTATATAGGACACTGTCTTTATATAGGACACTGTCTTTATACAGGACACTGTCTTTATATAGGACACTGTCATTATACAGGACACTGTCTCATACAGGACACTGTCTCATACAGGACACTGTCTCATACAGGACACTGTCTTTATACAGGACACTGTCATTATACAGGACACTGTCTCATACAGGACACTGTCTCATACAGGACACTGTCTCATACAGGACACTGTCTCATACAGGACACTGTCTCATACAGGACACTGTCTTTATACAGGACACTGTCATTATACAGGACACTGTCTCATACAGGACACTGTCTCATACAGGACACTGTCTCATACAGGACACTGTCTCATACAGGACACTGTCTCATACAGGACACTGTCTTTATACAGGACACTGTCTCATACAGGACACTGTCTCATACAGGACACTGTCTCATACAGGACACTGTCTCATACAGGACACTGTCTTTATACAGGACACTTTATACAGGACACTGTCATTATACAGGACACTGTCTCATACAGGACACTGTCTCATACAGGACACTGTCTCATACAGGACACTTTATACAGGACACTGTCATTATACAGGACACTGTCTCATACAGGACACTGTCTCATACAGGACACTGTCATTATAAGGACACTGTCATTATACAGAACACTGTCATTATTCAAAGTCACTTGACTGTATGCCAGATCACAGTTAGTTAGTTAGTTAGTCGACAGATCATCCTCATTGCACATCGAACCATTCAGTCCATAAGTGCTCGGATCCCCTCCTCAGCAAATCCCGCAGCGTGTAGCGGCTAACGACGCCAGTTCTGTGTTGGTTTATCAATCTTCTTTGGCTTCCTGCGTAGTGTTCTTGTTTGGCCACACCTCTTTTAATTTGCTGCTCTCGCAGTCTGGCCATTGTTGTAGATTCACAGTCATCACTTGGTTCTCGCAAAAGTCTTACTTCTGGTAGAGCATTCAGAATGTCGGCCTGGTCCATGGCGCGTCCGCCCTCCACAGTAGCCTCACATGCGAGCTTGTCAGCCCGCTCATTTCCTTGTACTCCCGCATGCCCTGGCACGAAGATGAAACTAATCTTTGCCAGTCGAGACCGCTCCAGAGGCAGCAACCATTCTCTTCGGATCGACCCCTCCTCTATCCTCTTGATCATGTTCATTGAGTCGCTAAGGAAACAAGCCCTAGTGAATGTCTGTGTCTCGAGCCATGTTATTGATTTACTTACTGCCATGACTTCCATGGTCAGGCTACTTGTGGTTTCAGTAAAAGCACCAGAGTCCTCCTTCACAATTCTCCCTCCGGCCCGAGCTGTAAAGGCCCATGAGCTTCTCACATGTCGGACGACCGACCCATCTGTGTAGATGACCGCGTCACCGTCTAGCGAATTCTCGAAAATCAACGCTTGTACTTCAGCCTCAACAGCAGCCGGATTTTCTTGTCTGCATTTTCTGTCAAGTTGGATGCAAACTGAAAAGGATGTGCAGAAGTCTGTTGGCACTTGCACCCACTCCTCGCCAGGTTCTAAGTCCTCAAGTGAACACACCTGTTGAAGAATGTCTTCGGCTTGACCCATCCACGACCGTCCTCTTTTTAACCTGCTGCCCTTCACCTTCCTAATTTCACTATGCAGTGGATGTTGTGTGTTTGCGTTAATTCTGAGGTAGGCGCGTGCCCTGCAATCTTGTATTCTCTCTTCAATGGTTGGAAACCCAAGAAGGTAGCGCATCGCCCTGCATGCTGTATCTCTTGTACATCCAAGAATAATGCGCATAGCTTCTTTCTGTATCCTTTCCATCCGTTCTATCTGCTTATGGCTGAGAGTCAGGATTGCCATTGCATACTCCAAAACAGACATGACCACCCCCTCGTACAGAAGACATAGATGGCGCTGCTCACAGTTTGCTGCCGCCATCACCCGCATCGCTGCCAAACCCCGCTTGGCCTTTGTTATCACCTGGTCTATGTGCACATTATAAGCAAGGCTTCGATCAAACCGTATCCCCAGGTAATTCATTGCCTGCGTTCTTTCCACCGTCTCTGAACACAGCATTACAGTTGGTGTTGGAGTGTTGACAATATGATTATTCAACGAGAACCAAGTCACTGTTGCCTTTGTTGGGTTGACCATTGCCCCAGCTTCATCACACCAAGTACTTATGCGATTGAGTTCGGTTTGTAGTTCCACAGCAACCTCCTCTCTATCCTTCCCCTGACGATATACTAAAACATCATCGGCATATGACAATGTCCTGCCAGGTCCAGTGATCTGCTCACTGGTGATTCTCACTGTGTAGGCGTTGAACAGTACCGGAGATAATGGTGATCCCTGTGGTAGGCCAGGATATATTGTTGTTGGTTCCGAAGTCCAACTGCCACATCTAAAAACTACTTTCCGTTGGAAGAGGGCTGCAGCGATCCAACTAAGGAGGAATGGACTTATGTTTAGTTCGAGAAGCTGAAACATTAAAAAATCCAGTGGTACTCTGTTGTATGCGTCCTCAAGATCAATCGCTGCAGCAACGGTTTCAGTGCCTGAGTGGAAACCTTCATAGACATCCTGGGCAAAGACTGCTGCATTGGTCCAGGTTTCCCTTTTTGGACGGTACCCACCCAGGGTGGGTGGGAAAACACCTTGCCTCTCTAGTTGGCTTGATATTTTCCTGGCATTACCTTCTCCAGCAGCTTGCCTATTGTATTCTGCATGGTTATAATTCGATATCCCTGAATTTTTGTGTGGTCTTTGTCAGGCTTCGGCAAGGGAATCAGATAGCTGTGTAACCATTCCTCCTTGATGCTAGCACCCCCTATACTGTTGTTGTACATGTCTGCTAGTTTCTCTAGCTCATTGTCGGTACACCTATTTATGTCGTCGTATCTTATGCCATCAGGACCTGGAGCACTGTTTTTTGATCGTCGAAGCACAGCCTTGATTTCTTTCACTGTTACTGTGTCTTCATCCGAAGTGTCCTGGGCCTTGCATCTGTCTGAGGTGACCTCCTTGGCCAGATTTCGGCCTCCCATGTCTGTCTGGTTGCTTTGCTCAAGGTAGCGTTCAAAGAGGGCTTTGCCTTTGTCCAGATCACAGGTTCCCTGAACGAATTTTTTTTACGGCGAGCTGCGTTGTGGTAAACGCTCTCAAGGCGACCAGAGGAAACGTTTTAAAGACACTGAAGATCTCACTAAAAGCTTTTGGAATTCATCATGACACCTGGGAGACTGCTGCCAAAGAAAGAAATTCGTGGTGTACATCATAGCGTAAGGGTGCAGTCACTTATGAAGCAGTCAGGACTGCAAGAGCTGCGAAGAAAAGGCTGGACAGAAAAACCACTGCAGGAGATCCTCCTCCTGGAACGTCAAGCATTCTTTGCCCACATTGTCAAAGAACATTTCGAGCCAAAATAGGCCTTACCAGATATCTTAGGATTCACGGTTACAAACTTTCAGCTCCACTGGATGAAATGAATGGTCATCATCATTCTTGACGGACAAACTCCACCAGTAGCACTGTTATGATTGTTGTGGTGATACATGTTCATTCAGATCGACTGCACACCTCATCGCATGAATCATCTGCGTGGCCAGCCAGACGTACGGGAGACCCCATGTCTGGGTCTGACAGCAATATACTGCCCACATGACGTCTCTCGAGTGGGTCGTGTCCGTGTGGTCAACGACCCATGGGTGTCCACAACAGATGGCGTCTCTCAGGTGGGTCGACTTCTCTCAGGTGGGTCGACGTCTCTCAGGTGGGTCGTGTCCCTGTGTTTAGCCACCCATGGGTGTCCACAACACGTGACTGTATCCGGCCAGAGCACACACATGACTCCAGTCATCACGTGACCGTGAAGTGACTAACTCACTCCGTGCAGTTTTGGCTACTTCCTGATTTCCGTGACAGCGTGCAAATACCCGCCACATGTGCCAAGTTAACGTCAGTAGCATCATTCTGAGTGCTACTACAATATAGCTGTACCATCCCCATGTGTTTCAGAGCAAGTACAATATAGCTGTACCATCCCTGTGTGTTTCAGTGCTAGTACAATATACCTGTACCATTCCCATGTGTTTCAGTGCAAGTACAATATAGCTGTACCATCCCCATGTGTTTCAGTGCTAGTACAATATACCTGTACCATTCCCATGTGTTTCAGTGCAAGTACAATATAGCTGTACCATCCCCATGTGTTTCAGTGCAAGTACAATATAGCTGTACCATCCCCATGTGTTTCAGTGCAAGTACAATATAGCTGTACCATCCCCATGTGTTTCAGTGCAAGTACAATATAGCTATACCATCCCCATGTGTTTCAGTGCAAGTACAATATAGCTGTACCATCACCATGTGTTTCAGTGCTAGTACAATATAGCTGTACCATCCCTGTGTGTTTCATTGCAAGTACAATACAGCTGTACCATCTCTGTGCATTTCTTCTAAGTACAATACGGTTATGGATGTGACCCAGTGGTGTGCACCAACAAATGATAATGATGAGTCAGTTACGGAGGAATGTTACGTGAAACTTCAAAGTGCTGTAGATAATCACAGAACTGGCAATCTCTCGGCGTGGGTTGTTGACCCGAATAGCAAGACAGAATCAGATGATACGGGATATGAAGAGATCATATGTAAAACGTGGAGTCTAGTTTGACAAGTTTGTTGTATGTCCCTTGCCGGACGTTTCATTCATCCCCAGCATGTATTGGCTGTTTGTGATTCACTATGCATTTTACGTTCAGTAGTTCGCCATTGCTTCCAGAACGGCCGACGATTCATAACACCGACACCAGTGAATGAAATAAGGAATAACTCTCTATTTTCGCTCATGACCCCAAGTCCGTGTTTCCCCTTGATCTCTTCAATGCCCGTGTTACCCGATGCTCTCTTGGCATTCGGGTCACCCACAGAGACAGAAAGTTGATCCACGACTCTGGTGATCGTGTGAAATGGCGAAAACGAAAATTACCGCCCACGCTTATCAGCATGACACGTGATGATGATGATGATGATGATGATGATGATGATGATGATGATGATGATGATGATGATGATGATCAAACTTGTGATGTGTCGATTACTTTGATTACCTAAAATTGTTTGCAGTTTCATTTACAGTTCTCCCTTAACCGTTTCATCATCGTCCTTTGTGGGTGGCTAAAACTGGCTTACATTCATGTTTAGTTTCTGTTTTTGTAGTTGTAAATGTTGCTATTACTATATTACTATTGTTGAACTGACTGCTTCTCATTCTATTAGTGTTTGTTCTGCCTCTTTAGGTAACATTAGGGCCACCCCCTGACTGTCGGAGAATTTCGTTCTACATAGCCTGGGGAAAAGCACTGCTTAGAAGTAGCTATTTTTCTTTTCCGATCCACCTTATTTTGCAAAATCCCAAAATTCTAATCTCATACTAGTATTTCATCTCCACGCCCATCTGTGGTATTTTTCACATTACATACATAATTCTAACTTTCAAGGCATAATTTCTGGAAATGGCCCTAGGTGAAAGAAAAACAATCTGCTGTCCGGACTCCTACCGGCTTTTCCCGTACCGCGCCACACCTCTTCTAGAAGTGCTCCTTTCCTCCGGGCTGACTTGATTGTTTCCTTTATAATGCGATCTTCTCCTGGTTGGTTTCCTTTTCAACCTTAGAGTTTCCCTGTTTCCTTTCACCTGGGAAAACTTGCAGGGTTGGCATCTGGAATGTTACACCTGTGTATTAGTTAATACGACAGCCGAGCTGGTAGGGACAAAACCAAATAATGACATTAGCATTTTGAGATTACGTGAATGAAGATGAAACGGGGCCATCAGAAACGCTTCTAAGCACAGGCGAAACAGTGATTTTCTCAGGCCATGCATATCAGAATACTCAAACGATTAAGGAGAGACCCTAAAGTGGCAGAGAATGTATTAATAGAGTGTGAAGCAGAGAAATCTAGAATTACAACATTAAAAAAAACAACAACAACAACAACAACAACAGCAACAACAGAAAACAAACATGAACGTGATCCAGCGCTGTGTACCAACAAATGGCAGGGATCAATAGTTGGGGAGTCTTACACACAACTGTAAAGTGCTATCAGTAGTCTAAGCAGCAGGTAGTTGATGAGATGACCACGGGAGACTGTAAGCAGCAGGTAGTGGAGTAGATGAGCATCAGGTTAAAGCATATGTGGCGACTCATGAATGGAGTCCTTGGGAACAGGAAGCAAAAACATCAAGCATGGCTAATGTCATAAACTGCCTAGAAAATAGAAGAAAGGAAGAAAAAAAAACACTCTTAAATAATAGCAAAACCATGACTACTAACGTCAGAGTGCTGACCAAAAATAAAATGCATTGAAGCTAACAAAGATGCTAGGGACCGCATTATTGTGGATGAAAAAAAAAATATTTAGATGCCCTAGCAATGGGGACGGCATCCAGGAGAAACACAGGGATCTTTACAGTACCACAAGGACGACAGAATACAGGGGCGATAGAACACAAGGACGACAGAACACAGGAACGATAGAACACAAGGACGACAGAACACAAGGACGACAGAACACAGGGGCGATAGAACACAAGGACGACAGAACACAGGAACGATAGAACACAAGGACGATAGAACACAAGGACGATAGAAAACGATAACCAACCGAGTGGACTTATCAAAACTAGTAATGGTAAAGTTCTCACCGACATTAAAGATCACGTGAACAGATGGGCTAAATACTATGAAGAACTTGTGAATAAGCCAGTCCCAAGAGAGCCTCTTGTTGCCCAGCTTGCAGAAGTAGAGATGGGTAACATCTGTGAAACCATCTCAAGTTAGAACAGCTAACAAACTACTGAAGGATGGGGACTGTTGCTGGTCCAAATGGTATCCCAGCAGAAACTATTAAAGCGAAACATAGACACCTCATCTGAACTGTTGTAAACGTTAGTTAGCAGAGTTTAGGAGACCGAAGAAGTACCAGCAGAATGGAGATATCTGGCGAAGTTGCCTGAGAACGGAGACCTGTAAAAATATGGAAACTATAGAGCAGGGGTGGCCAACCTTTTCAGCAGGCGGGCCAAATTTCGGAAATAATATTTCCTGCCGGGCCACGCACCTAATTTTAGCAAGCGTGCTACAACTTCGACCACATAGTCGCTTCCCGGTAGGTGAGATCGTGCTCAAACGCTTGCCTGGTTTAATGTAAACCAAAAATAATGTATATTGTTAATTAATTTACCTTTCCCTTGTAGATGAGTATTATTATTTTAGGTGATTTAGGTGGCTAGTTATATCGACCAGAAATGCAAAGTCGCAAACCCACTCTTTGTCTTCAAACTCTGGGATACTTTTCGACTTGCTTTGCAAAGAATGATTGTATTTCGAGTTGCAAATCAAACAATCTTTTCAACAATTTGGCACGGGTCAGCCATCTTACTTCTGCATAAAATGTAACGTCATGATAATCTGAGTCCAAAGAATAGAAATTCTTGGAACTGACGGTGACTCAACCCGTTCGACTTCATGAAGATCACTATTTTGACGACCACTTTCACGACATGGTCCATTTTGAGGGGCTTCGAAAATAAATTCTCCTGATGATTAATGCAATGAAAGTTTAGCATTGAAGTGTTACCTACTTTGGAGGACTAATTTTCAATCAATTTTACTAAACCTTCGGGTTTCCCAACCATTGCTGGGGCACCATCCGTTGTTAAGCCCGATAAGTTGTTAAGTTGTAACAAAAAGCAATTCAATGTCGATGTAACTACTTCTAACAAATCTCGTAACTTAGTAGTGTCCTTAGGTGGATACAGCGCCGCTAATTCTTCTGTCTTTTTAAAATGGATGTCAACTATTATGCTATTATCAGACAGACTGTGGGATCAACACCTTGTGCCACATTTATTGAAAGACAGAAGATCAAGTGGTTTGGCCATGTTGTTAGAATGCAACACCAGCAACTACCATCATTGGCCTTACATCAAAGATCATCTGCGACGAGACCAAGAGGACGTCCAAGAAGAAAATGGATTGACGACATCAAAGACATTGTACAGCCACACGGAATGACACTATCCAGTGCCGCCCACCGGGCTCTGGAACGCAAATTATTCCTCCCCACGACGTTTGATGGCAGAAGTGGAGGAAGATGATGACGATCAACACCCACGATAAAAATTGCCAGTTGTGCAGTATCTGCCATATCTGTGCTTTCATCCACTGCTAGAGCATAAAATATAAACTCGGATGCTCGACTTTTCAAATTTATCTTCAATATATTTTCCAATGTCGTCCACACGCCTAGTAATAGCCTGTAGAGACAGACTTATATTTTGAGAAATCCTTCTTCTTTTCTGGACACAGAGTTTCAACGACGCTCTCCAAACATCCCTTAACCATTTCACCATCTGAATATTGCTTCGTTTTTTTTTTTTAAATAACACATAACTAGCTTTTACATAGCATGTTGACTCTGAACCGGCTCTAGTAAATATCCTTTGTTGTGCAGAAAATGTTTTTTTGTAAAGTCATTTACTTGGTCTTGTCGAAATTGCCCTTTGTACTTATAAAACGTATTTGCATGCTTAATCTCGTAGTGCCGTTTGATGTTATTCTCTTTCAACACAGAAACAGGTTCGTTGGATATCAAGCATATGAGCTTTGTTTTAATTTCCACGAAAAAATAGTATATAGTCCACCTGTCTTGAATAATTCTTAATTCTTCTGTGATTCTTCTCTTCTTTGGTCCAACGTCTTTACTAGCTGTCGCCATGGTTACGTAATACCTCAAATACACATAATGAATATTCACGCAACAAAAACCCACATCAAAATAATATTAATAATCTATATTAATTATACCTTTCTCGCTGATGTTCTCAGCCAATATCCAACCAATATTATTTCTTCCTTCAACATCCAATCAGAGAAATATCAGGAACAGCGAGTTTATATCTAATACCACAAGGTCTTTTCACAAACTAAACCACCATGGTTCCTACAGTCTATGGTCCATAATATTCCCTTTACGAATGTTCATGTTTAAGTCGCTGGAGTAGAACTAGCCAGGTTAATAAGTTTCCAAGGTGCACAAATTCATTCTGCTAAATGTTTCGGATTTGGGAGTATCCAGTGAAACATTCCTCAAGCGGTGAAATATACCTGATAATAAATTTCCTCACAAGTTATGAACATCCACAGGGCAGATTAACTTCAGGCGTTATAAATGGCCATAGTTCAGATAAAGTTCAGACGTTATAAATATCCACAGGGCTGGTAAACTTCAAGAGTTATAAATATCCAAAGGGCATATATAAACTTCAGGAGTTATACACATCCATAGGGCAGATAAACTTCAAGAGTCATGAATATCCATAATGATACCAGTCAAGGATGGAAATTATCTATACATGATAAACGACGGGCAGTAATAAGTTTCAGGAGGTGAAAAATATCCACGATAATGTCGTTCAGGTTTTCAAAATGTCCTCATAGATAAAGTTCAGGTTTTAAAAATGTCCAGGTGGAAACAATCCATGTTTTGTAAATGTCCATCTGGATAACTGCCAGGTTTCGACCATGTTCATAACCCTTCTCCTGAATTTAACAACTAGCCATGAAGGGAGGACTCAGCTGGTGCATTTACTTGAGTAGTAGGTACATTGGTGTTGGCCAGGTCATACTCTTATATACATTGATCATTCACTCAATAGACTTCTGTAATGTTGAGGTTGTCGTAAACTTGGAGAGCAAATAATATTAAGGAAATTCCGCTCTTACAGCAATATAAAGGCAAATCTTTTTCATCATATGCCGATGAATCAGCCACTCCAAATGAGAACTAGAGCATTTGTACTATGCTTCAGGTTCGGCCAAGGCACAGTCCACCATCCTGGAGTCCAAAGAACCCTACTGTATGCAATACGGAAAATACAGCTGGTCGCTAGAAAAGCATTTCTCAGACTCCTTACAGTTCTCAATGTTAAAGCCTTAAAAACTTCTCAATTCAATCTACACACTCGATTTCTTTTCATGTACCTATCCTAGGCGCACTTTTAGCACGAAACATGACAGCTTGATGGGGATGGTGTATTGGGAAGGGCCGGGTTGGAGAAAGAGGTGACAGCTACATTTAAAATGAAAACAGGAGTACGACAGGGATGTCTTTTGTCACCATTTTTAATCTGACTGACTATAGACTGGGCTATGAAGATATTAACAGCAACCGTCAGCAATGGTATTCAATGGACTCAAATAAAACAACTTGATGATTGGGACTTGGCCGACAACACTGAGCTCCTGTCACACATCATCAGTCAGATACAGGATGAACTAAACACACAGGATGAGCGGTCACAATAATTAGGTCTAACATTCACAGGGGAAAGACTGTGATAATGAAGTTAAACCAGGCACATAACAACCCGGTCTCACTCGGGGAAACCTCCCTTTAAAAGTGGGACCATACACCTGTGTGGACAGTACTGTAGACACATCTGGGGACAGATACAGATGTTCAGATACCAATACAACAGGTGTAGCAGAACTTCCATGGCAGTTGGACATTTGTGGAAGCAACAGGCATGGCATTTAGCAGAACACTTGAAATGTCTAACGCTAACATACTATCACTACTATCAGTGCTACCGAATGTATCAGAAACATTGATTTTAGCACCGAAGTTAAAATATTTAACGCTAACATTCTATCGCCCTTCTCCCTGGCAAAGGTGTTAAGGACAATGTTCGTAATCCCGTAAACACAGCTGCGCGAGATTCGGCAGCGGATCGAGTCGCGTTGGTTTCTTACGGAAAAGTATGTGAGCCGGTCGTTCAGAAAGCAGTGGCGAGGGATGGACGGACCGGCTGCCCGCAAGACAGATCCTGACCTGATCAGAGAGTCACATGACTCACAGTAACAGAGCAAAACCTTAAGACAGCTGGCCACCTTAGATTGGATCTGTGGACTACAGAAAGACCGTTAGCGGCATTGATAGGGAGCACCTCTGGCATTCGATCAGGCAGTGCGGGATCCACATAAACATCAAACGGGAGGGTACGACACGCGATCAGGCAGTGTGGGGTGCCACACAAACATCATTGACACATCACGGGAGGGTATGACACGCCATCAGGCAGTGTGGGGTGCCACACAAACATCATTGACACATCACGGGAGGGTATGACACGCCATCAGGCAGTGTGGGGTGCCACACAAACATCATTGACACATCACGGGAGGGTATGACACGCCATCAGGCAGTGTGGGGTGCCACACAAACATCATTGACACATCACGGGAGGGTATGACACGCCATCAGGCAGTGTGGGGTGCCACACAAACATCATTGACACATCACGGGAGGGTATGACACGCCATCAGGCAGTGTGGTGTGCCACACAAACATCATTGACACATCACGGGAGGGTATGACACGCCATCAGGCAGTGTGGGGTGCCACACAAACATCATTGACACATCACGGGAGGGTATGACACGCCATCAGGCAGTGTGGGGTGCCACACAAACATCATTGACACATCACGGGAGGGTATGACACGCCATCAGGCAGTGTGGGGTGCCACACAAACATCATTGACACATCACGGGAGGGTATGACACGCCATCAGGCAGTGTGGGGTGCCACACAAACATCATTGACACATCACGGGAGGGTATGACACGCCATCAGGCAGTGTGGGGTGCCACACAAACATCTTTGACTTAACCGAATATGTACCGGGTGTTACTCCAACTGGGCCAGTCTCTATCCGCAGTTACAAGTTAGTTGTTGTATCTAAAAGGACGTCACAATCAACCCCATCACAATTTTACCTTCAGTAGCTTGCCATGGCTTTCTGAACGGCCGATGCACTTAGCATTGTTAAAAATCAACACACGAGGTCTGCTTCTAAATCACCTGCAGCTAATTTCGAACCCGGTGTACCTGATTATGGGGCGGGCTCGCTACCCCTTCGTCACAGTCAATGTCACAGTTAGTGTCACAATAAATGTCACAGTTAGTGTCACAGTTAATCTACAGACATAACTGTTAATCTATAAACATAATTATTAATCTATGAAAATAACTGTTCATCTACAAACATAACTGTTAAATTAAAAATATAATTATTAATCTATGAAAATAACAGTTAATCTACATATATAATTATTAATCTATGAAAATAACTGTTACTCTACAAATATAATAATCAATATACAGCAGTAATTGTTAATCTACAAACGTAACTGCTAATCTACAAACATAACCGTTAATTTACGAACATAACTGTTAATTTATAAACATAATTATTAATGTATGAAAATAGCTGTTAATCTACAAACATAACTGTTAATCTACAAATATGATTATTAATCTATTAAAATAACAGTTAATCTACAAACATAACTGTTAATCTTAAAACATAACTGTTAATATACAAACATAACTGTTAATCTACAAACGTAACTGTTAATCCACAAATATAATTATTAATCTACAAACATTACTGTTAATCTGCAAACAAAACTGTTAATCTACAAATATGATTATTAGTCTATGAAAATAACTGTTAATCTAAAAAACATAACTGTTAATATATGAAAATTACTGTTAATCTACAAACATAACTGTTAATCTACAAACATAACTGTTCATCATCATCATCACCATCATCATCATCATCATCATCATCAAAATCATCATGGTCTTCCACTTTTACTGTCAAGTGTCGTGGGGTGGAATAATTGGCGTTTCAGTTCCTGATGGGTGGCACTGGAGGGTGTCATTCCTTGTGATTGTACAATATATTTGATGTCGTCAATCCATTTTCTACTCAGGCGTCCTCTTGCTCTCGTAGCAGATCTTCTTTGATATAGGGTCATTGTTGATTTGAATATGCTGTTTATTATCTGTCGTTTTGCGGACATGGGTATATTTGGATGTTTCAGTAAGGGTGATAGTTGATATGTAAGTGCACTAGCTTTTTGACATCTGATTTCGATTTCTCTGTCCAATCTGCCATCTTCTGTGATCTTACTTCCAAGGTATTTGAATTCTTTAACTTGTTTCAGAGTTGTGTTATTTATCTGTATACTTAGTGAGCCTGGCGATCTGCTAACTTGCATTACTTCGGTTTTGGCTGTGTTTATACTCATATTGTATCTGCTCCAGGTTGAACTCAGATTATTAATATGATTTTGTAGTCTGCCCTCGTCGCTGTAAAACAGGCACTGATCCCCTGCAAATAGAAGTTCATGGACTGCGTGTGGATCTGTTGTTTCATCTGAAGTAAAGAGTTCCGAATTTTCTGAATCTGTTCTGTCAAGGCTTGTTTCTTTGGAGAGAGCTCACATCCCTGCCTCACTCCTGTATTGACTGTGAACATATCTGATATACCTTCTTTTGTTCTTACTGCACTTTGGCTCAAGTGGTACATGGCTATGATGTTCTCTAGCAATTGCCCTTGTATCCCATAGTCTTCAAGGATGGTCCATAATTTGTATCTGTCTACTCTATCGAAAGCCCTTTCCTGATCTATAAACACGATATTCTGCTGGTCACTGTATTCAGTGGGTTTTTTTTACACATATTTGTGTAAGTGCCGGTCTCTCTGGCTGTGGGGTTACAACACTTTCTCTCTGTAATCCCGTTTATCACGCAGTCTCGTAGCGGAGCGAGAGCTGAGGCGGTTCGACCCCCGCTGGTGACTTGCGGGATACTCAGCCGGCCGCTCAGAAAGCAATGGCAAACTACTGAGCGTAATCTTGCCAAGAGATGAACATACAGCTGAAAGATGCTGGCGTTGACAGCTAAGTCCTGTAAAGGATATGCTAAAAAAAAAAAAAAAAATATTTGTGTAAGTGTAAATAGTGCATCAGTGCAACTTTTACCTTTTCGAAAACCGAATTGTACTTTGCTTAACTGTTGTTCAGTTATGGGTCTAGCTCTTTGTTCCAATAGTTCTGCGTACATTTTCCCTAAACGGCTCGGGATTGATATGCCTCTGTATGTTCCGCACTCTCTCATATGGTCTTTTTTTCCATATTGGTACTATTACTGCCTGTTGCCAATCGTCTGAGACTTTTCTTTCTTGCCATGCTATATTAAAAAGTCTTGTCAGCCATTTAACTCCTGTTTTCCCACAAGCCTGAATAGCTTCTGTGGTTGTTCCACCTTGACCCGGTGATTTGTTTTTAGGAATTTTCTGTATAACTGCTTTGACTTCTGCTGGGATGAAGTTTTCGTTCTTGCTGTCCACAGCTTTTAGGTACAAAAGCGATGTTATCTATGGTATGTGTGCGGTAACTAGTAGTTCTTGAAATAACATAATTGTTAATCTAAGAAAATAACCGTTAATCTACAAACATAACTGTTAATCTACAAACATAACTGTTAATCAACAAAAATTACTGTTAATATATGAAAATAACTGTTAATCTATAAACATAACTATTAATCTACAAATATAACTGTTAAGCTACCAAAAAAAACAAAAAACTGTTAATCTACAAATATAATTATTAACCTATTAAAATAACTGTTAACCTACAAACATAACTGTAATCTTATGTGGGAACTATTTTGCTATCTGGGGAAAGTATGTGAACTATATATTACCTGGGGACAGTGTGTGAACTATTGTGCTGTCTGAAGACAGTATGTTAACTGTAGTGCTATTGTGAACTATCGATAGTGCTATTTGGGAACAAGTAAGTGATCTACAATGCTAAATAGCCCCTCTGCCGTGCGTCCACCTTGACGAGGTAGAGGGGCTTGAGCGTTCCAATGACCCCAAGAGCTATGCCGACGGTAGCACAGCTACTGGTAGGGTCACCCATGTCGGACAGGTCAAGGGAGAGGGACCAGACGAAGTGACGCACAAACCTGCTGCCTTGTAGGTAGACTGGGGACAGTCAAAGGCTAGGGAAAGCATCCCGAACAAATGCTTGTCGAAATCGGATGTACTGAGCCACAGGCTTGACAAAGAAGTGCAACGTAACTTTATCATTTCATGATGCCACAGATGAAAGTTAATCGATATGGTGCTAATCCCGTGAAGTCCCATCAGGCGGTGATAGTGCCGGGCCCCCTGCCTCGAGGGGGTCCACCCATGACTACTGGTGGTCACCTTCCCCTGTGCTGTGGAGTCAAGGCACAGAGGAGTAGGTTAAGAGCTATTGACCAAACACCCCGGACACTCAACATACTACAATGGAATGCAGAAGGAGTTTATAACAAGAAAGCCTCCCTAACACAGCGTCTTCATAAAGATAGAATAGATGTGGCATGCATTCAAGAGACACACCTCAACGCCAATCGCACATTTTCAGTCGAGGGATATCAGGCCACACGTTTCGACCGCGAAGGACATAAAGGAGGAGTTGTAATACTTACACGAAATACAATACCTTGCAGCGAAGTATCTGTGATCTCTGACAACCAAACGGAAATTATAGGTGTTGATATAATGATAAAGGACGTGAAAATAAGAATTTACAATCTATATAGCCCGGCAGATAAGGATCTTACACTCTCAAACATGGAAATAACTGACACAAATTGCATTGTTGTCGGAGACTTTAATAGCCGTTCAGAAAGATGGGGATACCCAGATACTGACAAAAGAGGAGATGAAGTGGAGGACTGGGAAATAGACTCAAATCTCCATCTACTTAACAAAGCGGATGACACACCGAGCTTCTACTCCAGAAGATGGATTACCACTTCTACTCCAGACTTAGCTTTCTGCACAGGAGACATCCTCCACAAAATCGATCGCCATGTGCTGGAACAATTAGCAGGTAGTGACCACAGACCAATCAAGCTTGTAATAAATATGGAGTATGTTCCACAGGAGCAAAAGCCTTTGCCCCGTTGGAATTACAAACGAGCAGATTGGGACAGATTTGCCATACTAACAGACAAATATTGTGAAAACGTAAATACACGATATGGCAACATGAAGCAAATGGTGGAAAGTCTAAACAGAGCAATAATACAGGCAGCCACTGAGTCTATTCCAAGAGGAGCAAGGAAAAATTACAAACCATACTGGACTGAAGAACTACAATTTTTGGAGGACAAAGTTGAAGATGCTAGGAAGACCGCAGAGAGAGAACAAACAACTGAAGCGAACATCTCTCTCAAAGCCATCTCAGCAAAATATAAAAGAACAGTAAATCAAACAACAAGAGATTGTTGGAGGAAAAAAACAGAAAACCTGAATTTTGACAGAGATGGAAACAAACTATGGAAACTAGTGAAAGCCATGAACAATGAAGGACCTAGAAACAAACAAATAACAATTAAACAAGGAAAGTCCTTGCTTACAGGAAAAAAGGCTGCAAATGCACTAATGGAACACTATGCCAGTGCAAACCACATTGATATTACAGCCGAACAGAAGAAAGCAATCAAAGATAAACAGATGCATCATACATATACAGAGACAGCAGCAGAATATATGATGGCAAATCTAACAATGGAAGAAATGGAACAGGCAATGAATACCCTAAAAAAGAAGACATCACCAGGAAAGGATGGAATCACAAATGAAATGCTAATAGGACTAGGCACTAAGGCAAAAAAGAAACTACTAGCAGTCCTAAATTACAGCTGGAAGAGGGGAATAGCCCCACAGGCATGGAAGGAAGCTATACTAATACCAGTCCCAAAGAAAGGAAAAGACCTGGAAGAACCAAATGGCTATCGACCTATCAGTCTTCTTAGCTGTGTAGGAAAATTAATGGAACGCATTATCAATGGCAGGCTAACATGGCATCTGGAAGAAAACCAACTCTTAACACCTCACCAAGCAGGATTCAGAAAGTACAGATCTACTGAAGATCAAATAACCTATATAGCTCAGGAAATAGAGGATGCCTTCCAAGAGAAAAAGCACACACTAGCAGTCTGGATAGATTTAGAAAAAGCATTTGATAAAGTATGGAAGGAAGGACTGAAAGTAAAACTGCAAAAAATGCATGTTTGCGGGAAAATGTACAAATGGATCAGCCACTACCTTGAGAACAGAACTGCCAGGACAAAAGTACAAGGACAAACCAGCAAAATGATGCTGTTGGAGCAAGGTGTCCCCCAAGGAGGAGTTCTTTCACCAACATTATTCCTAGCATATATAAACGACATCACGGAAAATTTTCCAGCCAGAGTACACACATCATCCTTTGCAGATGACCTAGCCATATGGACATCTGAAGAATATATTAGTACAGCTAACAGCAGAATACAGCAAGCCCTATTAGCGCTAGAGGACTGGTCAAAATCATGGCTAGTGAAGATAAGTGAGGAGAAAACAACATGCACAGTGTTCTCCCTCTCAACTAAAACTCAGCAACCTAAGCTGGTATTGAATGGAAAAATATTGCGCCATGAAGAAAATCCAAACTATCTAGGAGTCACCTTTGATCGTCGCCTGACATGGAAGACACAGGTTGAGAAAAATCGAACAAGAGCAAGGCAAAGAATGGCAATCATGAAAAAGCTTGCTGGTACAACATGGGGAGCAGATGAGAAAGTTCTCAAGAAGTTATATACTGGGCGGGTGAGGCCAGTACTGGAATATGGCATTGCAGCTTGGGCAACAGAAGCTAAGTCAAACTTTAACAAAATAAGTAGAGTCCAAAATCAAGGAATGCGAATCATAACTGGAAGCCTGAAGACAACGCCTATTAATGAATTAGAAAAGATCACTTGTTTACAACCAATGCAGGATAGAAGAGATAGCAGAGCCCAGCAACAAGCAGAAAAATTTAGAAGATTGACAGACCACCCTATGTACAACAGATTTAATGGTTTTGGAAAGGGAAGACTGAAGCGTAGCAACTTTGTAGAAACTGCAAAACGAAGGATTAGGTCAGATCCTATTCTTAACATATCAACAGTCAAGCCCATACACAATGCACACAAGTTCCCAGCTTGGAGACAGCAGCAACTGCCTGAGATGATAGAAAACATTCCTGGTATTGAGAAAAAGAACACACAGCATGAAACCGAAAGAAGAGAAATAACCCTAAACTACATAAAAGAACATTACCCAAGCAGGAATTGGACCCATGCATATACAGATGGATCAGCCAAAAATTCAATAGAGAATGGAGGAGGAGGAATTCTCCTAAATTTAAAAAATTGAGCGAAAAAAACACATTCAATGGCAACTGGAAAATTTTCAAGTAACTTCAAAGCGGAGGTAGAGGCTCTGAAAACTGCAGCAGAAATGCTCCTGATGGAGGAAAATAAAGAGAAGCAAATAGCTATCTTCACAGATGCAAAGTCAGCTGTCTCAATACTGAAGAGCAATAACAGCACAGAACTAACTGACCTAAGAGCAGCACTCCATGGTCTATGCCAGAAATCCAAAAATGTTGTAATACAGTGGATCCCATCACATTGCAGTATACCTGGAAACGAAGAGGCTGACAGACTGGCAAAAGAGGGCGGACGACTACCTCAGCCTGACATAGACATAACCTATAATGAGGCAAAGAGGTTGATAAAAAGCACTTATAGAACCAAATGGGAATCAGAGCATCCAGGCCATCAGAAGGATGATGCATATTACAAACTCGACAGAAGAGAACAAGTAGCAATCTTCAGACTCCGCACAGGACACAACAGGCTGAAATACCACTTGTTCAATAAACTAAAGATAGGAGATACCGATGAATGTAATTGTAGAACTGGAAAAATGACAGCAAAACATTTGCTGCAGGAGTGTCCAATATATGCAGAACAGAGAAAGATATTTTGGCCCACACCTGCTTCATTTGAGGACAAGCTCTATGGAGATATCAACAAGCTCAAGTTGACTGCAGCTTACTTTAACTACATTCAGGTTGACATATAAAGGTGCATGAAGAAGTATTTAGACTGCCGCACTTCATACCACAGGTATGTCGGTTACAAAAGCGCCCCAGAGGCATGAAATGGAATATTGCTTGGATAGCAAATCCATTACGTGGAAAGTCCGAACCAAAAGATCACTGTGTGGGCTTCATAAAAGGTGGAAAAAGTGTCCCAGTGGCACGAAATGGAATATTGCTTGGATAGCAAATCCATTATGTGGAAAGTCCGAATCGAAAGCACACTCTGTGGGCTTCATAAAAGGTGGAAAAAGTGTCCTAGTGGCACGAAATGGAATATTGCTTGGATAGCAAATCCATTATGTGGAAAGTCCGAATCGAAAGCTCACTGTGTGGATGTCATCTGCAGACTGCATACTTCTGGTTTCCGGGAGAACAGCCTATGGTGAATGGAAGGCCCAATATACGGAAGTGAGGCTAAGCAGCCATGTGCAGGACGTGACGATTCCTTGGGTGAGCCCAGTACCAGAGCGCTGTGTGTTGGCTCTGCAAGTGTGGAAGCCTCCTTGGATGGCGGGGAATGCCCATGGTCTGCCCCTGCCTTCCCTTGAGGGCTGACCAGGATGTCTTTGGCTGTTCTATATGGGCCAGCTGGGATGGGGGATAACACCACAACAGTGAGAGCCAAACGTCCTAAGAAACCCCCGGGAAGGTTAACCCGGTCAACAAATGCCCGCAGAAGTCGGATGTGTCGGCCTAACGGCGCAAGAACGCAGCTCTGCTGTGGACAGGCACAACGCAATCACGTCCGAAAAAAAACTCCGGATGAACGAAGAAGAAGAAGAATGCTAAATAGTAAAGTATGTGGTTTACAATGCTATATAGGAAAGTGTGTGAGCTACACTTTATGTAAGAAAGTAGGTTATCTACAATTTCATATAAGAATGTATGTGATCTATAATACTGAATGTAAAAGTGTGTGATGTACAATGCTAAATAGGAAAGCATGTGTTCTTCAATGTGTTCTTCAGCGTTTGATGTTTGTGTGGCACCCCCACTGCCTGATCGCGTGTCGTCCCCCCTCGTTTGATGTTTGTGTGGCACCCCACACTGCCTGATCGCGTGTCGTCCCCCCTCGTTTGATGTTTGTGTGGCACCCCACACTGCCTGATCGCGTGTCGTCCCCCCTCGTTTGATGTTTGTGTGGCACCCCACACTGCCTGATCGCGTGTCGTCCCCCCTCGTTTGATGTTTGTGTGGCACCCCACACTGCCTGATCGCGTGTCGTCCCCCCTCGTTTGATGTTTGTGTGGCACCCCACACTGCCTGATCGCGTGTCGTCCCCCCTCGTTTGATGTTTGTGCGGCACCCCACACTGCCTGATCGCGTGTCGTCCCCCCTCGTTTGATGTTTGTGTGGCACCCCACACTGCCTGATCGCGTGTCGTCCCCCCTCGTTTGATGTTTGTGTGGCACCCCACACTGCCTGATCGCGTGTCGTGACCCCTCGTTTGATGTTTGTGTGGCACTGTCATGGTCTTATATGTACGGAAGATGTAAGTGCCGGTATGTAAGCGAGAGTCAGTGTAAGCATAGTTGAGGTAAAGGGCAGTAAGAGACACCACGGCTTGGCTAGTGGACGGTCAGGCAAGAAGCCCGTGAATAGAGCCACGTGATGTGGGAAGGTCAACGAGGAGAGAGGGAGTGTGTGTGAGGCAGCGAATAGGGACGGACGTGTGGAGATCTATAGAACGATAGAACGATAGAAGGATAGTGTTTGTGACGGATAGATGGAGATGAACGTTGTGTATTGATATTCGAGGAATGTACTAACTGTGATGTGTGCGGGATGATGTGAAGTTTGATTGTGAATGATCATGCGGGCGACAGTGTAAAGATCGCCATTGTGAGCTAGCGCGTGGCTGTTGATGGTGAACGATTGTTTGAGCGCGAACTGCGATCATGATGTCAGCTTGTAATATATTGTAATAAATGATTGTTCAGGAGATAGCTCCTGCCAGTTTCTGATTGTATTCATGTGTTATTAGTAGATGTATCGTAGATGTTATAATATGCCTGTCCAAGTCCAGTGGGCTAGACGGAGCCAGTAGTCAGGACGCTGACAGGTATGATGGTGTCAGAAGTGGGATGCAAATGGCATAAAAGAACGCTACTTTTGAAAAGAAGAAGAACAAATCATAATTTTGTATAAATTGGAGATTTGTGAACAAAATCAGAACGAAAATAACATCATTTCTTTCCACAGCAGGTTTCAGTTCTACACAGCGACCGGCGTAACCAGACCAGGTCAGCGGTAACCAGCACGAGAATCACGTTCCTGTACATCAAGCGTTCGAGTAGTCAGCAGATAAAGATAAGTTGATTAATTTTGATTGCTAAATACCCAAATCTGCATTCTTTGATTTGCTTGTATAAATACCATCATTAATAGATTTGAATATTAATTAACAGAAAATGAGTTCAGATGATGAAGACCTTCCAGATCCATCAGATTTGTGGGGCACAAAACATTGCGGAAAGTTGCATGATTATTTCCAGAGTACACAGGCACAGGACAAAACAAATTGTAATAGACAACCTGAGTTAATACGTGATTGGCTACAGAAATTTGAAAAGAAAATGCAAGACTACAAAATCCCAAAAGATTTTTGGTATGATTGGTACTTCAGATACGTACCAATGAAAAATAAAAAACTACAAGAGTTCATACCAAATATGTCAAGTACAGACTATGAATATTGTAAAACAAATGATATTAACACACTATTTCTCTTTCGAGACTCTAAAAGTAGAAGTACAAAAGTTGAAGCCATCCACAGACAAGTCATTCACCCAGTATATAAGTGAATTACAGGAATCTTTCAGAAAACTAATGTTGTTAATTAAATATTCAGACAACAATCAACAAGTAATAAATTTCTTGCTAATAGAAAAACTAAAAGCAACACTACCAGCCGAATGCGGAAAGTATTTAGAAGAACACAAAACAGAACCTATCAAAAACTTACTAGAAAAATGCCGCGAATATTACAACCAAAGTATAACCCTGGTTAAGAACACTCAACAGAAAAGTACTGTGAAAGCAACGGCCTCTGCAGCCACAGATTGTCAAAACAAACCACAGAAAACAAAACCAGTACTGTGCAAACATTGTAGCACTCCACATACAGAAAATGGAATATGCGATAAGAATCCCACTTATCAAGAATACCTAAATACTATTATAGCACAAAAACTGGGGAAGGTAAACCATAGGAAATATAGAACAAAATGTCATTTTTGCCTTGCGTATGGCCATAGACGTTTCGAATGTGAAGGTGTAAAAAGACTACAGAAAGCAAAAGCAAATGCAGCCATAAACATCACTAAGACGAAAACAAGATCAAACACTGCAAAGTCAGAACAATCTGAGTTTTACCCATCAGACTTTGTACCATATTTCAATAATGTTGTTAACATCACTCAGCCTCATTCCTTATGTAAAGAGAGCAATACTCAACAAGAAAGTAAGGAAATGAACAAAACCTCAAGACTGTCATTAGGAAAACTAACATTCCATGAAGGATACATCAATGACACGGCATGCATATGTGTACGCGACACAGGGTCCTGTCTTATCGGTCTTCGAAAGACCCTAGCTGATCCTAAAGACTACCTAGATGAGTACATCTATTGCAAAACTGTTTCAGGGACAATAGAGAAATATCCTATGGCATGGGCCAATATAAAATCACCTTTCCTATCAGGCAGAGTAACTTGTGCTTTATTAGACAATCCATGCTGTGATTTATTAATTGGAAATGTATTAAATGTAACAGAATACACAGAGTCCAAAACTCACACAGGGCAAAAAGTTAACACCACAACAAGCACTGCCTTAACTACACCACTCATCAAACAACAACATGATGAACATACCAAAGTACCACACCATACCAACTTGATTACCATCACAAAACAAGAAAAAACAGAAACGGGTGTGTATCATCACAACGGAAAAGGTGTAGAAAACAAGTATTTCACAAGGCCAAGGAAACATCACAAATCATCATGGTACATACTATACCTCCTGTACTCCCTGTTAACTACACACATGCCCAAGGGCACACAGTGGATGGTTATACTCGCACTACTCATTGTAAATACAACACAACTGACTTCACTAACAGTTTTACTCACACATCATCATGACGCAACACAGATGATATTACTCATGACAAACCAACAAACTTTGTTACTTACATCATTACTATTGAACCAAATTTTGTTGTTGCCACTGATAAACTCTATGTCAAATCAACTCAGACACATACTTATGCTGAACAATGTAAATCTTCAGTCGGTGGAATTACTGACAAAAATCAGCAACAAATTACTCTACATATTTTGGAAAATATACACAAATTTCAGAAAAGCATACAAACATGCACGATTACATTTCAAAACTATACATGGTGTATTATTATTATTTGAACTATTGAATGTATACACACATGTACGAGTGCAGGTTTGGAGATAGCACTCAAAATGATCTCAACATGAAAATTAAAAATCCCCACCCTACGGAAAATTTTAACCGTAACCCACTTTATATCCTTAGATCCAGTAACTCCAGAGTTGCCTTGTCTGCTGTACAACTCCAGCGCTATGATACTAGCACACTCCATTGTACGGACCAACAGAAACATTCCTTCAACGTGAAAATTGTCATCAACAGAAGAGAAAGACACAACATATGATTTCAGGTATCAAACAGTAAGATATACCCATATTGACTTTGTTTTCAAACGAGTATCTACAGAATTCACCTTTTGAAATCGACTAACAACGACGACAGCTTCACAAGTACAGACATTCATTTTCGGTGATCAATTTAATGAACCAGATGCCAACCTACAAACTATGGCAAAGACAGTCACAGACAGACGCACCATGGCCACACTCAAAATTAAGGCCACTGAACTGAACTTAATTCGTGTTTTATACGTGTGAATTCCAGCAATTTTACAGAACAGACTTACAAATTGTGCAAACTGGATGGAAAGTGTGAATCACTATACAGAAGGGAAGACAATATCAGGATATACAGAAGTCAACAATTGTATCAGAAAGAATACATGCCAAATATTCCAGCACGGAAACGAACACTGTTAATGTAATTCCGTGTGCATAACTTTCACAGGACAGGAACAGTTTCCTTTACGTGCATAAAGACATCGACAATGTATATTTTATTGTATATGTATTAACTGTATAACATCCAATGTCTAATTTTATTATTATAATACTTTGTATTGTTATAATGTAATATGTACATATGAACGTAAGTATAGTGGCGAATAGAATAAGTGGTAATGCTGAGAATCAACGCCTGGCAGTCCCAATACGCGAGTGTTACCAAACTTGCCTTCGCGTATGGTGGATGGCCCGACGAATGACGCTGGGCAATAGTGGTACAGAATTAACATCATAAGATGGTAACAAGAAAGAAAATACCAGCAGGGTGATGCCAACCAAAGAGATTAATAAGAAAATCTCCATCACAGTAAACGAGGTGTGCTCAAAAAGGGAAACAACTTACAGTCCGACATAAGATGAGGTAAGGGGGACTATGACATACATGAATTATATTCGAACCATGACCACAACATTGACATAGTGTGCTCATAAAGAATCGATTAGGGTGCATTAAATAGAGACGAGGGGAACCACGTCTGAATAGAGAGAAAATTTAAGAATGCTGTAAGAGGAAGTTGTAGCCTTATTCGAGGCGTAAACCAATGGAGAATCCTTAAACCAGCATAGCCACAATAACTATGAGATAATAATGCACAGAAAATCGATTGGGAAATATGAACAGAATGTAATGTCACGGAGTGTGGGTTGAATAATATAACGAGGTATGACAAGTACACCCAACCATAACATTTGTCAGACCACGACAAAACCTTGAGAGAAACCTCAACACTGAAAAAGAGAGAACAATATTTGAAGTTAATCTCGAAAAAGATCAGAGCGAAAAGGGACGCAAGCGCGTACTTAGTATCATATAATCCCCTGACAAGGTTAGGAAGATGGACCAAGAGTGATAACACCAGAATGTGTCACATTTCCAAGAGAAAGTGCCACATTCGCTGCGGGGGGAGGGGGAGCGTGTCATGGTCTTATATGTACGGAAGATGTAAGTGCCGGTATGTAAGCGAGAGTCAGTGTAAGCATAGTTGAGGTAAAGGGCAGTAAGAGACACCACGGCTTGGCTAGTGGACGGTCAGGCAAGAAGCCCGTGAATAGAGCCACGTGATGTGGGAAGGTCAACGAGGAGAGAGGGAGTGTGTGTGAGGCAGCGAATAGGGACGGACGTGTGGAGATCTATAGAACGATAGAACGATAGAAGGATAGTGTTTGTGACGGATAGATGGAGATGAACGTTGTGTATTGATATTCGAGGAATGTACTAACTGTGATATGTGCGGGATGATGTGAAGTTTGATTGTGAATGATCATGCGGGCGACAGTGTAAAGATCGCCATTGTGAGCTAGCGCGTGGCTGTTGATGGTGAACGATTGTTTGAGCGCGAACTGCGATCATGATGTCAGCTTGTAATATATTGTAATAAATGATTGTTCAGGAGATAGCTCCTGCCAGTTTCTGATTGTATTCATGTGTTATTAGTAGATGTATCGTAGATGTTATAATATGCCTGTCCAAGTCCAGTGGGCTAGACGGAGCCAGTAGTCAGGACGTTGACAGGCACCCCACACTGCCTGATCGCGTGTCGTCCCCCCTCGATTGATGTTTGTGTGGCACCCCACACTGCCTGATCACGTGCCGTCCCCTGTACGGGAAAGTGTATGATATAGTTTGCTACATGGGAGAATGTGTGATCTACAATTCTAAATAGGAACGTGTATTATACGGTTTGTTATATTTGAAAACATTTGATCTACAGTAATTTGTAGGAACGTGTGAAATTTATAGTGCTATATGGGAACGTATCTGATTTATAGTGCTTTATGGGAACGCATCTGATTTATAGTGCTATATAGGAACGTATATGATTTATAGTGCTATATGGGAACGTATCTGATTTATAGCGTTGTATGGGAACATATATGATCCTCTATTGTGCTATATGGGAACATATATGATCTGTAGTGCTATATGGGAACATATATGATCCAATCTATAGTGCTATATGGGAACATATCTATAGTGCTATATGGGAACATATCTGATTTATAGTGCTATATGGGAACATATATGATCTGATCTATAGTACTATATGGGAACATATCTGATCTATAGTGCTATATGGGAACATATCTGATATATAGTGCTATATGGGAACATATCTTATCTATAGTGCTATATGGGAACATATCTGATCTATAGTGCTATACGGGAACGTATATGATGTATAGTGCTATATGGGAACATATCTGTTCTATAGTGCTATACGGGAACGTATATGATGTATAGTGCTATACGGGAACATATATGATCTATAGTGCTAAATGGGAATGTATATGATCTGTTCTATAGTGCTATGTGAGAACGTATATGATCTACTGTGCTACATGGGAACGTATATGATCTATAGTGGTCTATGGGAACTCATCTGATATGTGGTGCTGTTTAGAAAAACGAGACATTCCGACCACTAGAGGTGTAACATTTGCGACTTTGTTCAACCACGTCATACATCGTTACGGGATACTTTAATTTAAATTGTACAAAGTGTGTGGGGGAGGGGAGGAGAAAGGCAAGTAAGAAAACGGAACGTTCAGTGTCGTAAGGCTGTGCCCTGGTTCATGTTGAATACTTTGCATGCCAAGGTCCAACGATATTACCTGTTACACTGCCGTCTTGTTGAAAGACTTCAATCAGGAACACTCCCTGGCGCGTGAAGATCAACCCACCGACTCCTGGCCTAACTACACAACGACTACATGGGTGCGAATCTATACCCTAACATATAGTTGTCAACAGTGTATTTACCTGAACGGCCATCGGTCGCTATATCCAACAATCTCAAGTAGAACATATCCAACAAGACGCGACTCTGATGTCTTTGCGTGTGTATTAGTACACAACTCGGGAACGCGACAGCCCTCGGCCACAAGTTCGGTTCACAGCAACCACTTCAAGAAAAACAAGCACACACTGACAAATTCTCAGGTCGCTGGCTGATTGTTGCAGCAAGTGACGTACAACCCCCAGCTGGTAAGTAGGGTACGGTAGTTCGTTGACACGATACAGCTGCGGCAACCTCCACCGGCGATTCTCAAACGTATAAGGTGTCTTCCTCTTATCCTGCAGTTCCCCGTAAACGGTGTCTTCGTGGTTCCCTGCACGCAGTGTCTCTGTGGTTCCCTTGTGTTTTCTGTATGAGCTGTCTCCATGGTTGCCTGGTGTTTTCTGTATGAGCTGTCTCCGTGGTTGCCTGGTGTTTTCTGTATGAGCTGCCTCCATGGTTCCCTGGTGTTTTCTGTATGAGCTGTCTCCGTGGTTACCTGGTGTCTTCCTAGCTCCGTGTTTTCCCCGTACTCGGTGTCTCCGTGGTTCCTGATATTCCATGCACGCGGTGTCTCTGTGTTTTCTGATGTTCCCTGTACACAGTGCCTTCCAGGTTCCATGATGTTCCCAGTATGCGGTGTCTCTGTGGTTCCCAGTATGCGGTGACTGTGGTTCTCTGGTGTTCCCAGTATGCGGTGTCTCTGTTGTGCCCAGCATGCGGTATCTCTGTGATTCCCTGGTGTTCCAAGAATGTGGTGTCTGTGTGTCCTTGATGTTCCCAGTATGCGGTGTCTGTGGTTCCCTGATGACCCTAGTATGAGGTGTCTTTGTGGTTCCCTGGTTTTCCCAGTATGCGGTGTCTCTGTGGTTTCCAGTATGCGGTGACTGTTGTTCCCTGGTGTTCCCAGTATGTGGTGTTTCTGTGGTTTCCTGGTGTTCCCAGTATGCGGTGTCAATGTGGTTCCCTGGTGTTCCCAGCATGCGGTGTCTCTGTGGATCCCTGGTGCTTTGAATGAGCCACAAGTCTTCGTGGGGGAATAGGTTCAGGTGATGGGATGAGACATGCCAGGCAACACATTAGAAAGCTCTTGTGTGTGGCTTCTGTTTACATTAACTACCTGAAAACATTGTTTTAAGCATGTCAGTGACACACAGATGTCAGAAAGTTTATATTAACTACCGAACAACACTGTTTTAAGCATTTCAGTGACACACAGATGACAGAATGTTTACATTAACTACCGGAAGACATTGTCCTTCGTACACCTTTAGCCGTCGGTACGAACCAATGTAATGAAAGCATCTAGAGCGTGTTGATATCTCGAGGTAATTTGTCATCAAAGGGAACGGGCGTAGGACAAAATACTTGTTTCTGTTCTGTACTTGTTGGACACTCCTGCAACAAATGTTTAGCTGTCAATTCACCAGTTGTACAGTTACATCCATCAGTGGCTCCTATATTTAATGTGTGAAACATTCGCTTCTACAGTCTGGTGTGTCCGCGCGAAGTCGGAAGAAAAGAATGAAAATGCCGGTCTCCCTGGTCGAGGTGTTAGCAGCTTTCTCCGTAACCCCGAATACTCTCGTGGTTGACGTGAGCGCACGAGAATTGGAAGCGGTTCTAGTCGCGCTAGTGACTTATGAGAGTATGGAGCCGGTCGCTCAGGAAGTCGTGGCGTGCTGACGTGCGTAATCTAGTCTAGGAATCAACATACAGCTGAAAGATGCTGATGTTGACCGCAATATCCTGAAACAGGATGGAAACGCGGAGAAAAAAATATTTAAAACACAGAAGAAACGAGCACGGAAAGAGTTATGAAAGGAATAATGAAGGAAAGAATGAAACAGACAAAGTACCAGGTGATATCAAACATTGAAGATAGGTAGAAGGAAAGAGTGATGACAGAAAGAATGAACTACAAATAAAGGGCCACGCCATATAAAACACAGAAAATGGGAAACATGAAAGAGATATGAAAGGAAAGAAAAGAGAACAGACTCTCCCTTCCCCCAGTAACGAATGAAAACAACACACAATATAAGGTGACAAACTGTAACACTGACTGCACACCCGAGCCCCGCCCTGCCCCGCCCCGCCGTCGTTGCACACATCTACAATAGACAGTCCCTCCCTCACCTGGCCACATTATCAGTGCTGTACCTGGCAGTGGTCGCCTATATCGCGGATCATGTCGTGGTGTGAAACATTGTCGTCACAGAGAGAGAGAGACAACCGATCATGTCGTGGTGTGAAACATTGTCGTCACAGAGAGAGACAACCGATCATGTCGTGGTGTGAAACATTGTCGTCACAGAGAGAGAGAGACAACCGATCATGTCGTGGTGTGAAACATTGTCGTCACAGAGAGAGACAACCAATCATGTCGTAGTGTGAAACATTGTCGTGACAGAGGGAGAAAGTTGGGAAACCGATCATGTCGTGGTGTGAAACATTGTCGTGACAGAGGGAGACAGTTGGACAACCGATCATGTCGTGGTGTGAAACATTGTCGTCACAGAGAGAGACAACCAATCATGTCGTGGTGTGAAACATTGTCGTGACAGAGGGAGATAGTTGGACAACCGATCATGTGGTGTGAAACATTGTTGTGACAGAGGGGGATAGTTGGACAACCGATCATGTCGTGGTGTGAAACATTGTCCCGGGGGAGGGAGACAGTTGGGCAACCGATCATGTCGTGGTGTGAAACATTATCGTGACAGAGGGAGATAGTTGGACAACCGATCATGTCGTGGTGTGAAACATTGTCACGGGGGAGGGAGACAGTTGAGCAACCGATCATGTCGTGGTGTGAAACATTGTCACGGGGGAGGGAGACAGTTGGAAAACCGATCATGTCGTAGTGTGAAACATTGTTGTGACAGAGGGAGACAGTTGGACAACCGCTCATGTCGTAGTGTGAAACATTGTTGTGACAAAGGGAGACAGTTGGACAATCGATCATGTCGTAGTGTAAAACATTGTTGTGACAAAGGGAGATAGTTGGACAACCGATCATGTCGTGGTGTGAAACATTGTCGTGACAGAGGGAGACAGTTGGACAACCGATCATGTCGTGGTGTGAAACATTGTCGTGACAGAGGGAGATAGTTGGACAACCGATCATGTCGTGGTGTGAAACATTGTCACGGGGGAGGGAGACAGTTGAGCAACCGATCATGTCGTGGTGTGAAACATTGTCACGGGGGAGGGTGACAGTTGGAAAACCGATCATGTTGTAGTGTGAAACATTGTTGTGACAGAGGGAGACAGTTGGACAACCGCTCATGTCGTAGTGTGAAACATTGTTGTGACAAAGGGAGACAGTTGGACAATCGATCATGTCGTAGTGTAAAACATTGTTGTGACAAAGGGAGATAGTTGGACAACCGATCATGTCGTGGTGTGAAACATTGTCGTGACAGAGGGAGACAGTTGGACAACCGATCATGTCGTGGTGTGAAACATTGTCGTGACAGAGGGAGACAGTTGGACAACCGATCATGTCGTGGTGTGAAACATTGTCGTGACAGAGGGAGACAGTTGGGCAACCGATCATGTCGTGGTGTGAAACATTGTTGTGACATAGGGAGATAGTTGGACAACCGATCATGTCGTGGTGTGAAACATTGTTGTGACATAGGGAGACAGTTGGACAACCGATCATGTCGTGGTGTGAAACATTGCCTTGGCCGGGGGAGACAGTTGGGAAACCGATCATGCCGTGTTGTGTGTTTGTTTCTGCAGCAAGGCGCTGTCGTCATTTGGAGATGACAGGTTCGAATCCCAGTCGGTAACTATAGCTTTAAATTTGTACGTTGTCTATTGCGTCATCTAGTCTCTACTTTCCTTTTCTCACGTCTATGAGCGTCAGACAATACTTTGTGTATTTAATTATGAATTGTCTTAGTGGCCTCAAAGTGTTGCCCAGTTGATGTCCTGTTTTCTCCAGCACCTTGCCTACAGTAATCTGTAGGGTGATCATCCTAAACCCATTTCGCTTTGAATGATCTTTGCCTGGTTTAGGAAGTGGTGTTAAATAACAACAGCATATGGATCAATCATCTCATCTTATTCCTCTTGCACCTTGTAAACAATATAAAATGACACAAAGTATATCCCATATTATGTATGTATTATAGCTTATCTTAGATATATATTATATGTTATATTGTTTACATTTTCACAGCTTTACTGCAGTTCCACCAAATTGTATTCATATTTTTACTCTTGTACCTTGCGGTGTCGAGGTGAAGCATAAACAGCGGGCATTTATGGGCTTCATATATCGAGATTGTCATGGACCTTGCTGTTCTCCCTGTCCACCGTTTACGTTGCCGGCCTCTTCTTCTGGCTCCGTATGATCTGTGTACCATTGCTTGTTGTGGTCTACTGTTAATTGGTAAACTAGTTACATGGCCAAACCATTTAACTTTCTGTTTTATGATGAAATCTAGCGCTGCTGAAACCCCCACTTTAGTCCTGATTTCTTCATTTCTGATTTTCTCTCTGCTTGATATGTTGAGTATTCTTCTCAGAAATCTCATTTCTAGTTGTTGTGCTTTTTCTTGTCTCTTTTTCTGTCATTATCCAGGTTTGGCATTGGTAGTAATGTATAGAGTTGGTAGGGAGATTGTGTTGTAGGGTGTTTTCTTAGTATCTGAGTATCTGTTCATGCGTGTTTGTTCTTTAATAGAGTATTGGCATTGGTGTCATTTGTCCAATGAGCTGGTTTGCCTTTTTGCATCCATTTTCGATCTCGTATTCTCATTTGCCATTTCTTCTTCTTTTTCTTCTGCGTTCATCCGGAGTTTTTTTTTTCTTTTTCGGACGTGATTGCGTTGTGCCTGTTTACAGCAGAGCTGCGTTCTTTCGCCGTTAGACCAACACATCCGACTTCTGCGGGCATTTGTTGACCGGATTAACCTTCCCGGTGATTTGCCATTTGATGATATTATACTTCCTAAGTACTTGAAGCTCTTTACTTGTTTTAAGGGGGGGGGGGGGGGTGTTATGTCAGATGAATCTGTGTTGTTTTTCTTTTATTCTTTCGTTATAGTCATTACCTGTGTTTTACTGATGCTAAATTTCGTGCTATGTTCCTAGACTCTTCATATGGACTTGTAATTCAGCTTCTCATTTTGATATTAGTGCTTGATCGTCCGCAAATACAAGATCTGTAATGGTGTCATTTGCCGTTGGTTCTTCTTCTGTGTTCTGTTCGTCATGTGCTGTTGTCACGTGCTGTTGTCACAGGCTCTGTTTGGCTGGTTTCTTTACATATGACGTCTATATAGGTCAATAGGTCATTCTTCTACCCTACATGAAAATGACAACATTAGACAGGCTGTTCTACTATCCTACATGAAGATGACAACATTAGACAGGCTGTTCTTCTATCCTACATGAAGATGACAACATTAGACAGGATGTTCTTCTATCCTACATAAAAATGACAACATTAGACAGGCTGTTCTACTATCCTACATGAAGATGACAACATTAGACAGGTTTTTCTACTATCCTACATGAAGATGACAATATTATAAAGTTGTTCTACTATCCTACATGAAGATGACAACATTATAAGATTGTTCTACTATCCTACATGAAGATGACAACATTAGACAGGCTGTTCTTCTATCCTACATGAAAATGACAACATTAGACAGGCTGTTCTACTATCCTACATGAAGATGACAACATTAGACAGGCTGTTCTTCTATCCTACATAAAAATGACAACATTATACAGGCTGTTCTACTATCCTACATGAAGATGACAACATTAGACAGGTTTTTCTACTATCCTACATAAAGATGACAATATTATAAAGTTGTTCTACTATCCTACATGAAGATGACAACATTATAAGATTTTTCTACTATCCTACATGAAGATGGCAACATTATAAGATTGTTCTACTATCCTACATGAAGATGACAACATTGTAAAGTTGTTCTACTATCCTACATGAAGATGACAACATTGTAAAGTTGTTCTACTATCCTACATGAAGATGACATCATTATAAGATTGTTCTACTATCCTACATGAAGATGACAACATTAGACAGGCTGTTCTTCTATCCTACATGAAAATTACAACATTAGACAGGCTGTTCTTCTATCCTACATGAAGATGACAACATTAGACAGGTTGTTCTACTATCCTACATGAAGATGACAACGTTAGACAGGTTGTTCTACTATCCTACATGAAGATGACAACATTATAAGATTATTCTATTATCCTATGTGAAGATGACAACATTATAAGATTGTTCTACTATCCTACATGAAGATGACAACATTATAAGATTGCTCTACTATCCTACATGAAGATGACAACATTATAAGATTGTTCTACTATCCTACATGAAGATGACAATATTATAAGATTGTTCTACTATCCTACATGAAGATGACAACATTATAGGACTGTTCTACTATCCTACATGAAGATGACAACATTAGACAGGCTGTTCTTCTATCCTACATGAAAATGACAACATTAGACAGGCTGTTCTACTATCCTACATGAAGATGACAACATTAGACAGGCTGTTCTTCTATCCTACATAAAAATGACAACATTAGACAGGCTGTTCTACTATCCTACATGAAGATGACAACATTAGACAGGTTTTTCTACTATCCTACATGAAGATGACAATATTATAAAGTTGTTCTACTATCCTACATGAAGATGACAACATTATAAGATTGTTCTACTATCCTACATGAAGATGCCAACATTATAAGATTGTTCTACTATCCTACATAAAGATGACAAAATTGTAAAGTTGTTCTACTATCCTACATGAAGATGACAACATTGTAAAGTTGTTCTACTATCCTACATGAAGATGACAACATTATAAGATTGTTCTACTATCCTACATGAAGATGACAACATTAGACAGGCTGTTCTTCTATCCTACATGAAAATGACAACATTATAAGATTATTCTATTATCCTACGTGAAGATGACAACATTATAAGATTGTTCTACTATCCTACATGAAGATGACAACATTATAAGATTATTCTACTATCCTACGTGAATATGACAACATTATAAGATTATTCTATTATCCTACGTGAAGATGACAACATTATAGGATTGTTCTACTATCCTACGTGAAGATGACAACATTATAAGATTGTTCTACTATCCTACATGAAGATGACAACATTATAAGATTGTTCTACTATCCTACATGAAGATGACAACATTATAAGATTGTTCTACTATCCTACATGAAGATGACAACATTATAAGATTGTTCTACTATCCTACATGAAGATGACAACATTATAAGATTGTTCTACTATCCTACATGAAGATGACAACATTATAAGGTTGTTCTTCTATCCTACATGAGGATGACAAAATTATAAGATTGTTCTACCATCCTACATGAAGATGACAACATTAGACAGGTTGTTCGTCTATCCTACATGAAGATGACAACATTATAAGATTGTTCTACTATCCTACATGAAGATGACAACATTATAAGATTGTTCTACTATCCTACATGAAGATGACAACATTATAAGATTGTTCTACTATCCTACATGAAGATGACAACATTATAAGATTGTTCTCTTATCCTACATGAAGATGACAACATTATAAGGTTGTTCTTCTATCCTACATGAAGATGACAACATTATAAGGTTGTTCTTCAATCCTACATGAGGATGACAAAATTATAAGATTGTTCTACTATCCTACATGAAGATGACAACATTATAAGGCTGTTCTTCTATCCTACATGAAGATGACAACATTAGACAGTCTGTTCTTCTATCCTACATGAAAATTACAACATTAGACAGGCTGTTCTTCTATCCTACATGAAAATGACAACATTAGACAGGTTGTTATTCTATCCTACATGAAAATGACAACATTAGACAGTCTGTTCTTCTATCCTACATGAAAATGACAACATTTGACAGTCTGTTCTTCTATCCTACATAAAAATGACAACATTAGACAGGCTGTTCTACTATCCTACATGAAGATGACAAAATTAGACAGGTTTTTCTACTATCCTACATGAAGATGACAATATTATAAAGTTGTTCTACTATCCTACATGAAGATGACAACATTATAAGATTGTTCTACTATCCTACATGAAGATGCCAACATTATAAGATTGTTCTACTATCCTACATGAAGATGACAACATTGTAAAGTTGTTCTACTATCCTACATGAAGATGACATTATAAGATTGTTCTACTATCCTACATGAAGATGACAACATTAGACAGGCTGTTCTTCTATCCTACATGAAAATGACAACATTAGACAGGCTGTTCTGCTATCCTACATGAAGATGACAACATTAGACAGGTTGTTCTACTATCCTACATGAAGATGACAACGTTAGACAGGTTGTTCTACTATCCTACATGAAGATGACAACATTATAAGATTATTCTATTATCCTACGTGAAGATGACAACATTATAAGATTGTTCTACTATCCTACATGAAGATGACAACATTATAAGATTATTCTACTATCCTACGTGAATATGACAACATTTTAAGATTGCTCTACTATCCTACATGAAGATGACAACATTATAAGATTGTTCTACTATCCTACATGAAGACGACAATATTATAAGATTGTTCTACTATCCTACATGAAGATGACAACATTATAGGATTGTTCTACTATCCTACATGAAGATGACAACATTAGACAGGCTGTTCTTCTATCCTACATGAAAATGACAACATTAGACAGGCTGTTCTACTATCCTACATGAAGATGACAACATTAGACAGGCTGTTCTACTATCCTACATGAATATGACAACATTGTAAAGTTGTTCTACTATCCTACATGAAGATGACAACATTATAAGATTGTTCTACTATCCTACATGAAGATGACAAAATTATAAGATTATTCTACTATCCTACGTGAATATGACAACATTTTAAGATTGCTCTACTATCCTACATGAAGATGACAACATTATAAGATTGTTCTACTATCCTACATGAAGATGACAATATTATAAGATTGTTCTACTATCCTACATGAAGATGACAACATTATAGGATTGTTCTACTATCCTACATGAAGATGACAACATTATAAGATTATTCTACTATCCTACGTGAAGATGACAACATTATAAGATTGTTCTACTATCCTACATGAAGATGACAACATTATAAGATTGTTCTACTATCCTACATGAAGATGACAACATTATAAGATTGTTCTACTATCCTACATGAAGATGACAACATTATAAGATTGTTCTACTATCCTACATGAAGATGACAACATTATAAGATTGTTCTACTATCTTACATGAAGATGACAACATTATAAGGTTGTTCTTCTATCCTACATGAGGATGACAAAATTATAAGATTGTTCTACTATCCTACATGAAGATGACAACATTGTAAGATTGTTCTACTATTCTACATGAAGATGACAACATTATAAGATTGTTCTACTATCCTACATGAAGATGACAACATTATAAGATTGTTCTACTATCCTACATGAAGATGACAACATTATAAGATTGTTCTCCTATCCTACATGAAGATGACAACATTATAAGGTTGTTCTTCTATCCTACATGAAGATGACAACATTATAAGGTTGTTCTTCCATCCTACATGAGGATGACAAAATTATAAGATTCTTCTACTATCCTACATGAAGATGACAACATTATAAGGCTGTTCTTCTATCCTACATGAAGATGACAACATTAGACAGTCTGTTCTTCTATCCTACATGAAAATTACAACATTAGACAGGCTGTTCTTCTATCCTACATGAAAATGACAACATTAGACAGGTTGTTATTCTATCCTACATGAAAATGACAACATTAGACAGTCTGTTCTTCTATCCTACATGAAAATGACAACATTTGACAGTCTGTTCTTCTACCCTACATGAAAATGACAACATTAGACAGTCTGTTCTTCTATCCTACATGAAAATGACAACATTAGATTAGACAGGTTGTTCTTCTATCCTACATGAAGATGACAACATTATAAGGTTTTTCTACTATCCTACATGAAGATGACAACATTATAAGGCTGTTCTACTATCCTACATGAAGATGACAACATTATAAGATTGTTCTCCTATCCTACATGAAGATGACAACATTATAAGGTTGTTCTTCTATCCTACATGAAGATGACAACATTATAAGGTTGTTCTTCTATCCTACATGAAGATGACAACATTATAAGATTGTTCTACTATCCTACATGAAGATGACAACATTATAAGGCTGTACTACTATCCTACATGAAGATGACAACATCAGACAGGTTGTTATTCTATCCTACATGAAGATGACAACATTATAAGGTTGTTCTTGTATCCTACTTGAAAATGACAACATTAGACAGTCTTTTCTTCTATCCTACATGAAGATGACAACATTAGACAGGTTGTTCTTCTATCCTACATGAAAATGACAACATTAGACAGGCTGTTCTTCTATCCTACATGAAGATGACAACATTATAAGATTGTTCTACTATCCTACATGAAGATGACAACATTATAAAATTGTTCTCCTATCCTACATGAAGATGACAACATTATAAGATTGTTCTACTATCCTACATGAAGATGACAACATTATAAGATTGTTCTACTATACTACATGAAGATGACAACATTAGACAGGTTGTTCTACTATCCTACATGAAGATGACAACGTTAGACAGGTTGTTCTACTATCCTACATGAAGATGACAACATTATAAGATTATTCTATTATCCTACGTGAAGATGACAACATTATAAGATTGTTCTACTATCCTACATGAAGATGACAACATTATAAGATTATTCTACTATCCTACGTGAATATGACAACATTTTAAGATTGCTCTACTATCCTACATGAAGATGACAACATTATAAGATTGTTCTACTATCCTACATGAAGATGACAATATTATAAGATTGTTCTACTATCCTACATGAAGATGACAACATTATAGGATTGTTCTACTATCCTACATGAAGATGACAACATTAGACAGGCTGTTCTTCTATCCTACATGAAAATGACAACATTAGACAGGCTGTTCTACTATCCTACATGAAGATGACAACATTAGACAGGCTGTTCTTCTATCCTACATAAAAATGACAACATTAGACAGGCTGTTCTACTATCCTACATGAATATGACAACATTGTAAAGTTGTTCTACTATCCTACATGAAGATGACAACATTATAAGATTGTTCTACTATCCTACATGAAGATGACAACATTATAAGATTATTCTACTATCCTACGTGAATATGACAACATTTTAAGATTGCTCTACTATCCTACATGAAGATGACAACATTATAAGATTGTTCTACTATCCTACATGAAGATGACAATATTATAAGATTGTTCTACTATCCTACATGAAGATGACAACATTATAGGATTGTTCTACTATCCTACATGAAGATGACAACATTATAAGATTATTCTACTATCCTACGTGAAGATGACAACATTATAAGATTGTTCTACTATCCTACATGAAGATGACAACATTATAAGATTGCTCTACTATCCTACATGAAGATGACAACATTATAAGATTGTTCTACTATCCTACATGAAGATGACAACATTATAAGATTGTTCTACTATCCTACATGAAGATGACAACATTATAAGATTGTTCTACTATCTTACATGAAGATGACAACATTATAAGGTTGTTCTTCTATCCTACATGAGGATGACAAAATTATAAGATTGTTCTACTATCCTACATGAAGATAACATTGAAAGATTGTTCTACTATTCTACATGAAGATGACAACATTATAAGATTGTTCTACTATCCTACATGAAGATGACAACATTATAAGATTGTTCTACTATCCTACATGAAGATGACAACATTATAAGATTGTTCTCCTATCCTACATGAAGATGACAACATTATAAGGTTGTTCTTCTATCCTACATGAAGATGACAACATTATAAGGTTGTTCTTCCATCCTACATGAGGATGACAAAATGATAAGATTCTTCTACTATCCTACATGAAGATGACAACATTATAAGGCTGTTCTTCTATCCTACATGAAGATGACAACATTAGACAGTCTGTTCTTCTATCCTACATGAAAATTACAACATTAGACAGGCTGTTCTTCTATCCTACATGAAAATGACAACATTAGACAGGTTGTTATTCTATCCTACATGAAAATGACAACATTAGACAGTCTGTTCTTCTATCCTACATGAAAATGACAACATTTGACAGTCTGTTCTTCTACCCTACATGAAAATGACAACATTAGACAGTCTGTTCTTCTATCCTACATGAAAATGACAACATTAGATTAGACAGGTTGTTCTTCTATCCTACATGAAGATGACAACATTATAAGGTTTTTCTACTATCCTACATGAAGATGACAACATTATAAGGCTGTTCTACTATCCTACATGAAGATGACAACATTATAAGATTGTTCTCCTATTCTACATGAAGATGACAACATTATAAGGTTGGTCTTCTATCCTACATGAAGATGACAACATTATAAGGTTGTTCTTCTATCCTACATGAAGATGACAACATTATAAGATTGTTCTACTATCCTACATGAAGATGACAACATTATAAGGCTGTACTACTATCCTACATGAAGATGACAACATTATAAGGTTGTTCTTGTATCCTACTTGAAAATGACAACATTAGACAGTCTGTTCTTCTATCCTACATGAAGATGACAACATTAGACAGGTTGTTCTTCTATCCTACATGAAAATGACAACATTAGACAGGCTGTTCTTCTATCCTACATGAAGATGACAACATTATAAGATTGTTCTACTATCCTACATGAAGATGACAAAATTATAAAATTGTTCTCCTATCCTACATGAAGATGACAACATTATAAGATTGTTCTACTATCCTACATGAAGATGACAACATTATAAGATTGTTCTACTATACTACATGAAGATGACAACATTAGACAGGTTGTTCGTCTATCCTACATGAAGATGACGACAACATTATAAGATTGTTCTATTATCCTACATGAATATGACAACATTATAAGATTGTTCTATTATCCTACATGAAGATGACAACATTATAAGATTGTTCTACTATCCTACATGATGATGACAACATTATAAGATTGTTCTACTATCCTACATGAAGATGACACCATTAGACAGGTTGTTCGTCTATCCTACATGAAGATGACGACAACATTATAAGATTCTTTTATTATCCTACATGAACTTGACAACATTGTAAGATTGTTCTACTATCCTACATGAAGATGACAACATTATAAGGTTGTTCTACTATCCTACATGAAGATGACAACATTAGACAGGTTGTTCGTCTATCCTACATGAAGATGACAACATTAGACAGGTTGTTCTACTATCCTACATGAAGATGACAACATTATAAGATTGTTCAACTATCCTACATGAAGATGACAACATTATAAGATTCTTCTACTATCCTACATGAAGATGACAATATTATAAGATTGTTCTACTATTCTACATGAATATGACAACATTATAAAATTGTTCTTCTATCCTACATGAAGATGACAACATTAGACAGGTTGTTCGTCTATCCTACGTAAAGATGACAATATTAGACAGGTTGTTCTACTATCCTACATGAAGATAACAACATTATAAGATTGTTCTACTATCCTACATGAAGATGACAACATTATAAGATTGTTCTACTATCCTACATGAAGATGACAACATTATAAATTTGTTCTACTATCCTACATGAAGATGACAACATTATAAGATTATTCTACATTTCTACATGAAGATGACAACATTATAAGGCTGTTCTTCTATCCTACATGGAAATGACAACATTAGACAGGCTGTTCTTCTATCCTACATGAAGATGACAACATTAAACAGGCTGTTCTACTATCCTACATGAAGATGACAACATTATAAGGTTGTTCTACTATCATACATGAAGATGACAACATTATACGGTTGTTCTTCTATCCTACATGAAGATGACAGCATTATACGGTTGTTCTTCTATCCTACATGAAAATGACAACATTATGAGGTTGTTCTACTATCCTACATGAAGATGACAACATTAGACAGGCTGTTCTTCTATCCTACATGAAAATGACAACATTATACGGTTGTTCTTCTATCCTACATGAAGATGACACTACCAGTATTTGCACAAAAGTCCAGCGACTTGTGAGACGGCACTCCACACCAGTCTTCCCTTTTTTTGCCAGGCATCATAAAGAACATCTAGTAGCCTAATAACGAAACGGGGGGTGGGGGGGGGGGGGGGGGGAACAGAGAATGAGAAAGTTTGGCGGAAACATTCGCTTGGGGGACATGTTCACATAAAACATTCTGATGACAGAAATCACTGAAGCTTGCAATCTACCCAAGCATGTCAGACGGACAACAAGCTGTAACAGGACCTCGATTACGCAGTTACTTCCTGGATGATCGTGTTCCATAAGAGTACATCATGAAATGGTAGAATAGGCTGGGCATCTTGATATAAGGTTCAACAAATATAGCATGTTGTACTTTTGGTAAATCGTAAGTGGTAGATTAGGTTGGATATCTTGATACAAGGTTCAACAAATATAGTATGTTGTACTTTTGGTAAATCGTAAGTGGTAGACTAGGTTCGACATCTTGATACAAGGTTCAACAAATATAGCATGTTAATGGGTTTTCATGTGTTTGTTGCTTGTATCACTTGTCCATTGGTTTTCATTGGTTTCTTGATTCGAAACCTCCTACTTAAAACACTCGAGGAAAGAGTCTACATGACATGTGAAACATGGTCTACTTAAAACACTGGAGGAAAGAGTCTACATGACATGTGAAACATGGTCTACTTAAAACACTGGAGGAAAGAGTCTACATGACATGTGAAACATGGTCAACTTAAAACACTCGAGAAAAGAGTCTACATGACATGTGAAACATGGTCTACTTAAAACACTGGAGGAAAGAGTCTACATGACATGTGAAACATGGTCTACTTAAAACACTGGAGGAAAGAGTCTACATGACATGTGAAACATGGTCTACTTAAAACACTGGAGGAAAGAGTCTACATGACATGTCATGTAAAACATGGTCTACTTAAAACACTCGAGGAAAGAGTCTACAAGACATGTGAAACATGGTCTACTTAAAACACTGGAGGAAAGAGTGTCAGAGTCTTGCAATAACACAAGACAAGTAGCTCGTTTTCTGGCAAGTGTGAAGTAATATCAAACTATCAAATCACACGAAGTGAATATCCGAAAGTATTATTCACACGCTTTATTGACGCGTTGCATTAATTATCACACAAACATCGCGCACTGACAATCTATAGCAATCATTTCAACATGAACAAGATCACTACAATACATAATAATACATGCAAGCAATAAACATCTCACTTACAGTTAAACTATACAAGCATTCGGCTCAGTCTCCCACTGTCGTACAGGCTAGCTCTCAAGGCAGATTCAAACTCAACTCGCATTCCCTTGCGACCTGTCCCTTCAACGATCTCAGCCCGTCTGCCAGTCCTGGCGTCCTACACGCTACACGCTCACGTCAGCTGGTGTCCCCTGCACGGTTCACGGGGTGAACTCAATTGCTGTGCGTGGCTGCTTATCCAGGCGTCGGCAAAGACGCCGCGTTCTCTCTGCCGTGTCTAACATTACTCAGGGTTGCGTGTTGTTATGGTGTCTGGCGTTGGTACAGACAACGCGTCGCAACCTCGGATGTGAGACCTTGACAAGAGTCTACATGACATGTGAAACATGGTCTACTTAAAACACTGGAGGAAAGAGTCTACATGACATGTGAAACACGGTCTACTTAAAACACTCGAGGAAAGAGTCTACATGACATGTGAAACATGGTCTACTTAAAACACTCGAGGAAAGAGTCTACATGACATGTGAAACATGGTCTACTTAAAACACTGGAGGAAAGAGTCTACATGACATGTGAAACATGGTCTACTTAAAACACTGGAGGAAATAGTCTACATGACATGTGATGCACGGCCTACTTACTTTATTATGTATGACGTGTGGTCTACTATCTGTTAGACAATTTAATTGTGATGTAACATGTGATGTGTGATCAACTGTGTGGAGAGTGAGGTGTGGTATAGCATGTGATGTGTGATCAACTGTGTTGAGAGTGAGGTGTGGTATAGCATGTGATGTGTGATCAACTGTGTGGAGAGTGGGGTGTGATATAACATGTGATGTGTGATCAACTGTGTGGAGAGTGAGGTGTGGTATAGCATGTGATGTGTGATCGATTGTAGGTAGAGTGAGGTGTAATATAACTTGTGATGTGTGATCAACTGTGTGGAGAGTGAGGTGTGGTATAGCATGTGATGTGTGATCAACTGTGTGGAGAGTGAGGTGTGGTATAGCATGTGATGTGTGATCAAGTGTGTGGAGAGTGGGGTGTGGTATAACATGTGATGTGTGATCAACTGTGTGGAGGGTGAGGTGTGGTATAGCATGTGATGTGTGATCGATTGTAGGTAGAGTGAGGTGTGATATAACTTGTGATGTGTTATCAACTGTGTGGAGAGTGAGGTGTGGTATAACATGTGATGTGTGATCAACTGTGTGGAGAGTGAGGTGTGGTATAACATGTCATGTGTGATCAACTGTGTGGAGAGAGGTGTGGTATAACATGTGATGTGTGATCAACTGGGTGGAGAGTGAGGTGTGGTATTGCATGTGATGTGTGATCAACTGTGTGGAGAGTGAGGTGTGGTATAGCATGTGATGTGTGATCAACTGTGTGGAGAGTGAGGTATGGTATAGCATGTGATGTGTGATCGATTGTAGGTAGAGTGAGGTGTAATATAACTTGTGATGTGTGATCAACTGTGTGGAGAGTGAGGTGTGGTATAGCATGTGATGTGTGATCAACTGTGTGGAGAGTGAGGTGTGGTATAGCATGTGATGTGTGATCAAGTGTGTGGAGAGTGGGGTGTGGTATAACATGTGATGTGTGATCAACTGTGTGGAGAGTGAGGTGTGGTATAGCATGTGATGTGTGATCGATTGTAGGTAGAGTGAGGTGTGATATAACTTGTGATGTGTTATCAACTGTGTGGAGAGTGAGGTGTGGTATAACATGTGATGTGTGATCAACTGTGTGGAGAGTGAGGTGTGGTATAACATGTCATGTGTGATCAACTGTGTGGAGAGTGAGGTGTGGTATAACATGTGATGTGTGATCAACTGGGTGGAGAGTGAGGTGTGGTATTGCATGTGATGTGTGATCAACTGTGTGGAGAGTGAGGTGTGGTATAACATGTGATGTGTGATCAACTGTGTGGAGAGTGAGGTGTTGTATTGGATGTGATGTGTGATCAACTGTGTGGAGAGTGGGGTATGGTATTGCATGTGATGTGTGACCAACTATGTGGAGAGTGAGGTGTGGTATAACATGTGATGTGTGATCAACTGTGTGGAGAGTGAGGTATGGTATTGCATGTGATGTGTGATTAACTGTGTGGATAGTGAGGTGTGGTATAACATGTGATGTGTGATCAACTGTGTGGAGAGTGAGGTATGGTATTGCATGTGATGTGTGATCAACTGTGTGGAGAGTGAGGTGTGGTATAACATGTGATGTGTGATCAACTGTGTGGAGAGTGAGGTGTGGTATTGCATGTGATGTGTGATCAACTGTGTGGAGAGTGAGGTGTGGTATAACATGTGATGTGTGATCAACTGTGTGGAGAGTGAGGTGTTGTATTGGATGTGATGTGTGATCAACTGTGTGGAGAGTGGGGTATGGTATTGCATGTGATGTGTGACCAACTATGTGGAGAGTGAGGTGTGGTATAACATGTGATGTGTGATCAACTGTGTGGAGAGTGAGGTGTAGTATAACATGTGATGTGTGATCAACTGTGTGGAGAGTGAGGTGTGGTATAACATGTGATGTGTGATCAACTGTGTGGAGAGTGAGGTGTGGTATAACATATGATATGTGATCAAATGTGTGGAGAGTCAGGTGTGGTATAACATATGATATGTGATCAACTGTGTGGAGAGTGAGGTGTGGTATAACATATGATATGTGATCAACTGTGTGGAGAGTGAGGTGTGGTATAACATGTGATGTGTGATCAACTGTGTGGAGAGTGAGGTGTGGTATAACATGTGATGTGTGATCAACTGTGTGGAGAGTGAGGTATGGTATAACATGTGATGTGTGATCAACTGTGTGGAGAGTGAGGTGTGGTATAACATGTGATGTGTGATCAACTGTGTGGAGAGTGAGGTGTGGTATAACATGAGATTTGTGGTCAACTGTGTGGAGAGTGAGGTATGGTATAACATGTGATGTGTGATCAACTGTGTGGAGAGTGAAGTGTGGTATAACATGTGATGTGTGATCAACTGTGTGGAGAGTGAGGTGTAGTATAACATGTGATGTGTGATCAACTGTGTGGAGAGTGAGGTGTGGTATAACATGTGATGTGTGATCAACTCTGTGGAGAGTGAAGTGTGGTATAACATGTGATGTGTGATCAACTGTGTGGAGAGTGAGGTATGGTATAACATGTGATGTGTGATCAACTGTGTGGAGAGTGAAGTGTGGTATAACATGTGATGTGTGATCAACCGTGTGGAGAGTGAGATGTGGTATAACATGTGATGTGTGATCAACTGTGTGGAGAGTGAGGTGTAGTATAACATGTGATGTGTGATCAACTGTGTGGAGAGTGAGGTGTGGTATAACATGTGATGTGTGATCAACTGTGTGGAGAGTGAGGTATGGTATAACATGTGGTATGTGATCAACTGTGTGGAGAGTGAGATGTGGTATAACATGTGATGTGTGATCAACTGTGTGGAGAGTGAGATGTGGTATAACATGTGATGTGTGATCAAATGTGTGGAGAGTGAGGTGTGGTATAACATGTGATGTGTAATCAACTGTGTGGAGAGTGAGGTGTGGTATAAAGATTGTATTTGTTTACTTTCCCGGACTCGTCGGTGGTGTTAGTTTAATGGAAGCCAACTTCCGGAAAATGGCGAGCTGTACACACAGTCTGCGTGATGGCAGGTTTATGGACCTGTGGTTGGTGAGATCGATAAACTACAACCGAATGAACACGCAAGCCAACAGACGTCATAAATGGGAGTCCGCGGTAAACACTGATTTGTTGATGTTATCGCTGCCATCGATTTCCTCCTTATCTGCCCAAATGACAGAGTTCGGTTGCACTTGTGCAAGCCAGCGAGTGAGCAAACACTACGCTAGGTGGTCGGGTGACACGGCAGAGCTGGCTACGTCCTACAGCATGTTGTCACCAACGTTGGGCGGATCTGTGGTTATCCGTGACACATCAGACAGCAGAAAACGTGCAAGCCGTGGACACACGATACAACTAGTCACTGCAAACAACGCATCGTCTCGCAGAAGAAATTCGGTGTACTAAGATGCTGGACCAAATTGAATTTGCTACGTGGTACATTGGAATTCCCAGCAGAATCTACTTCCCCATAATTATTTATAACCTTTCTATTTCCTCTCACATAGCAAGTTACCTGCCCTCGCGTGGTCACATATTCTAGAAGCTACATACCTCACTTGGTCAAATATCATCGCCAGTCGCTACATCCCTCACTTGGCCAAATATCATCTCTAGTCGCTACATCCCTCACTTGGTCAAATATCATCTCTAGTCGCTACATCCCTCACTTGGCCAAATATCATCTCTAGTCGCTACATCCCTCACTTGGTCAAATATTTCCAGCTGCTACATCCCTTTGGTCAAATATCTCCAGTCACTACATCCCTCACTTGGTCAAATAACATCTCCAGTCGCTACATCCCTCACTTGGTCAAATATCATCTCCAGTCGCTACATCAGTCACTTCGTCAAATATCATCCCCAGCCGCTAAATCCCTCACTTGGTCAAATATCTCCACTGCTACATCTTTCACCTGGTCAAATATCTCCATTAGTACAGCTCTCACTTGGTCAAATATTTCCAGCTGCTACATCCCTTTGGTCAAATATCTCCAGTCACTACACCCCTCACTTGGTCAAATATCATCTCCAGTCGCTACATCCCTCACTTGGTCAAATATCATCTCCAGTCGCTACATCCCTCACTTCGTCAAATATCATCTCAATTCGCTACATCCCTCACTTGGTCAAATATCATCTCCAGTCGCTACATCCCTCACTTGGTCAAATATCATCTCCAGTCGCTACATCCCTCACTTGGTCAAATATCATCTCAATTCGCTACATCCCTCACTTGGTCAAATATCATCTCAATTCGCTACATCCCTCACTTGGTCAAATATCATCTCCAGTCACTACACCCCTCACTTGGCCAAATATCATCTCCAGTCGCTACATCCCTAACTTGGTCAAATATCATCCCCAGTCGCTACATCCCTCACTTGGTCAAATATCATCTCCAGTCGCTACATCCCTCACTTGGTCAAATATCATCTCCAGTCGCTACATCCCTCACTTGGTCAAATATCATCTCCAGTCACTACATCCCTCACTTGGTCAAATATCATCTCCAGTCGCTACATCCCTCACTTGGTCAAATATCATCTCCAGTCGCTACATCCCTCACTTGGTCAAATATCATCTCCAGTCACTACATCCCTCACTTGGTCAAATATCATCTCCAGTCGCTACATCCCTCACTTGGTCAAATATCATCTCCAGTCACTACACCCCTCACTTGGCCAAATATCATCTCCAGTCGCTACATCCCTAACTTGGTCAAATATCATCCCCAGTCGCTACATCCCTCACTTGGTCAAATATCATCTCCAGTCGCTACATCCCTCACTTGGTCAAATATCATCTCCAGTCGCTACATCCCTCACTTGGTCAAATATCATCTCCAGTCACTACATCCCTCACTTCGTCAAATATCATCTCAATTCGCTACATCCCTCACTTGGTCAAATATCATCTCCAGTCGCTACATCCCTCACTTGGTCAAATATCATCTCCAGTCGCTACATCCCTCACTTGGTCAAATATCATCTCAATTCGCTACATCCCTCACTTGGTCAAATATCATCTCAATTCGCTACATCCCTCACTTGGTCAAATATCATCTCAATTCGCTACATCCCTCACTTGGTCAAATATCATCTCAATTCGCTACATCCCTCACTTGGTCAAATATCATCTCCAGTCACTACACCCCTCACTTGGCCAAATATCATCTCCAGTCGCTACATCCCTAACTTGGTCAAATATCATCCCCAGTCGCTACATCCCTCACTTGGTCAAATATCATCTCCAGTCGCTACATCCCTCACTTGGTCAAATATCATCTCCAGTCGCTACATCCCTCACTTGGTCAAATATCATCTCCAGTCACTACATCCCTCACTTCGTCAAATATCATCTCAATTCGCTACATCCCTCACTTGGTCAAATATCATCTCCAGTCGCTACATCCCTCACTTGGTCAAATATCATCTCCAGTCGCTACATCCCTCACTTGGTCAAATATCATCTCAATTCGCTACATCCCTCACTTGGTCAAATATCATCTCAATTCGCTACATCCCTCACTTGGTCAAATATCATCTCCAGTCACTACACCCCTCACTTGGCCAAATATCATCTCCAGTCGCTACATCCCTAACTTGGTCAAATATCATCCCCAGTCGCTACATCCCTCACTTGGTCAAATATCATCTCCAGTCGCTACATCCCTCACTTGGTCAAATATCATCTCCAGTCGCTACATCCCTCACTTGGTCAAATATCATCTCCAGTCACTACATCCCTCACTTGGTCAAATATCATCTCCAGTCGCTACATCCCTCACTTGGTCAAATATCATCTCCAGTCGCTACATCCCTCACTTGGTCAAATATCATCTCCAGTCACTACATCCCTCACTTGGTCAAATATCATCTCCAGTCGCTACATCCCTCACTTGGTCAAATATCATCTCCAGTCGCTACATCAGTCACTTCGTCAAATATCATCTCAATTCGCTACATCTCTCACTTGGTCAAATATCATCCCCAGCTGCTAAATCCCTCACTTGGTCAAATATCTCCACTGCTACATCTTTCACCTGGTCAAATATCTCCATTAGTACAGCTCTCACTTGGTCAAATATTTCCAGCTGCTACATCCCTTTGGTCAAATATCTCCAGTCACTACACCCCTCACTTGGTCAAATATTTCCAGCTGGTATATCCCTTTGGTCAAATATCTTCAGTCACTACACCCCTCACTTGGTCAAATATTTCCAGCTGCTATATCCCTTTGGTCAAATATCTTCAGTCACTACACCCCTCACTTGGTCAAATATTTCCAGCTGCTATATCCCTTTGGTCAAATATCTTCAGTCACTACACCCCTCACTTGGTCAAATATCATCTCCAGTCGCTACATCCCTCACTTGGTCAAATATCTCCACTGCTACATCTTTCACCTGGTCAAATATCTCCATTAGTACAGCTCTCACTTGGTCAAATATTTCCAGCTGCTACATCCCTTTGGTCAAATATCTCCAGTCACTACACCCCTCACTTGGTCAAATATTTCCAGCTGGTATATCCCTTTGGTCAAATATCTTCAGTCACTACACCCCTCACTTGGTCAAATATTTCCAGCTGCTATATCCCTTTGGTCAAATATCTTCAGTCACTACACCCCTCACTTGGTCAAATATTTCCAGCTGCTATATCCCTTTGGTCAAATATCTTCAGTCACTACACCCCTCACTTGGTCAAATATTTCCAGCTGCTATATCCCTTTGGTCAAATATCTTCAGTCACTACACCCCTCACTTGATCAAATATTTCCAGCTGCTATATCCCTTTGGTCAAATATCTCCAGTCACTACACCCCTCACTTGGTCAAATATCTCAAGCTTCTACATCCATCACTTAGTCAAATATATCCATTCGCTACATCCCTCACGTGGTCAAATATATCCATTCGCTACAACCCTCATTGGTCAAATATGTACGGCTGCTACACCCCTCACCTGGATGTCACGTGAGCAGTCATCTGTTTAACCTTTGAATAAACATAAGTAGAACACATATCTGGTCAACTCAGCGGCAAGTATGCACGCCTTCCGGCCCCATGTTCATGTGTTCCTACTCCATCAATTACGATATTTTATTTTAATGTATCTGAACTCGTTTGCCCAGCCAGCTTTAAATGTATCTGGACTCGTTTCTCTAGCCAGCTATAAATGTAAATAGACTCGTTTGTCTGGCCAGCTATAAATGTATCTGGACTCGTTTCTCTAACCAGCTATAAATGTATCTGGACTCGTTTCTCTAACCAGCTATAAATGTATCTGTAATCGTTTCTCTAGCCAGCTATAAATGTATCTGGACTCTGTCTAGCCAGCTATAAATGTATCTGGATTCTGTCTAGCCAGCTATACATTTTTCTGGACTCGTTTCTCTAACCAGCCATAAATGTATCTGGACTCTGTCTAGCCAGCTATAAATGTATCTGGACTCGTTTCTCTAACCAGCTATAAATGTATCTGGACTCTGTCTAGCCAGCTATAAATGTATCTGGATTCTGTCTAGTCAGCTATAAATGTATCTGGATTCTGTCTAGCCAGCTATAAATGTATCTGGACTCGTTTCTCTAACCAGCTATAAATGTATCTGTACTCGTTTCTCTAGCCAGCTATAAATGTATCTGGACTCTGTCTAGCCAGCTATAAATGTATCTGGATTCTGTCTAGCCAGCTATACATTTTTCTGGACTCGTTTGTCTAGCCAGCTATAAATTTATCTGGACTCGTTTCTCTAACCAGCCATAAATGTACCTGGACTCTGTCTAGCCAGCTATAAATGTACCTGGACTCTGTCTAGCCAGCTATAAATGAATACAACGAAATGTCGCGGGCAGTAAGCCTGTGTGAGAATGATCCCATCAGCCACAGTGTCCACTGGCCTATACAATACAGGGTTAGCACCATATAACGAAGTTACCTCACGGCGAACACAAGGACCCTTACCTGTCTAATACATCCATTCTACTGCTGGCTGGTTCCCAGGTGGGTCCTTACCTGTCTAATACATCCATTCTACTGCTGGGTGGTTCCCAGGTGGGTCCTTACCTGTCTAATACAGCCATTCTACTGCTGGGTGGTTCCCAGGTGGGTCCTTACCTGTCTAATACAGCCATCTACTGCTGGCTGGTTCCCAGGGGGGCTGGGGGTGGGGTGTAAGGTAAATTCTTACCTCTGTTCTGTGCGTGTCTTCAGCTTGACACTTTCAGTACAACAGTGACGTCTCTCATAAATCATCCCACCATTTGTCTGAGACATCTCAAACTGTAGCCGACTCAGAATCCGTCTGATTTGTGTCCCACCCCCACACTCGCACACCCACACAAACACTCACACACACACACCCGTCACACACACAGGCACGTACGCGCCAGCGCATAAACACTCATACAACGCGCTTAACGCCCGCTGCTGACGAACGGCCTTTTTCCCGAGAAGTTCTACTCGTTCATGAGAATGCCGAGCCCAGGTTTCTCCAGTCAAACACCGACCCGGCTTTACTGATTGGCTGGGCCTGGACCAATCGGCGAGAAGTGTGTTAGTAAACAACCTTCGCGTGCGATTTCAGAACACCATGACCTTCACTAATTGCGACTTCTTGTGACCTGAACCCGGCGACCTTTTGTGATAATTACATCTTACAAGTCTTCTCTCCACAATAACAACATGATATTTCTGTGGCAGTTCTTAAACTGTTCTCTCCACAACACCAGCATGATAATTATGTGGCAGTTCTCAAACTGTTCTCTCCACAATTTTGGCATATCCTTTACAGGACATCGCTGTCAACACCATCATCTTTCAGCTGTATGTTGATTTCTTGGCAAGATTACGCTCAGTAGTTTGCCATTGCTTTACAACATGATATTTCTGTGGCAGTTCTCAAACTCTTCTCTCCGCAACACCAACATGATATTTCTGTGGCAGTTCTCAAACTGTTCTCTCCACAACACCAGCATGATATTTCTGTGGCAGTTCTCAAACTGTTCTCTAAACAACACCAGTATGATATTTCTGTGGCAGTTCTCAAACTGTTCTCTAAACAACATCAGCATGATATTTCTGTTGCAGTTCTCAAACTGTTCTCTCCACAATACCAGCATGGTATTTCTGTGGCAGTTCTCAAACTGTTCTCTAAACAACACCAGCATGATATTTCTGTGGCAGTTCTCAAACTGTTCTCTAAACAACACCAGTATGATATTTCTGTGGCAGTTCTCAAACTGTTCTCTCTACAAGACCAGCATAATATTTCTGTGACAGTTCTCAAACTGTTCTCTCTACAAGACCAGCATAATATTTCTGTGGCAGTTCTCAAACTGTTCTCTCCACAATACCAGAATGGTATTTCTGTGGCAGTTCTCAAACTGTTCTCTAAACAACACCACCATAATATTTCTGTGGCAGTTCTCAAACTGTTCTCTCCACAATACCAGCATGATATTTCTGTGGCAGTTCTCAAACTGTTCTCTCTACAAGACCAGCATAATATTTTTGTGCCAGTTCTCAAACTGTTCTCTCCACAACACCAGCAAGGTATTTCTGTGGCAGTTCTCAAACTATTCTCTCCACAACACCAGCATGATATTTCTGTGGCAGTTCTCAAACTGTTCTCTAAACAACACCAGCATGATATTTCTGTGGCAGTTCTCAAACTGTTCTCTCCACAACACCAGCATGATATTTCTGTGGTTTGAGTGGCTTGAACTCCGGATGTCAGACGGGTCTGCGTGCTCAATTCTTAACCCTTTGAAAATAAAGATTTTCGTTCGTTCGTTCGTTCCTTTGATTCTCCATCGGGAGTCCCGAGTTCGAATATTCGATAAGGTGTGCGGTTGTTTGTTGTCGAGGGCAAAAAGAAAACTCTTATGCACACAATTCGCGCGAATGCGCTAGCCAGGCGGTCTTAATTCCTCAGGCTCAAGGGACCGCCCCCCCCCCCCCAACCCCTGCCATAACCGCAAGGTACTATATTGGCAGTAAATGACAGTGTTTTTTTTTACATGACAGTGCTCAAACTGTTCTCTAAACAACACTAACATGATATTTCTATGGCAGTTCTAAAACTGTTCCCTACACACCATGTTTCAGTTCTGGGAACCTCAGCAGCGTGTGGTGTGTACGTAACAACAGACAAATGGGACGGTTAGGAACCAGCATGAACACTTGTGTGGTGTGTAAATACAGCAGCGTGTGGTGTGTAAGTAACAATAGACAAATGGGGCGGTTAGGAACCAGCATGTATACACTGTGTGGTGTGTACATAGAGCAGTCGGGACACGAATGAGGAAGTCGGTGTTTCATTGATTCTAGTGAAAGCACCAGGTTGTATGATCAACAACAGTGCATTATGTTCATGAGAAGGGGAAGCACCAGGTTGTATGATCAAATATAATACATTATGTTCACGCGAAAGGGAATATGTTCATTGTGTGGCTTTTTGTCTTTGTCCCGTTCATAAATGTACAACGATATATATATATATATATATATATATATATATATATATATATATATATATATATATATATATATATATATCCTTAAATTTTCATGATCCCACCCATTCATATTCAGTATCGGTGTACTGTAAGCCATCCAGTGACTGCCCATGTCCTCCTTGCCCGGGTGGGTTACTGTAACACAGCCAGGGCACTCCAAAGAGTTTGTGGTCAGTTCTTGCAGCATGAGGATGTCAAAATCATAGATCAATTTGTTCCAATATTGCTCCGCTCTACTGTGTACTACGGCAGTTCCAATAACTAACGAGTACATATTTGAGTCCCGGACGGACAGTTTTCCTCCTACCCACTCTGGCACCACATTATCTTCCCAAGACTTCATGGCAAAACATAAATCAAAGTTAGTGAAGGACGTTAATGGCTGTCTTAGGGCATCCTCGTCCGGTAGGGACAGTCATGAGCCACAGGTGACACCAGACCGTCATCCAGCTACTGATGGCAAAATCTTAACTAAAATAAATAAATTTAGAGTTAGTTAGTTAGTTAGTTAGTCGACAGATCATCCTCGTTGCACATCGGACCATTCAGTCCATAAGTGCTCGGATCCCCTCCTCAGCAAATCCCGCAGCGTGTAGCGGCTAACGACGCCAGTTCTGTGTTGGTTTATCAATCTTCTTTGGCTTCCTGCGTAGTGTTCTTGTTTGGCCACCCCTCTTTTAATTTGCTGCTCTCGCAGTCTGGCCATTGTTGTAGATTCAGAGTCATCACTTGGTTCTTGCAAAAGTCTCACTTCTCGTAGAGCATTCAGAATGTCAGCCTGGTCCATGGCGCGTCCGCCCTCAACAGTAGCCTCACCTGCGAGCTTGTCAGCCCGCTCATTTCCTTGTACTCCCGCATGCCCTGGCACGAAGATGAAACTAATCTTTGCCAGCCGAGACCGCTTCAGAGGCAGCAACCATTCTCTTCGGATCGACCCCTCCTCTATCCTCTTGATCATGTTCATTGAGTCGCTAAGGAAACAAGCCCTAGTGAATGTCTGTGTCTCGAGCCATGTTATTGCTTTACTTACTGCCATGACTTCCATGGTCAGGCTACTTGTGGTTTCAGTAAAAGCACCAGAGTCCTCCTTCACAATTCTCCCTCCGGCCTGAGCCGTAAAGGCCCATGAGCTTCTCACATGTCGGATGACCGACCCATCTGTGTAGATGACCGCGTCACTGTCTAGCGAATTCTCGAAAATCAACGCTTGTACTTCAGCCTCAACAGCAGCCGGATTTTCTTGTCTGCATTTTCTATCTAGTTGGATGCAAACTGAAAAGGATGTGCAGAAGTCTGTTGGCACTTGCACCCACTCCTCGCCAGGTTCTAAGTCCTCAAGTGAACACACCTGTTGAAGAATGTCCTCGGCTTGACCCATCCACGACCGTCCTCTTTTTAACCTGCTGCCCTTCACCTTCCTAATTTCACTATGCAGTGGATGCTGTGTGTTTGCGTTAATTCTGAGGTAGGCGCGTGCCCTGCAAACTTGCATTCTCTCTTCAATGGTTGGAAAACCAAGAAGGTAGCGCATCGCCCTGCATGCTGTATCTCTTGTACATCCAAGAATAATGCGCATAGCTTCATTCTGTATCCTTTCCATCCTTTCTATCTGCTTATGGCTGACAGTCAGGATTGCCATTGCATACTCCAAAATTTAGAGTAGGAACATGGAATGGTAGGACATTAAATGAGCTAGGAAAGCTGACCAATGTTCTAAGAGAGATGGATAGCATGAAAATGAATATACTAGGCGTTAGTGAGATGAGATGGAAGGGATCGGGCAAAATTATAGCTGACAATCACACAATAATTTATTCTGGAGGGAAAACACATGAAAAAGGTGTAGGAATAATATTAGACGAAAAAACAGCCAAGTCAATTAATGGATACTGGTGTATTTCAGATAGAGTTATTATGGTAAAAATCAAAGGCAAACCAATAGACATAAATATTATACAAGTATATGCACCAACAGCAAGCAGTAGTGATGAAGAAATACAACACTTTTACGACGAAATAGAAATGGCGATGGCTCAAATTGGATCACAAGAAATAAAAATAATACTTGGTGATTTTAATGCAAAAGTAGGAAAGGGAAAAATGGAGGATGTAGTGGGGAATTATGGTTTAGGTACAAGAAATGAAAGAGGGGAAATGCTAATAGAATGGGCAAATATCAATGAGATGATAATTGGAAACACATGGTTTAAACACCATAAAAGACGACTGTACACATGGATAAGCCCTGATAAGAAAATACGCAACCAAATTGACTACATACTAATTAATAAAAGATTTAGAAATGCTTTAATTAATGTAAAGACAATGCCTGGTGATGACTGTAATAGTGATCATGTACCACTATGTGGACAAATAAAAGTAAGATTAAAGAGAGGGAAAAAAATGGTTAAGAACATGAGACTTAATAAAGAGGTTCTGAAAACAGATAAAGAAATGCAAGAACAATACAGAGTGACTGTGAAAAATAGGTACAATGCAATAACTAAAATACAGAGTATAGATGAACAATGGGAAATGTTAAGGGACTCCATTCATCAAACTAGCAAAGAAGTATTACCGGAGAGAGGCAAAATAGCTAAGAAAAAATGGATGAATGAAGATATCTTAAAACTGATGGACAAAAGAAAACAGAGTAAAAATGACAAACAAGAATACGCTAAGATAAATAAAGAAATAAAAGATAAATGTGGGAAGGCTAAAGAAAGTTGGTTAAACGAGCAATGCAAAAAATTGAATTAAATTCCATTAAAGATACAAAAAATATGCACAGAAAAATCAGTGAGCTTACAGGAAGAAAAATAAGAATAAATACAGGGTGTTTGAAATCAAAAACAGGAAAGATAATATTAGAGGAAGATGCTATAATGAAGAGGTGGAATGAGTATATAAGAGAATTATATGAAGGAGAAAGGGGATAATTAACAGAAGATAGTAACTTAGAAGGTCCACCTATTCTGAAAGAAGAAGTCGCTGACGCTACGAAACGTATGAAGAAAGGAAAAACAGCTGGGCCAGATGAAATCACAATAGAAGAATTAGAAGTATTGGGAGAATTTGGAGTAGATATATTAACCAAAATGTTGAATGATATTTACAGCAGTGGATATTTACCCAGTGATATGCTGAAATCTTTATTTATAGCTATACCAAAAAGACCAGGAGCAATTGATTGTGAAGATTTTCGTACAATTAACCTTATAAACCATATCACTAAGCTTCTACTCAGAATCATAATGAGAAGAATCAAAAAGAAAATAAAAATGGAAATTAGTGAAGAACAGTATGGATTTGTGGAAGGAAAGGGCACAAACAATGCAATTTATACATTACGGACACTAATAGAAAGGTCAATAGAGAAACAGAGAGACATATATTTGTGCTTCATAGATTATACTAAGGCATTTGATAAAGTAAAACATGATGAACTGATTAAAATGTTGGAAGATATCAACATTGATGGAAAAGATTTAAGAATAATAAAGAATGTTTACTGGAACCAAGTAGCAGCAATTAAAATGGGAAATAAAGAGGGTAGTTACGAACGGATAAAGCTAGGAGTACGACAAGGGTGTGTCTTGTCACCAGATCTTTTCTCCCTGTATAGCGAAGTAATAATGAGAGAGATCAAAGAGATGCCAGGAATACTAGTTGGAGGTTATAATATAAATAATATACGCTATGCAGATGACAGAGTATTGGTGGCGGATAATTCAACAGACCTACAACAATTATTAGACGTTGTAGTAACAGAGAGTGCAAGGAAAGGAATCTCCTTGAATATCAATAAAACAGTAACAATGGTAATATCAAAGAAAATGGTGACACCAAAATGTGACATAGAAATAGAAGGGAAAATCCTTAACCAAGTTGATAATTTTAGATACCTAGCGGCATTTATAACATCAGATGGAAGATGTACAACAGAGATTAGGAGCAGAATAGGGCAGGCAAAAGCCACTTTTCAGAAAATGAAGAGTATCTTATGCAATAAGTCACTATCACTGAATGTAAGAAAGAGAGTGCTGAAATGCTATGTAGAACCAGTTTTGCTGTATGGCAGTGAATCTTGGAACGTAAATGAACAAATTAAGAAGAAATTAGAAGCAACAGAGATGTGGTTCCTGAGACGAATGTTGCGAATTCCTTGGACTGCCAGAGTAACTAACGACGACTGCCTGAAACAGGCTAATGAAACTAGAACATTATATACAACAATAAGACAGAGACAAACATCTTTCTTCGGTCACGTGATGAGAAGAGAGGCATTGGAGTACATCGTAACAACTGGAAAGATCGAGGGGAAGAGAGGCAGAGGTAGACCAAGAGAAGTGATGCTGGATGGATTGAGACGGTGGCATGGAGGAATATCAGCACCAGAGTTGATCCAGAAAACCAAAGACCGAGATCTATGGAGAGCCATGAACGCCTACGCCAGCCGGCACGGCACTTGATGATGATGATGACTCTGGCTCCAACCCTCTTTTTTCTTGTCCTTCCCCCTCTCCCTACCTCTTCTCCTCCGTTTCATTTTCTTCCCGCTAGCTGTTGTAAAAGGTATCAAGCACAGAGCTCGCCCTCCGTTGCTCCTGTGATAATTCTTTTTAATTCCTATAATTGTTTTCATTTGGAAGCAGGAACTAACCAGTCACCCTAGTAGAGCCTGTCTGCTAGGAAAGGGGCAGAGGCCATACGCCTGGCGCCGCCCCGCCCGCATAGTAGGTTGTTCTTCTATTGCTCCTTCCTCAGCCAATCGATCAGCTCTCTCGTTCCCGGGTACTCCACAGTGGGATGGTATCCACTGTATGGTGGCCTTATGCTGACTGCTAAGTTCAGAAAGTAGTGTCCTTAGTACTGGCAATTTCCTAGACAGGAGCGCCAAGTACTGATTTTGCATCTGACGCTCTACCTACTGGAACCTACAAACAAACACGGCCTGGCACGGCCTGGTGGAACCCACAAACAAACACGGCCTGGTGGAACCCACAAACAAACACGGCCTGGCACGGCCTGGTGGGACCCACAAACAAACACGGCCTGGCACGGTCTGGTGGAACCCACAAACAAACACGGCCTGGCACGGCCTGGTGGAACCCACATACAGACACGGCTAACATTCTACCTACTGGAACCCACAAACAGACACGACCTGACACTCTACCTACTGGAACCCACAAACAGACACGACCTGACACTCTACCTACTGGAACCCACAAACAAACACGGTCTGGCACGGCCTGGTGGAACCCACATACAGACACGGCTAACACTCTACCTACTGGAACCCACAAACAAACACGACCTGACACTCTACCTACTGGAACCCACAAACAAACACGACCTGACACTCTACCTACTGGAACCCACAAACAAACACGACCTAACACTCTACCCACTGAACCCACAAACAGACACGACCTAACAATCTACATACAGGAACCCACAAACAGACACGACCTAACACTCTACCTCCCGGAACCCACAAACAGACACGACCTAACAATCTACCTCCCGGAACCCACAAACAGACACGATCTGACACTCTACCTACTGGAACCCACAAACAGACACGACCTAACATTCTACCTACTGAACCCACAAACAGATACGACCTAACACTCTACCTCCCGGAACCCACAAACAGACACGACCTAACAATCTACCTCCCGGAACGCACAAACAGACGCGACCTGACACTCTACCTACTGGAACCCACAAACAGACACGACCTAACATTCTACCTACTGAACCCACAAACAGACACGCCCTAACAATCTACATACAGGAACCCACAAACAGACGCGACCTGACGCTCTACCTACTGGAACCCACAAACAGACACGACCTAACACTCTACCTCCTGGAACCCACAAACAGACACGACCTAACAATCTACCTCCCGGAACCCACAAACAGACACGACCTGACACTCTACCTACTGGAACCCACAAAAAGACACGACCTAACATTCTACCTACTGAACCCACAAACAGATACGACCTAACACTCTACCTCCCGGAACCCACAAACAGACACGACCTAACAATCTACCTCCCGGAACGCACAAACAGACGCGACCTGACACTCTACCTACTGGAACCCACAAACAGACACGACCTAACATTCTACCTACTGAACTCACAAACAGACACGACCTAACATTCTACATACAGAAACCCACAAACAGACACGACCTGACACTCTACCTACTGGAACCCACAAACAGACACGACCTAACATTCTACCTACTGAACCCACAAACAGACACGACCTAACATTCTACCTACTGAACCCACAAACAGACACGACCTAACACTCTACATACAGGAACCCACAAACAGACACGACCTGACACTCTACCTACTGGAACCCACAAACAGACACGACCTAACATTCTACCTACTGAACCCACAAACAGACACGACCTAACACTCTACATACAGAAACCCACAAACAGACACGACCTGACACTCTACCTACTGGAACCCACAAACAGACACGACCTAACACTCTACCTACTGGAACCCACAAACAGACACGACCTAACACTCTACCTACTGGAACCCACAAACAGACACGACCTAACACTCTACCTACTGGAACCCACAAACATAGTCCCACATGCGGTTTTCTAAACACAGAAACACAGGCTGCCAGTAGTTAAATTCAAGGGAAATAACCAATAGAAAACATTCAGAAATAAGATTGTTAGTTAAAACCCCTTAAAACTCCTCGCTCCATTGCGAAGGTAGTGACTTTCTCCATAATCCCGTCTATTCACGTGTGGAACTCAGCTGCGCGAGATTCGACAGCCGATCGCGTCGCGTTTGGTTACTTACAGGATATTTGAACCGGTCGCTTTGAAAGCAATGGCAAACTATTGAGCGTAATCTTGCCAAGAACATCAACAACAGCTGAAAAATGCGGGTGTTGACTGCAACGTCGTGCAAGGGATATGCAACTTTAAAAAATAAGCAATGTATAGTCACTGGACTTCTCACTGAGCTTGCCCATCTACCTCTACAGATCACCCAGCTATGGGGGATGGTCCAGTAGGTATAGCACTCTCTATAGGCAGGGGTGACCGCTATGGTGTGTGGGCCAGTAGGTACAATCTGTTACAATCCTAGAGGAGTACCGGGTATATGGTGCCCGCATCACGTGAGTGTGTGGACCAATCGTCACTAGGGGAAGACATGGTCAACGTCACACCGGACATCTTCACTTCCCAACACATGTCCAGGTTCGGCTGTAGGCTGGTGGGCCCGCTGTAGGCTGGTGGGACCACTGTAGGCTGGTGGGTCCATTGTAGACTGGTGGGTCCATTGTAGGCTGGTGGGTCCATTGTAGGCTGGTGGGTCCATTGTAGGCTGGTGGGTCCATTGTAGGCTGGTGGGTCCATTGTAGACTGGTGGGTCCATTGTAGGCTGGTGGGTCCATTGTAGGCTGGTGGGTCCATTGTAGGCTGGTGGGCCCATTGTAGGCTGGTGGGTCCATTGTAGGCTGGTGGGTCCATTGTAGGCTGGTGGGTCCATTGTAGGCTGGTGGGTCCATTGTAGGCTGGTGGGTCCATTGTAGGCTGGTGGGTCCATTGTAGGCTGGTGGGTCCATTGTAGGCTGGTGGGTCCATTGTAGGCTGGTGGGTCCATTGTAGGCTGGTGGGTCCATTGTAGGCTGGTGGGTCCATTGTAGGCTGGTGGGTCCATTGTAGGCTGGTGGGTCCATTGTAGGCTGGTGGGTCCATTGTAGACTGGTGGGTCCATTGTAGGCTGGTGGGTCCATTGTAGGCTGGTGGGTCCATTGTAGGCTGGTGGGTCCATTGTAGGCTGGTGGGTCCATTGTAGGCTGGTGGGTCCATTGTAGGCTGGTGGGTCCATTGTAGGCTGGTGGGTCCATTGTAGGCTGGTGGGTCCATTGTAGGCTGGTGGGTCCATTGTAGGCTGGTGGGTCCATTGTAGGCTGGTGGGTCCATTGTAGGCTGGTGGGTCCATTGTAGGCTGGTGGGCCCATTGTAGGCTGGTGGGACCATTGTAGGCTGGTGGGCCCATTGTAGGCTGGTGGGTCCATTGTAGGCTGGTGGGTCCATTGTAGGCTGGTGGGTCCATTGTAGGCTGGTGGGACCATTGTAGGCTGGTGGGTCCATTGTAGGCTGGTGGGTCCATTGTAGGCTGGTGGGTCCATTGTAGGCTGGTGGGCCCGCAGTAGTCTGGTGGGGCCATTGTAGGCTGGTGGGTCCATTGTAGACTGGTGGGTCCATTGTAGACTGGTGGGTCCATTGTAGACTGGTGGGTCCATTGTAGACTGGTGGGTCCATTGTAGACTGGTGGGTCCATTGTAGACTGGTGGGTCCATTGTAGGCTGGTGGGTCCATTGTAGACTGGTGGGTCCATTGTAGGCTGGTGGGTCCATTGTAGGCTGGTGGGTCCATTGTAGGCTGGTGGGTCCATTGTAGACTGGTGGGTCCATTGTAGGCTGGTGGGTCCATTGTAGGCTGGTGGGTCCATTGTAGACTGGTGGGTCCATTGTAGGCTGGTGGGTCCATTGTAGACTGGTGGGTCCATTGTAGACTGGTGGGTCCATTGTAGGCTGGTGGGTCCATTGTAGGCTGGTGGGTCCATTGTAGGCTGGTGGGCCCATTGTAGGCTGGTGGGTCCATTGTAGGCTGGTGGGTCCATTGTAGGCTGGTGGGTCCATTGTAGGCTGGTGGGTCCATTGTAGGCTGGTGGGCCCGCAGTAGTCTGGTGGGGCCATTGTAGGCTGGTGGGTCCATTGTAGACTGGTGGGTCCATTGTAGACTGGTGGGTCCATTGTAGACTGGTGGGTCCATTGTAGACTGGTGGGTCCATTGTAGACTGGTGGGTCCATTGTAGACTGGTGGGTCCATTGTAGACTGGTGGGTCCATTGTAGGCTGGTGGGTCCATTGTAGACTGGTGGGTCCATTGTAGGCTGGTGGGTCCATTGTAGGCTGGTGGGTCCATTGTAGGCTGGTGGGTCCATTGTAGGCTGGTGGGCCCGCAGTAGTCTGGTGGGACCATTGTAGGCTGGTGGGACCATTGTAGGCTGGTGGGCCCATTGTAGGCTGGTGGGACCATTGTAGGCTGGTGGGCCCATTGTAGGCTGGTGGGCCCGCAGTAGTCTGGTGGGACCATTGTAGGCTGGTGGGCCCGCAGTAGTCTGGTGGGACCATTGTAGGCTGGTGGGTCCATTGTAGGCTGGTGGGTCCATTGTAGGCTGGTGGGTCCATTGTAGGCTGGTGGGTCCATTGTAGGCTGGTGGGTCCATTGTAGGCTGGTGGGACCATTGTAGGCTGGTGGGCCCATTGTAGGCTGGTGGGACCATTGTAGGCTGGTGGGTCCATTGTAGGCTGGTGGGCCCATTGTAGGCTGGTGGGTCCATTGTAGGCTGGTGGGTCCATTGTAGGCTGGTGGGTCCATTGTAGGCTGGTGGGTCCATTGTAGTCTGGTGGGACCATTGTAGGCTGGTGGGTCCATTGTAGGCTGGTGGGTCCATTGTAGGCTGGTGGGACCATTGTAGGCTGGTGGGCCCATTGTAGTCTGGTGGGACCATTGTAGGCTGGTGGGTCCATTGTAGGCTGGTGGGCCCGCAGTAGTCTGGTGGGACCATTGTAGGCTGGTGGGACCATTGTAGGCTGGTGGGACCATTGTAGGCTGGTGGGACCATTGTAGGCTGGTGGGACCATTGTAGGCTGGTGGGTCCATTGTAGGCTGGTGGGTCCATTGTAGGCTGGTGGGTCCATTGTAGGCTGGTGGGTCCATTGTAGGCTGGTGGGTCCATTGTAGGCTGGTGGGTCCATTGTAGGCTGGTGGGTCCATTGTAGGCTGGTGGGTCCATTGTAGGCTGGTGGGCCCGCAGTAGTCTGGTGGGACCATTGTAGGCTGGTGGGACCATTGTAGGCTGGTGGGACCATTGTAGGCTGGTGGGCCCATTGTAGGCTGGTGGGTCCATTGTAGGCTGGTGGGTCCATTGTAGGCTGGTGGGTCCATTGTAGGCTGGTGGGTCCATTGTAGGCTGGTGGGTCCATTGTAGGCTGGTGGGTCCATTGTAGGCTGGTGGGTCCATTGTAGGCTGGTGGGTCCATTGTAGGCTGGTGGGTCCATTGTAGGCTGGTGGGTCCATTGTAGGCTGGTGGGTCCATTGTAGGCTGGTGGGTCCATTGTAGGCTGGTGGGTCCATTGTAGGCTGGTGGGCCCATTGTAGTCTGGTGGGCCCATTGTAGGCTGGTGGGTCCATTGTAGGCTGGTGGGCCCGCAGTAGTCTGGTGGGACCATTGTAGGCTGGTGGGACCATTGTAGGCTGGTGGGACCATTGTAGGCTGGTGGGTCCATTGTAGGCTGGTGGGTCCATTGTAGGCTGGTGGGTCCATTGTAGGCTGGTGGGTCCATTGTAGGCTGGTGGGTCCATTGTAGGCTGGTGGGTCCATTGTAGGCTGGTGGGTCCATTGTAGGCTGGTGGGTCCATTGTAGGCTGGTGGGCCCGCAGTAGTCTGGTGGGACCATTGTAGGCTGGTGGGCCCATTGTAGGCTGGTGGGACCATTGTAGGCTGGTGGGTCCATTGTAGGCTGGTGGGTCCATTGTAGGCTGGTGGGTCCATTGTAGGCTGGTGGGTCCATTGTAGGCTGGTGGGTCCATTGTAGGCTGGTGGGTCCATTGTAGGCTGGTGGGTCCATTGTAGGCTGGTGGGCCCATTGTAGGCTGGTGGGTCCATTGTAGGCTGGTGGGTCCATTGTAGGCTGGTGGGACCATTGTAGGCTGGTGGGACCATTGTAGGCTGGTGGGCCCATTGTAGGCTGGTGGGTCCATTGTAGGCTGGTGGGTCCATTGTAGGCTGGTGGGTCCATTGTAGGCTGGTGGGTCCATTGTAGGCTGGTGGGTCCATTGTAGGCTGGTGGGTCCATTGTAGGCTGGTGGGTCCATTGTAGGCTGGTGGGTCCATTGTAGGCTGGTGGGTCCATTGTAGGCTGGTGGGCCCGCAGTAGTCTGGTGGGACCATTGTAGGCTGGTGGGACCATTGTAGGCTGGTGGGACCATTGTAGGCTGGTGGGCCCATTGTAGGCTGGTGGGTCCATTGTAGGCTGGTGGGTCCATTGTAGGCTGGTGGGTCCATTGTAGGCTGGTGGGTCCATTGTAGGCTGGTGGGTCCATTGTAGGCTGGTGGGTCCATTGTAGGCTGGTGGGCCCGCAGTAGTCTGGTGGGACCATTGTAGGCTGGTGGGTCCATTGTAGGCTGGTGGGTCCATTGTAGGCTGGTGGGTCCATTGTAGGCTGGTGGGTCCATTGTAGGCTGGTGGGCCCATTGTAGGCTGGTGGGCCCGCAGTAGTCTGGTGGGGCCATTGTAGGCTGGTGGGGCCATTGTAGGCTGGTGGGTCCATTGTAGGCTGGTGGGTCCATTGTAGGCTGGTGGGTCCATTGTAGGCTGGTGGGCCCGCAGTAGTCTGGTGGGGCCATTGTAGGCTGGTGGGTCCATTGTAGGCTGGTGGGTCCATTGTAGGCTGGTGGGTCCATTGTAGGCTGGTGGGCCCATTGTAGGCTGGTGGGTCCATTGTAGGCTGGTGGGCCCATTGTAGGCTGGTGGGCCCATTGTAGGCTGGTGGGTCCATTGTAGGCTGGTGGGCCCCCAGTAGTCTGGTGGGACCATTGTAGGCTGGTGGGTCCATTGTAGGCTGGTGGGTCCATTGTAGGCTGGTGGGTCCATTGTAGGCTGGTGGGTCCATTGTAGGCTGGTGGGTCCATTGTAGGCTGGTGGGTCCATTGTAGGCTGGTGGGCCCATTGTAGGCTGGTGGGTCCATTGTAGGCTGGTGGGTCCATTGTAGGCTGGTGGGTCCATTGTAGGCTGGTGGGTCCATTGTAGGCTGGTGGGACCATTGTAGGCTGGTGGGCCCATTGTAGTCTGGTGGGACCATTGTAGGCTGGTGGGTCCATTGTAGGCTGGTGGGCCCATTGTAGGCTGGTGGGTCCATTGTAGGCTGGTGGGTCCATTGTAGGCTGGTGGGTCCATTGTAGTCTGGTGGGACCATTGTAGGCTGGTGGGTCCATTGTAGGCTGGTGGGTCCATTGTAGGCTGGTGGGCCCATTGTAGGCTGGTGGGCCCATTGTAGTCTGGTGGGACCATTGTAGGCTGGTGGGTCCATTGTAGGCTGGTGGGCCCGCAGTAGTCTGGTGGGACCATTGTAGGCTGGTGGGACCATTGTAGGCTGGTGGGACCATTGTAGGCTGGTGGGTCCATTGTAGGCTGGTGGGTCCATTGTAGGCTGGTGGGTCCATTGTAGGCTGGTGGGTCCATTGTAGGCTGGTGGGTCCATTGTAGGCTGGTGGGTCCATTGTAGGCTGGTGGGTCCATTGTAGGCTGGTGGGTCCATTGTAGGCTGGTGGGTCCATTGTAGGCTGGTGGGCCCGCAGTAGTCTGGTGGGACCATTGTAGGCTGGTGGGTCCATTGTAGGCTGGTGGGTCCATTGTAGGCTGGTGGGTCCATTGTAGGCTGGTGGGTCCATTGTAGGCTGGTGGGTCCATTGTAGGCTGGTGGGACCATTGTAGGCTGGTGGGTCCATTGTAGGCTGGTGGGACCATTGTAGGCTGGTGGGACCATTGTAGGCTGGTGGGACCATTGTAGGCTGGTGGGTCCATTGTAGGCTGGTGGGTCCATTGTAGGCTGGTGGGTCCATTGTAGGCTGGTGGGACCATTGTAGGCTGGTGGGACCATTGTAGGCTGGTGGGACCATTGTAGGCTGGTGGGACCATTGTAGGCTGGTGGGACCATTGTAGGCTGGTGGGTCCATTGTAGGCTGGTGGGACCATTGTAGGCTGGTGGGTCCATTGTAGGCTGGTGGGTCCATTGTAGGCTGGTGGGACCATTGTAGGCTGGTGGGACCATTGTAGGCTGGTGGGTCCATTGTAGGCTGGTGGGACCATTGTAGGCTGGTGGGACCATTGTAGGCTGGTGGGTCCATTGTAGGCTGGTGGGTCCATTGTAGGCTGGTGGGTCCATTGTAGGCTGGTGGGTCCATTGTAGGCTGGTGGGACCATTGTAGGCTGGTGGGACCATTGTAGGCTGGTGGGACCATTGTAGGCTGGTGGGTCCATTGTAGGCTGGTGGGACCATTGTAGGCTGGTGGGACCATTGTAGGCTGGTGGGCCCATTGTAGGCTGGTGGGTCCATTGTAGGCTGGTGGGTCCATTGTAGGCTGGTGGGTCCATTGTAGGCTGGTGGGTCCATTGTAGGCTGGTGGGTCCATTGTAGGCTGGTGGGTCCATTGTAGGCTGGTGGGTCCATTGTAGGCTGGTGGGTCCATTGTAGGCTGGTGGGTCCATTGTAGGCTGGTGGGTCCATTGTAGGCTGGTGGGTCCATTGTAGGCTGGTGGGTCCATTGTAGGCTGGTGGGTCCATTGTAGGCTGGTGGGTCCATTGTAGGCTGGTGGGCCCATTGTAGTCTGGTGGGACCTTTGTAGGCTGGTGGGTCCATTGTAGGCTGGTGGGCCCGCAGTAGTCTGGTGGGACCATTGTAGGCTGGTGGGACCATTGTAGGCTGGTGGGACCATTGTAGGCTGGTGGGTCCATTGTAGGCTGGTGGGTCCATTGTAGGCTGGTGGGTCCATTGTAGGCTGGTGGGTCCATTGTAGGCTGGTGGGTCCATTGTAGGCTGGTGGGTCCATTGTAGGCTGGTGGGTCCATTGTAGGCTGGTGGGTCCATTGTAGGCTGGTGGGCCCGCAGTAGTCTGGTGGGACCATTGTAGGCTGGTGGGACCATTGTAGGCTGGTGGGACCATTGTAGGCTGGTGGGCCCATTGTAGGCTGGTGGGTCCATTGTAGGCTGGTGGGTCCATTGTAGGCTGGTGGGTCCATTGTAGGCTGGTGGGTCCATTGTAGGCTGGTGGGTCCATTGTAGGCTGGTGGGTCCATTGTAGGCTGGTGGGTCCATTGTAGGCTGGTGGGTCCATTGTAGGCTGGTGGGCCCGCAGTAGTCTGGTGGGACCATTGTAGGCTGGTGGGACCATTGTAGGCTGGTGGGACCATTGTAGGCTGGTGGGCCCATTGTAGGCTGGTGGGTCCATTGTAGGCTGGTGGGTCCATTGTAGGCTGGTGGGTCCATTGTAGTCTGGTGGGACCATTGTAGGCTGGTGGGTCCATTGTAGGCTGGTGGGTCCATTGTAGGCTGGTGGGCCCATTGTAGGCTGGTGGGTCCATTGTAGGCTGGTGGGTCCATTGTAGGCTGGTGGGTCCATTGTAGGCTGGTGGGTCCATTGTAGGCTGGTGGGCCCGCAGTAGTCTGGTGGGGCCATTGTAGGCTGGTGGGTCCATTGTAGGCTGGTGGGACCATTGTAGGCTGGTGGGTCCATTGTAGGCTGGTGGGTCCATTGTAGGCTGGTGGGACCATTGTAGGCTGGTGGGCCCGCAGTAGTCTGGTGGGACCATTGTAGGCTGGTGGGTCCATTGTAGGCTGGTGGGACCATTGTAGGCTGGTGGGTCCATTGTAGGCTGGTGGGTCCATTGTAGGCTGGTGGGTCCATTGTAGGCTGGTGGGTCCATTGTAGGCTGGTGGGTCCATTGTAGGCTGGTGGGTCCATTGTAGGCTGGTGGGTCCATTGTAGGCTGGTGGGCCCGCAGTAGGCTGGTGGGACCATTGTAGGCTGGTGGGACCATTGTAGGCTGGTGGGTCCATTGTAGGCTGGTGGGTCCATTGTAGGCTGGTGGGTCCATTGTAGGCTGGTGGGTCCATTGTAGGCTGGTGGGTCCATTGTAGGCTGGTGGGTCCATTGTAGGCTGGTGGGTCCATTGTAGGCTGGTGGGTCCATTGTAGGCTGGTGGGTCCATTGTAGGCTGGTGGGTCCATTGTAGGCTGGTGGGTCCATTGTAGGCTGGTGGGTCCATTGTAGGCTGGTGGGACCATTGTAGGCTGGTGGGTCCATTGTAGGCTGGTGGGTCCATTGTAGGCTGGTGGGTCCATTGTAGGCTGGTGGGTCCATTGTAGGCTGGTGGGTCCATTGTAGGCTGGTGGGCCCATTGTAGGCTGGTGGGTCCATTGTAGGCTGGTGGGCCCGCAGTAGTCTGGTGGGACCATTGTAGGCTGGTGGGTCCATTGTAGGCTGGTGGGTCCATTGTAGGCTGGTGGGTCCATTGTAGGCTGGTGGGTCCATTGTAGGCTGGTGGGCCCGCAGTAGTCTGGTGGGACCATTGTAGGCTGGTGGGTCCATTGTAGGCTGGTGGGTCCATTGTAGGCTGGTGGGTCCATTGTAGGCTGGTGGGTCCATTGTAGGCTGGTGGGTCCATTGTAGGCTGGTGGGACCATTGTAGGCTGGTGGGTCCATTGTAGGCTGGTGGGCCCGCAGTAGTCTGGTGGGACCATTGTAGGCTGGTGGGACCATTGTAGGCTGGTGGGTCCATTGTAGGCTGGTGGGTCCATTGTAGACTGGTGGGTCCATTGTAGGCTGGTGGGTCCATTGTAGACTGGTGGGTCCATTGTAGGCTGGTGGGTCCATTGTAGGCTGGTGGGTCCATTGTAGGCTGGTGGGTCCATTGTAGACTGGTGGGTCCATTGTAGGCTGGTGGGTCCATTGTAGGCTGGTGGGTCCATTGTAGGCTGGTGGGTCCATTGTAGGCTGGTGGGTCCATTGTAGACTGGTGGGTCCATTGTAGGCTGGTGGGTCCATTGTAGGCTGGTGGGTCCATTGTAGACTGGTGGGTCCATTGTAGGCTGGTGGGTCCATTGTAGACTGGTGGGTCCATTGTAGGCTGGTGGGTCCATTGTAGGCTGGTGGGTCCATTGTAGGCTGGTGGGTCCATTGTAGGCTGGTGGGCCCATTGTAGGCTGGTGGGACCATTGTAGGCTGGTGGGACCATTGTAGGCTGGTGGGCCCATTGTAGGCTGGTGGGTCCATTGTAGGCTGGTGGGTCCATTGTAGGCTGGTGGGTCCATTGTAGGCTGGTGGGTCCATTGTAGGCTGGTGGGACCATTGTAGGCTGGTGGGTCCATTGTAGGCTGGTGGGTCCATTGTAGGCTGGTGGGCCCGCAGTAGTCTGGTGGGGCCATTGTAGGCTGGTGGGTCCATTGTAGACTGGTGGGTCCATTGTAGACTGGTGGGTCCATTGTAGACTGGTGGGTCCATTGTAGACTGGTGGGTCCATTGTAGACTGGTGGGTCCATTGTAGACTGGTGGGTCCATTGTAGGCTGGTGGGTCCATTGTAGACTGGTGGGTCCATTGTAGGCTGGTGGGTCCATTGTAGGCTGGTGGGTCCATTGTAGGCTGGTGGGTCCATTGTAGACTGGTGGGTCCATTGTAGGCTGGTGGGTCCATTGTAGGCTGGTGGGTCCATTGTAGACTGGTGGGTCCATTGTAGGCTGGTGGGTCCATTGTAGACTGGTGGGTCCATTGTAGGCTGGTGGGTCCATTGTAGGCTGGTGGGTCCATTGTAGGCTGGTGGGCCCATTGTAGGCTGGTGGGTCCATTGTAGGCTGGTGGGTCCATTGTAGGCTGGTGGGTCCATTGTAGGCTGGTGGGCCCGCAGTAGTCTGGTGGGGCCATTGTAGGCTGGTGGGTCCATTGTAGACTGGTGGGTCCATTGTAGACTGGTGGGTCCATTGTAGACTGGTGGGTCCATTGTAGACTGGTGGGACCATTGTAGGCTGGTGGGTCCATTGTAGGCTGGTGGGTCCATTGTAGGCTGGTGGGACCATTGTAGGCTGGTGGGCCCATTGTAGTCTGGTGGGACCATTGTAGGCTGGTGGGTCCATTGTAGGCTGGTGGGCCCGCAGTAGTCTGGTGGGACCATTGTAGGCTGGTGGGACCATTGTAGGCTGGTGGGTCCATTGTAGGCTGGTGGGTCCATTGTAGGCTGGTGGGTCCATTGTAGGCTGGTGGGCCCGCAGTAGTCTGGTGGGACCATTGTAGGCTGGTGGGACCATTGTAGGCTGGTGGGTCCATTGTAGGCTGGTGGGCCCGCAGTAGTCTGGTGGGACCATTGTAGGCTGGTGGGACCATTGTAGGCTGGTGGGACCATTGTAGGCTGGTGGGTCCATTGTAGGCTGGTGGGTCCATTGTAGGCTGGTGGGTCCATTGTAGGCTGGTGGGTCCATTGTAGGCTGGTGGGTCCATTGTAGGCTGGTGGGTCCATTGTAGGCTGGTGGGCCCGCAGTAGTCTGGTGGGACCATTGTAGGCTGGTGGGACCATTGTAGGCTGGTGGGTCCATTGTAGGCTGGTGGGTCCATTGTAGGCTGGTGGGTCCATTGTAGGCTGGTGGGCCCGCAGTAGTCTGGTGGGACCATTGTAGGCTGGTGGGACCATTGTAGGCTGGTGGGTCCATTGTAGGCTGGTGGGTCCATTGTAGGCTGGTGGGTCCATTGTAGGCTGGTGGGACCATTGTAGGCTGGTGGGTCCATTGTAGGCTGGTGGGTCCATTGTAGGCTGGTGGGACCATTGTAGGCTGGTGGGTCCATTGTAGGCTGGTGGGTCCATTGTAGGCTGGTGGGTCCATTGTAGGCTGGTGGGTCCATTGTAGGCTGGTGGGCCCGCAGTAGTCTGGTGGGACCATTGTAGGCTGGTGGGTCCATTGTAGGCTGGTGGGTCCATTGTAGGCTGGTGGGTCCATTGTAGGCTGGTGGGTCCATTGTAGGCTGGTGGGCCCGCAGTAGTCTGGTGGGACCATTGTAGGCTGGTGGGTCCATTGTAGGCTGGTGGGTCCATTGTAGGCTGGTGGGCCCGCAGTAGTCTGGTGGGACCATTGTAGGCTGGTGGGTCCATTGTAGGCTGGTGGGTCCATTGTAGGCTGGTGGGTCCATTGTAGGCTGGTGGGTCCATTGTAGGCTGGTGGGTCCATTGTAGGCTGGTGGGTCCATTTTAGGCTGGTGGGTCCATTGTAGGCTGGTGGGCCCGCGGTAGTCTGGTGGGACCATTGTAGGCTGGTGGGTCCATTGTAGGCTGGTGGGTCCATTGTAGGCTGGTGGGCCCGCAGTAGTCTGGTGGAACCATTGTAGGCTGGTGGGTCCATTGTAGGCTGGTGGGTCCATTGTAGGCTGGTGGGCCCGCAGTAGTCTGGTGGGACCATTGTAGGCTGGTGGGTCCATTGTAGGCTGGTGGGTCCATTGTAGGCTGGTGGGTCCATTGTAGGCTGGTGGGTCCATTGTAGGCTGGTGGGACCATTGTAGGCTGGTGGGTCCATTGTAGGCTGGTGGGTCCATTGTAGGCTGGTGGGTCCATTGTAGGCTGGTGGGACCATTGTAGGCTGGTGGGTCCATTGTAGGCTGGTGGGTCCATTGTAGGCTGGTGGGTCCATTGTAGGCTGGTGGGTCCATTGTAGGCTGGTGGGTCCATTGTAGGCTGGTGGGTCCATTGTAGGCTGGTGGGTCCATTGTAGGCTGGTGGGCCCATTGTAGGCTGGTGGGCCCGCAGTAGTCTGGTGGGACCATTGTAGGCTGGTGGGCCCATTGTAGGCTGGTGGGTCCATTGTAGGCTGGTGGGCCCGCAGTAGTCTGGTGGGCCCGCAGTAGTCTGGTGGGACCATTGTAGGCTGGTGGGTCCATTGTAGGCTGGTGGGTCCATTGTAGGCTGGTGGGTCCATTGTAGGCTGGTGGGTCCATTGTAGGCTGGTGGGTCCATTGTAGGCTGGTGGGTCCATTGTAGGCTGGTGGGTCCATTGTAGGCTGGTGGGTCCATTGTAGGCTGGTGGGTCCATTGTAGGCTGGTGGGTCCATTGTAGGCTGGTGGGCCCATTGTAGACTGGTGGGCCCGCAGTAGTCTGGTGGGACCATTGTAGGCTGGTGGGTCCATTGTAGGCTGGTGGGTCCATTGTAGGCTGGTGGGCCCGCAGTAGTCTGGTGGGACCATTGTAGGCTGGTGGGTCCATTGTAGGCTGGTGGGACCATTGTAGGCTTGTGGGTCCATTGTAGGCTGGTGGGTCCATTGTAGGCTGGTGGGTCCATTGTAGGCTGGTGGGTCCATTGTAGGCTGGTGGGTCCATTGTAGGCTGGTGGGTCCATTGTAGGCTGGTGGGTCCATTGTAGGCTGGTGGGTCCATTGTAGGCTGGTGGGCCCATTGTAGGCTGGTGGGTCCATTGTAGGCTGGTGGGCCCGCAGTAGTCTGGTGGGACCATTCTAGGCTGGTGGGTCCATTGTAGGCTGGTGGGTCCATTGTAGGCTGGTGGGTCCATTGTAGGCTGGTGGGTCCATTGTAGGCTGGTGGGTCCATTGTAGGCTGGTGGGACCATTGTAGGCTGGTGGGTCCATTGTAGGCTGGTGGGTCCATTGTAGGCTGGTGGGACCATTGTAGGCTGGTGGGTCCATTGTAGGCTGGTGGGTCCATTGTAGGCTGGTGGGTCCATTGTAGGCTGGTGGGTCCATTGTAGGCTGGTGGGCCCGCAGTAGTCTGGTGGGACCATTGTAGGCTGGTGGGTCCATTGTAGGCTGGTGGGTCCATTGTAGGCTGGTGGGTCCATTGTAGGCTGGTGGGTCCATTGTAGGCTGGTGGGCCCGCAGTAGTCTGGTGGGACCATTGTAGGCTGGTGGGTCCATTGTAGGCTGGTGGGTCCATTGTAGGCTGGTGGGTCCATTGTAGGCTGGTGGGTCCATTGTAGGCTGGTGGGCCCGCAGTAGTCTGGTGGGACCATTGTAGGCTGGTGGGTCCATTGTAGGCTGGTGGGTCCATTGTAGGCTGGTGGGTCCATTGTAGGCTGGTGGGTCCATTGTAGGCTGGTGGGTCCATTGTAGGCTGGTGGGTCCATTGTAGGCTGGTGGGTCCATTGTAGGCTGGTGGGTCCATTGTAGGCTGGTGGGTCCATTGTAGGCTGGTGGGTCCATTGTAGGCTGGTGGGTCCATTGTAGGCTGGTGGGCCCGCAGTAGTCTGGTGGGACCATTGTAGGCTGGTGGGTCCATTGTAGGCTGGTGGGTCCATTGTAGGCTGGTGGGTCCATTGTAGGCTGGTGGGTCCATTGTAGGCTGGTGGGTCCATTGTAGGCTGGTGGGTCCATTGTAGGCTGGTGGGTCCATTGTAGGCTGGTGGGTCCATTGTAGGCTGGTGGGTCCATTGTAGGCTGGTGGGTCCATTGTAGGCTGGTGGGTCCATTGTAGGCTGGTGGGTCCATTGTAGGCTGGTGGGTCCATTGTAGGCTGGTGGGTCCATTGTAGGCTGGTGGGTCCATTGTAGGCTGGTGGGACCATTGTAGGCTGGTGGGTCCATTGTAGGCTGGTGGGTCCATTGTAGGCTGGTGGGTCCATTGTAGGCTGGTGGGTCCATTGTAGGCTGGTGGGTCCATTGTAGGCTGGTGGGCCCATTGTAGGCTGGTGGGTCCATTGTAGGCTGGTGGGCCCGCAGTAGTCTGGTGGGACCATTGTAGGCTGGTGGGTCCATTGTAGGCTGGTGGGTCCATTGTAGGCTGGTGGGTCCATTGTAGGCTGGTGGGTCCATTGTAGGCTGGTGGGCCCGCAGTAGTCTGGTGGGACCATTGTAGGCTGGTGGGTCCATTGTAGGCTGGTGGGCCCATTGTAGGCTGGTGGGCCCATTGTAGGCTGGTGGGTCCATTGTAGGCTGGTGGGCCCGCAGTAGTCTGGTGGGACCATTGTAGGCTGGTGGGTCCATTGTAGGCTGGTGGGCCTATTGTAGGCTGGTGGGTCCATTGTAGGCTGGTGGGCCCGCAGTAGTCTGGTGGGACCATTGTAGGCTGGTGGGTCCATTGTAGGCTGGTGGGTCCATTGTAGGCTGGTGGGTCCATTGTAGGCTGGTGGGTCCATTGTAGGCTGGTGGGTCCATTGTAGGCTGGTGGGCCCGCAGTAATCTTGTGGGTCCATTGTAGGCTGGTGGGTCCATTGTAGGCTGGTGGGTCCATTGTAGGCTGGTGGGTCCATTGTAGGCTGGTGGGTCCATTGTAGTCTGGTGGGTCCATTGTAGGCTGGTGGGCCCATTGTAGGTTGGTGGGTCCATTGTAGGCTGGTGGGCCCGCAGTAGTCTGGTGGGACCATTGTAGGCTGGTGGGTCCATTGTAGGCTGGTGGGCCCATTGTAGGCTGGTGGGTCCATTGTAGGCTGGTGGGTCCATTGTAGGCTGGTGGGTCCATTGTAGGCTGGTGGGACCATTGTAGGCTGGTGGGCCCGCAGTAGTCTGGTGGGACCATTGTAGGCTGGTGGGTCCATTGTAGGCTGGTGGGCCCGCAGTAGTCTGGTGGGACCATTGTAGGCTGGTGGGTCCATTGTAGGCTGGTGGGTCCATTGTAGGCTGGTGGGTCCATTGTAGGCTGGTGGGTCCATTGTAGGCTGGTGGGTCCATTGTAGGCTGGTGGGTCCATTGTAGGCTGGTGGGCCCGCAGTAGTCTGGTGGGACCATTGTAGGCTGGTGGGACCATTGTAGGCTGGTGGGTCCATTGTAGGCTGGTGGGTCCATTGTAGGCTGGTGGGTCCATTGTAGGCTGGTGGGTCCATTGTAGGCTGGTGGGCCCGCAGTAGTCTGGTGGGACCATTGTAGGCTGGTGGGCCCATTGTAGGCTGGTGGGTCCATTGTAGGCTGGTGGGTCCATTGTAGGCTGGTGGGTCCATTGTAGGCTGGTGGGCCCATTGTAGGCTGGTGGGCCCATTGTAGGCTGGTGGGTCCATTGTAGGCTGGTGGGCCCGCAGTAGTCTGGTGGGACCATTGTAGGCTGGTGGGTCCATTGTAGGCTGGTGGGTCCATTGTAGGCTGGTGGGCCCATTGTAGGCTGGTGGGTCCATTGTAGACTGGTGGGCCCGCAGTAGTCTGGTGGGACCATTGTAGGCTGGTGGGCCCATTGTAGGCTGGTGGGCCCATTGTAGGCTGGTGGGTCCATTGTAGGCTGGTGGGCCCATTGTAGGCTGGTGGGTCCATTGTAGGCTGGTGGGCCCATTGTAGACTGGTGGGCCCATTGTAGGCTGGTGGGTCCATTGTAGGCTGGTGGGTCCATTGTAGGCTGGTGGGTCCATTGTAGGCTGGTGGGTCCATTGTAGGCTGGTGGGTCCATTGTAGGCTGGTGGGCCCATTGTAGGCTGGTGGGTCCATTGTAGGCTGGTGGGCCCATTGTAGGCTGGTGGGCCCATTGTAGGCTGGTGGGTCCATTGTAGGCTGGTGGGTCCATTGTAGGCTGGTGGGTCCATTGTAGGCTGGTGGGTCCATTGTAGGCTGGTGGGTCCATTGTAGGCTGGTGGGTCCATTGTAGGCTGGTGGGTCCATTGTAGGCTGGTGGGTCCATTGTAGGCTGGTGGGTCCATTGTAGGCTGGTGGGTCCATTGTAGGCTGGTGGGCCCATTGTAGACTGGTGGGCCCGCAGTAGTCTGGTGGGACCATTGTAGGCTGGTGGGCCCATTGTAGGCTGGTGGGCCCATTGTAGGCTGGTGGGTCCATTGTAGGCTGGTGGGCCCGCAGTAGTCTGGTGGGACCATTGTAGGCTGGTGGGTCCATTGTAGGCTGGTGGGTCCATTGTAGGCTGGTGGGCCCATTGTAGGCTGGTGGGCCCATTGTAGGCTGGTGGGTCCATTGTAGGCTGGTGGGTCCATTGTAGGCTGGTGGGTCCATTGTAGGCTGGTGGGTCCATTGTAGGCTGGTGGGCCCGCAGTAGTCTGGTGGGACCATTGTAGGCTGGTGGGCCCGCAGTAGTCTGGTGGGACCATTGTAGGCTGGTGGGCCCGCAGTAGTCTGGTGGGACCATTGTAGGCTGGTGGGCCCGCAGTAGTCTGGTGGGTCCATTGTAGGCTGGTGGGCCCATTGTAGGCTGGTGGGTCCATTGTAGGCTGGTGGGTCCATTGTAGGCTGGTGGGCCCATTGTAGGCTGGTGGGTCCATTGTAGGCTGGTGGGTCCATTGTAGGCTGGTGGGCCCGCAGTAGTCTGGTGGGACCATTGTAGGCTGGTGGGTCCATTGTAGGCTGGTGGGACCATTGTAGGCTTGTGGGTCCATTGTAGGCTGGTGGGTCCATTGTAGGCTGGTGGGTCCATTGTAGGCTGGTGGGTCCATTGTAGGCTGGTGGGTCCATTGTAGGCTGGTGGGTCCATTGTAGGCTGGTGGGTCCATTGTAGGCTGGTGGGTCCATTGTAGGCTGGTGGGTCCATTGTAGGCTGGTGGGTCCATTGTAGGCTGGTGGGTCCATTGTAGGCTGGTGGGCCCATTGTAGGCTGGTGGGCCCATTGTAGGCTGGTGGGTCCATTGTAGGCTGGTGGGTCCATTGTAGGCTGGTGGGTCCATTGTAGGCTGGTGGGTCCATTGTAGGCTGGTGGGCCCATTGTAGGCTGGTGGGTCCATTGTAGGCTGGTGGGTCCATTGTAGGCTGGTGGGCCCGCAGTAGTCTGGTGGGTCCATTGTAGGCTGGTGGGCCCGCAGTAGTCTGGTGGGACCATTGTAGGCTGGTGGGTCCATTGTAGGCTGGTGGGTCCATTGTAGGCTGGTGGGTCCATTGTAGGCTGGTGGGACCATTGTAGGCTGGTGGGTCCATTGTAGGCTGGTGGGTCCATTGTAGGCTGGTGGGCCCGCAGTAGTCTGGTGGGACCATTGTAGGCTGGTGGGTCCATTGTAGGCTGGTGGGTCCATTGTAGGCTGGTGGGCCCGCAGTAGTCTGGTGGGACCATTGTAGGCTGGTGGGTCCATTGTAGGCTGGTGGGTCCATTGTAGGCTGGTGGGTCCATTGTAGGCTGGTGGGTCCATTGTAGGCTGGTGGGTCCATTGTAGGCTGGTGGGTCCATTGTAGGCTGGTGGGTCCATTGTAGGCTGGTGGGCCCGCAGTAGTCTGGTGGGACCATTGTAGGCTGTTGGGTCCATTGTAGGCTGGTGGGCCCGCAGTAGTCTGGTGGGACCATTGTAGGCTGGTGGGTCCATTGTAGGCTGGTGGGTCCATTGTAGGCTGGTGGGTCCATTGTAGGCTGGTGGGCCCATTGTAGGCTGGTGGGTCCATTGTAGGCTGGTGGGCCCATTGTAGGCTGGTGGGTCCATTGTAGGCTGGTGGGTCCATTGTAGGCTGGTGGGTCCATTGTAGGCTGGTGGGTCCATTGTAGGCTGGTGGGCCCATTGTAGGCTGGTGGGTCCATTGTAGGCTGGTGGGTCCATTGTAGGCTGGTGGGCCCGCAGTAGTCTGGTGGGTCCATTGTAGGCTGGTGGGCCCGCAGTAGTCTGGTGGGACCATTGTAGGCTGGTGGGTCCATTGTAGGCTGGTGGGTCCATTGTAGGCTGGTGGGCCCGCAGTAGTCTGGTGGGACCATTGTAGGCTGGTGGGTCCATTGTAGGCTGGTGGGTCCATTGTAGGCTGGTGGGCCCGCAGTAGTCTGGTGGGACCATTGTAGGCTGGTGGGTCCATTGTAGGCTGGTGGGTCCATTGTAGGCTGGTGGGTCCATTGTAGGCTGGTGGGTCCATTGTAGGCTGGTGGGTCCATTGTAGGCTGGTGGGTCCATTGTAGGCTGGTGGGTCCATTGTAGGCTGGTGGGCCCGCAGTAGTCTGGTGGGACCATTGTAGGCTGGTGGGCCCATTGTAGGCTGTTGGGTCCATTGTAGGCTGGTGGGCCCGCAGTAGTCTGGTGGGACCATTGTAGGCTGGTGGGTCCATTGTAGGCTGTTGGGTCCATTGTAGGCTGGTGGGCCCGCAGTAGTCTGGTGGGACCATTGTAGGCTGGTGGGTCCATTGTAGGCTGGTGGGTCCATTGTAGGCTGGTGGGTCCATTGTAGGCTGGTGGGTCCATTGTAGGCTGGTGGGCCCGCAGTAGACTGGTGGGTCCATTGTAGGCTGGTGGGCCCATTGTAGGCTGGTGGGTCCATTGTAGGCTGGTGGGCCCGCAGTAGTCTGGTGGGACCATTGTAGGCTGGTGGGTCCATTGTAGGCTGGTGGGTCCATTGTAGGCTGGTGGGTCCATTGTAGGCTGGTGGGTCCATTGTAGGCTGGTGGGTCCATTGTAGGCTGGTGGGCCCATTGTAGGCTGGTGGGCCCGCAGTAGTCTGGTGGGTCCATTGTAGGCTGGTGGGTCCATTGTAGGCTGGTGGGTCCATTGTAGGCTGGTGGGTCCATTGTAGGCTGGTGGGTCCATTGTAGGCTGGTGGGTCCATTGTAGGCTGGTGGGTCCATTGTAGGCTGGTGGGACCATTGTAGGCTGGTGGGTCCATTGTAGGCTGGTGGGCCCGCAGTAGTCTGGTGGGTCCATTGTAGGATGGTGGGTCCATTGTAGGCTGGTGGGCCCGCAGTAGTCTGGTGGGTCCATTGTAGGCTGGTGGGTCCATTGTAGGCTGGTGGGTCCATTGTAGGCTGGTGGGCCCGCAGTAGTCTGGTGAGTCCATTGTAGGCTGGTGGGCCCGCAGTAGTCTGGTGGGTCCATTGTAGGCTGGTGGGTCCATTGTAGGCTGGTGGGCCCGCAGTAGTCTGGTGGGTCCATTGTAGGCTGGTGGGCCCGCAGTAGTCTGGTGGGTCCATTGTAGGCTGGTGGGCCCGCAGTAGTCTGGTGGGTCCATTGTAGGCTGGTGGGCCCGCAGTAGGCTGGTGGGTCCATTGTAGGCTGGTGGGTCCATTGTAGGCTGGTGGGACCATTGTAGGCTGGTGGGTCCATTGTAGGCTGGTGGGTCCATTGTAGGCTGGTGGGTCCATTGTAGGCTGGTGGGTCCATTGTAGGCTGGTGGGTCCATTGTAGGCTGGTGGGTCCATTGTAGGCTGGTGGGCCCGCAGTAGTCTGGTGGGACCATTGTAGGCTGGTGGGTCCATTGTAGGCAGGTGGGTCCATTGTAGGCTGGTGGGTCCATTGTAGTCTGGTGGGCCCATTGTAGGCTGGTGGGTCCATTGTAGGCTGGTGGGCCCGCAGTAGTCTGGTGGGTCCATTGTAGGCTGGTGGGTCCATTGTAGGCTGGTGGGTCCATTGTAGGCTGGTGGGTCCATTGTAGGCTGGTGGGTCCATTGTAGTCTGGTGGGCCCATTGTAGGCTGGTGGGTCCATTGTAGGCTGGTGGGCCCGCAGTAGTCTGGTGGGTCCATTGTAGGCTGGTGGGTCCATTGTAGGCTGGTGGGTCCATTGTAGGCTGGTGGGCCTGCAGTAGTCTGGTGGGACCATTGTAGGCTGGTGGGTCCATTGTAGGCTGGTGGGACCATTGTAGGCTGGTGGGTCCATTGTAGGCTGGTGGGTCCATTGTAGGCTGGTGGGTCCATTGTAGGCTGGTGGGACCATTGTAGGCTGGTGGGACCATTGTAGGCTGGTGGGACCATTGTAGACTGGTGGGACCATTGTAGACTGGTGGGACCATTGTAGGCTGGTGGGTCCATTGTAGACTGGTGGGACCATTGTAGACTGGTGGGACCATTGTAGGCTGGTGGGACCATTGTAGACTGGTGGGACCATTGTAGGCTGGTGGGACCATTGTAGACTGGTGGGACCATTGTAGGCTGGTGGGACCATTGTAGACTGGTGGGACCATTGTAGACTGGTGGGACCATTGTAGGCTGGTGGGACCATTGTAGACTGGTGGGACCATTGTAGGCTGGTGGGACCATTGTAGACTGGTGGGACCATTGTAGGCTGGTGGGACCATTGTAGACTGGTGGGTCCATTGTAGACTGGTGGGACCATTGTAGGCTGGTGGGACCATTGTAGGCTGGTGGGACCATTGTAGACTGGTGGGACCATTGTAGGCTGGTGGGTCCATTGTAGACTGGTGGGACCATTGTAGGCTGGTGGGACCATTGTAGGCTGGTGGGTCCATTGTAGACTGGTGGGACCATTGTAGGCTGGTGGGTCCATTGTAGACTGGTGGGACCATTGTAGACTGGTGGGACCATTGTAGGCTGGTGGGTCCATTGTAGACTGGTGGGACCATTGTAGGCTGGTGGGACCATTGTAGGCTGGTGGGCCCATTGTAGGCTGGTGGGTCCATTGTAGACTGGTGGGACCATTGTAGACTGGTGGGACCATTGTAGACTGGTGGGACCATTGTAGGCTGGTGGGTCCATTGTAGACTGGTGGGACCATTGTAGGCTGGTGGGTCCATTGTAGGCTGGTGGGTCCATTGTAGGCTGGTGGGCCCGCAGTAGTCTGGTGGGTCCATTGTAGGCTGGTGGGTCCATTGTAGGCTGGTGGGACCATTGTAGGCTGGTGGGTCCATTGTAGGCTGGTGGGCCCGCAGTAGTCTGGTGGGTCCATTGTAGGCTGGTGGGTCCATTGTAGGCTGGTGGGTCCATTGTAGGCTGGTGGGTCCATTGTAGGCTGGTGGGTCCATTGTAGGCTGGTGGGTCCATTGTAGGCTGGTGGGTCCATTGTAGGCTGGTGGGTCCATTGTAGGCTGGTGGGTCCATTGTAGGCTGGTGGGACCATTGTAGGCTGGTGGGTCCATTGTAGGCTGGTGGGCCCGCAGTAGTCTGGTGGGTCCATTGTAGGATGGTGGGTCCATTGTAGGCTGGTGGGCCCGCAGTAGTCTGGTGGATCCATTGTAGGCTGGTGGGTCCATTGTAGGCTGGTGGGTCCATTGTAGGCTGGTGGGCCCGCAGTAGTCTGGTGAGTCCATTGTAGGCTGGTGGGCCCGCAGTAGTCTGGTGGGTCCATTGTAGGCTGGTGGGTCCATTGTAGGCTGGTGGGCCCGCAGTAGTCTGGTGGGTCCATTGTAGGCTGGTGGGCCCGCAGTAGTCTGGTGGGTCCATTGTAGGCTGGTGGGCCCGCAGTAGTCTGGTGGGTCCATTGTAGGCTGGTGGGTCCATTGTAGGCTGGTGGGTCCATTGTAGGCTGGTGGGTCCATTGTAGGCTGGTGGGTCCATTGTAGGCTGGTGGGACCATTGTAGGCTGGTGGGTCCATTGTAGGCTGGTGGGCCCGCAGTAGTCTGGTGGGTCCATTGTAGGATGGTGGGTCCATTGTAGGCTGGTGGGCCCGCAGTAGTCTGGTGGGTCCATTGTAGGCTGGTGGGTCCATTGTAGGCTGGTGGGTCCATTGTAGGCTGGTGGGCCCGCAGTAGTCTGGTGAGTCCATTGTAGGCTGGTGGGCCCGCAGTAGTCTGGTGGGTCCATTGTAGGCTGGTGGGTCCATTGTAGGCTGGTGGGCCCGCAGTAGTCTGGTGGGTCCATTGTAGGCTGGTGGGCCCGCAGTAGTCTGGTGGGTCCATTGTAGGCTGGTGGGTCCATTGTAGTCTGGTGGGTCCATTGTAGGCTGGTGGGCCCGCAGTAGTCTGGTGGGTCCATTGTAGGCTGGTGGGCCCGCAGTAGTCTGGTGGGTCCATTGTAGGCTGGTGGGCCCGCAGTAGTCTGGTGGGTCCATTGTAGGCTGGTGGGCCCGCAGTAGTCTGGTGGGTCCATTGTAGGCTGGTGGGCCCGCAGTAGTCTGGTGGGTCCATTGTAGGCTGGTGGGCCCGCAGTAGTCTGGTGGGTCCATTGTAGGCTGGTGGGCCCGCAGTAGTCTGGTGGGTCCATTGTAGGCTGGTGGGCCCGCAGTAGTCTGGTGGGTCCATTGTAGGCTGGTGGGCCCGCAGTAGGCTGGTGGGTCCATTGTAGGCTGGTGGGCCCGCAGTAGGCTGGTGGGTCCATTGTAGGCTGGTGGGTCCATTGTAGGCTGGTGGGTCCATTGTAGGCTGGTGGGTCCATTGTAGGCTGGTGGGTCCATTGTAGGCTGGTGGGCCCGCAGTAGTCTGGTGGGACCATTGTAGGCTGGTGGGTCCATTGTAGGCAGGTGGGTCCATTGTAGGCTGGTGGGTCCATTGTAGTCTGGTGGGCCCATTGTAGGCTGGTGGGTCCATTGTAGGCTGGTGGGCCCGCAGTAGTCTGGTGGGTCCATTGTAGGCTGGTGGGTCCATTGTAGGCTGGTGGGTCCATTGTAGGCTGGTGGGTCCATTGTAGGCTGGTGGGTCCATTGTAGTCTGGTGGGCCCATTGTAGGCTGGTGGGTCCATTGTAGGCTGGTGGGCCCGCAGTAGTCTGGTGGGTCCATTGTAGGCTGGTGGGTCCATTGTAGGCTGGTGGGTCCATTGTAGGCTGGTGGGCCTGCAGTAGTCTGGTGGGACCATTGTAGGCTGGTGGGCCCATTGTAGGCTGGTGGGTCCATTGTAGGCTGGTGGGTCCATTGTAGGCTGGTGGGCCCGCAGTAGTCTGGTGGGTCCATTGTAGGCTGGTGGGTCCATTGTAGGCTGGTGGGTCCATTGTAGGCTGGTGGGTCCATTGTAGGCTGGTGGGTCCATTGTAGGCTGGTGGGTCCATTGTAGGCTGGTGGGTCCATTGTAGGCTGGTGGGTCCATTGTAGGCTGGTGGGTCCATTGTAGGCTGGTGGGACCATTGTAGGCTGGTGGGTCCATTGTAGGCTGGTGGGCCCGCAGTAGTCTGGTGGGTCCATTGTAGGATGGTGGGTCCATTGTAGGCTGGTGGGCCCGCAGTAGTCTGGTGGGTCCATTGTAGGCTGGTGGGTCCATTGTAGGCTGGTGGGTCCATTGTAGGCTGGTGGGCCCGCAGTAGTCTGGTGAGTCCATTGTAGGCTGGTGGGCCCGCAGTAGTCTGGTGGGTCCATTGTAGGCTGGTGGGCCCGCAGTAGTCTGGTGGGTCCATTGTAGGCTGGTGGGCCCGCAGTAGTCTGGTGGGTCCATTGTAGGCTGGTGGGCCCGCAGTAGTCTGGTGGGTCCATTGTAGGCTGGTGGGTCCATTGTAGGCTGGTGGGCCCGCAGTAGTCTGGTGGGTCCATTGTAGGCTGGTGGGCCCGCAGTAGTCTGGTGGGTCCATTGTAGGCTGGTGGGCCCGCAGTAGTCTGGTGGGTCCATTGTAGGCTGGTGGGCCCGCAGTAGTCTGGTGGGTCCATTGTAGGCTGGTGGGCCCGCAGTAGGCTGGTGGGTCCATTGTAGGCTGGTGGGTCCATTGTAGGCTGGTGGGACCATTGTAGGCTGGTGGGTCCATTGTAGGCTGGTGGGTCCATTGTAGGCTGGTGGGTCCATTGTAGGCTGGTGGGTCCATTGTAGGCTGGTGGGTCCATTGTAGGCTGGTGGGTCCATTGTAGGCTGGTGGGCCCGCAGTAGTCTGGTGGGACCATTGTAGGCTGGTGGGCCCGCAGTAGTCTGGTGGGACCATTGTAGGCTGGTGGGTCCATTGTAGGCAGGTGGGTCCATTGTAGGCTGGTGGGTCCATTGTAGTCTGGTGGGCCCATTGTAGGCTGGTGGGTCCATTGTAGGCTGGTGGGCCCGCAGTAGTCTGGTGGGACCATTGTAGGCTGGTGGGTCCATTGTAGGCTGGTGGGTCCATTGTAGGCTGGTGGGCCCGCAGTAGTCTGGTGGGTCCATTGTAGGCTGGTGGGTCCATTGTAGTCTGGTGGGCCCATTGTAGGCTGGTGGGTCCATTGTAGGCTGGTGGGCCCGCAGTAGTCTGGTGGGACCATTGTAGGCTGGTGGGTCCATTGTAGGCTGGTGGGTCCATTGTAGGCTGGTGGGCCCGCAGTAGTCTGGTGGGCCCATTGTAGGCTGGTGGGTCCATTGTAGGCTGGTGGGTCCATTGTAGGCTGGTGGGCCCGCAGTAGTCTGGTGGGTCCATTGTAGGCTGGTGGGTCCATTGTAGGCTGGTGGGACCATTGTAGGCTGGTGGGTCCATTGTAGGCTGGTGGGCCCGCAGTAGTCTGGTGGGTCCATTGTAGGCTGGTGGGTCCATTGTAGGCTGGTGGGTCCATTGTAGGCTGGTGGGTCCATTGTAGGCTGGTGGGTCCATTGTAGGCTGGTGGGTCCATTGTAGGCTGGTGGGTCCATTGTAGGCTGGTGGGTCCATTGTAGGCTGGTGGGTCCATTGTAGGCTGGTGGGCCCATTGTAGGCTGGTGGGCCTGCAGTAGTCTGGTGGGACCATTGTAGGCTGGTGGGCCCATTGTAGGCTGGTGGGTCCATTGTAGGCTGGTGGGTCCATTGTAGGCTGGTGGGCCCGCAGTAGTCTGGTGGGTCCATTGTAGGCTGGTGGGTCCATTGTAGGCTGGTGGGACCATTGTAGGCTGGTGGGTCCATTGTAGGCTGGTGGGCCCGCAGTAGTCTGGTGGGTCCATTGTAGGCTGGTGGGTCCATTGTAGGCTGGTGGGTCCATTGTAGGCTGGTGGGCCCGCAGTAGTCTGGTGGGCCCATTGTAGGCTGGTGGGTCCATTGTAGGCTGGTGGGTCCATTGTAGGCTGGTGGGCCCGCAGTAGTCTGGTGGGTCCATTGTAGGCTGGTGGGTCCATTGTAGGCTGGTGGGCCCGCAGTAGTCTGGTGGGTCCATTGTAGGCTGGTGGGTCCATTGTAGGCTGGTGGGTCCATTGTAGGCTGGTGGGTCCATTGTAGGCTGGTGGGTCCATTGTAGGCTGGTGGGTCCATTGTAGGCTGGTGGGTCCATTGTAGGCTGGTGGGCCTGCAGTAGTCTGGTGGGCCCGCAGTAGTCTGGTGGGCCTGCAGTAGTCTGGTGGGCCCGCAGTAGTCTGGTGGGCCCATTGTAGGCTGGTGGGTCCATTGTAGGCTGGTGGGTCCATTGTAGGCTGGTGGGCCTGCAGTAGTCTGGTGGGACCATTGTAGGCTGGTGGGCCCATTGTAGGCTGGTGGGCCCGCAGTAGTCTGGTGGGCCCGCAGTAGTCTGGTGGGCCCATTGTAGGCTGGTGGGTCCATTGTAGGCTGGTGGGTCCATTGTAGGCTGGTGGGCCTGCAGTAGTCTGGTGGGTCCATTGTAGGCTGGTGGGTCCATTGTAGGCTGGTGGGTCCATTGTAGGCTGGTGGGTCCATTGTAGGCTGGTGGGTCCATTGTAGGCTGGTGGGCCCATTGTAGGCTGGTGGGTCCATTGTAGGCTGGTGGGTCCATTGTAGGCTGGTGGGCCCGCAGTAGTCTGGTGGGTCCATTGTAGGCTGGTGGGTCCATTGTAGGCTGGTGGGACCATTGTAGGCTGGTGGGTCCATTGTAGGCTGGTGGGCCCGCAGTAGTCTGGTGGGACCATTGTAGGCTGGTGGGTCCATTGTAGGCTGGTGGGCCCATTGTAGGCTGGTGGGTCCATTGTAGGCTGGTGGGTCCATTGTAGGCTGGTGGGTCCATTGTAGGCTGGTGGGCCCATTGTAGGCTGGTGGGCCCATTGTAGGCTGGTGGGTCCATTGTAGGCTGGTGGGCCCATTGTAGGCTGGTGGGTCCATTGTAGGCTGGTGGGTCCATTGTAGGCTGGTGGGCCCGCAGTAGTCTGGTGGGTCCATTGTAGGCTGGTGGGTCCATTGTAGGCTGGTGGGACCATTGTAGGCTGGTGGGTCCATTGTAGGCTGGTGGGCCCGCAGTAGTCTGGTGGGACCATTGTAGGCTGGTGGGTCCATTGTAGGCTGGTGGGCCCATTGTAGGCTGGTGGGTCCATTGTAGGCTGGTGGGTCCATTGTAGGCTGGTGGGCCCGCAGTAGTCTGGTGGGACCATTGTAGGCTGGTGGGTCCATTGTAGGCTGGTGGGTCCATTGTAGGCTGGTGGGTCCATTGTAGGCTGGTGGGTCCATTGTAGGCTGGTGGGCCCGCAGTAATCTTGTGGGTCCATTGTAGGCTGGTGGGTCCATTGTAGGCTGGTGGGTCCATTGTAGGCTGGTGGGTCCATTGTAGGCTGGTGGGCCCATTGTAGGCTGGTGGGTCCATTGTAGGCTGGTGGGCCCGCAGTAGTCTGGTGGGACCATTGTAGGCTGGTGGGTCCATTGTAGGCTGGTGGGCCCGCAGTAGTCTGGTGGGACCATTGTAGGCTGGTGGGTCCATTGTAGGCTGGTGGGCCCGCAGTAGTCTGGTGGGACCATTGTAGGCTGGTGGGTCCATTGTAGGCTGGTGGGTCCATTGTAGGCTGGTGGGTCCATTGTAGGCTGGTGGGTCCATTGTAGGCTGGTGGGTCCATTGTAGGCTGGTGGGCCCGCAGTAGTCTGGTGGGACCATTGTAGGCTGGTGGGTCCATTGTAGGCTGGTGGGCCCGCAGTAGTCTGGTGGGACCATTGTAGGCTGGTGGGTCCATTGTAGGCTGGTGGGCCCGCAGTAGTCTGGTGGGACCATTGTAGGCTGGTGGGTCCATTGTAGGCTGGTGGGTCCATTGTAGGCTGGTGGGTCCATTGTAGGCTGGTGGGCCCATTGTAGGCTGGTGGGTCCATTGTAGGCTGGTGGGTCCATTGTAGGCTGGTGGGTCCATTGTAGGCTGGTGGGTCCATTGTAGGCTGGTGGGCCCATTGTAGGCTGGTGGGTCCATTGTAGGCTGGTGGGCCCGCAGTAGTCTGGTGGGACCATTGTAGGCTGGTGGGCCCGCAGTAGTCTGGTGGGACCATTGTAGGCTGGTGGGACCATTGTAGGCTGGTGGGTCCATTGTAGGCTGGTGGGTCCATTGTAGGCTGGTGGGCCCATTGTAGGCTGGTGGGCCCATTGTAGGCTGGTGGGTCCATTGTAGGCTGGTGGGTCCATTGTAGGCTGGTGGGTCCATTGTAGGCTGGTGGGTCCATTGTAGGCTGGTGGGACTATTGTAGGCTGGTGGGCCCGCAGTAGTCTGGTGGGACCATTGTAGGCTGGTGGGTCCATTGTAGGCTGGTGGGCCCGCAGTAGTCTGGTGGGACCATTGTAGGCTGGTGGGTCCATTGTAGGCTGGTGGGCCCGCAGTAGTCTGGTGGGACCATTGTAGGCTGGTGGGTCCATTGTAGGCTGGTGGGTCCATTGTAGGCTGATGGGTCCATTGTAGGCTGGTGGGTCCATTGTAGGCTGGTGGGTCCATTGTAGGCTGGTGGGTCCATTGTAGGCTGGTGGGCCCGCAGTAGTCTGGTGGGCCCGCAGTAGTCTGGTGGGTCCATTGTAGGCTGGTGGGTCCATTGTAGGCTGGTGGGCCCGCAGTAGTCTGGTGGGACCATTGTAGGCTGGTGGGTCCATTGTAGGCTGGTGGGTCCATTGTAGGCTGGTGGGTCCATTGTAGGCTGGTGGGTCCATTGTAGGCTAGTGGGTCCATTGTAGGCTGGTGGGTCCATTGTAGGCTGGTGGGTCCATTGTAGGCTGGTGGGTCCATTGTAGGCTGGTGGGTCCATTGTAGGCTGGTGGGCCCGCAGTAGTCTGGTGGGTCCATTGTAGGCTGGTGGGCCCGCAGTAGTCTGGTGGGCCCATTGTAGGCTGGTGGGCCCATTGTAGGCTGGTGGGTCCATTGTAGGCTGGTGGGTCCATTGTAGGCTGTTGGGCCCGCAGTAGTCTGGTGGGACCATTGTAGGCTGGTGGGTCCATTGTAGGCTGGTGGGACCATTGTAGGCTGGTGGGTCCATTGTAGGCTGGTGGGTCCATTGTAGGCTGGTGGGTCCATTGTAGGCTGGTGGGTCCATTGTAGGCTGGTGGGTCCATTGTAGGCTGGTGGGTCCATTGTAGGCTGGTGGGTCCATTGTAGGCTGGTGGGTCCATTGTAGGCTGGTGGTGTCAGAGTCCTACTTATGTGGCGCTTGCTCGCTCACTGGACTTGAACAGGCAAATTACAACATCTACGAACCATCTACTAATAACACATGAATGCAATCGGAAACTGGCATTTATTACACTATATTACAAGTTGACAATATGGTCGCACTTTACGCTCAAACAATCGTTCACCACCAACAACCACTCGCTAGCTCACAATGGCGATCTTGACACTGTCGCCCGTATGATCATTCACAATCACAACTTCACATCATCCCGCACATATCACAGTTCGCACATTCCTCGAATAGCAATACACAACGTTCATCTCCATCTATGCATCACAATACACTATCGTTCTATCGTTCTATCGCTCTATAGCTCTCCACACGTCCGTCCCTGTTCGCTGCCTCACACACACTGCCTCTCTCCTCGTTGACCTTCCCACATCACGTGGCTCTCTTCACGGGCTTCTTGCCTGACCGTCCGCTAGCCACGCCGTGATGTCTCTTACTGCCCTTGACCTCAGCTATGCTTACACTGACTCTCGCTTACATACCGGCACTTACATTCTTACATACATATAAGACCATGACATTCTCCCCCCGCACAACCAATGTGGCACTTACTCTTAGAAACGTGACACATTCTGTTGTTCTTAGCCTTGGTACATCTTTCTACTCTTGTCAGGGGATTATATGATCATAAGCATATGCTTGCGTCCCTTTTTGCTCTGTTCTTTTACGAGATTCACTATAACCATTGTTCTCTCTTTTTCAGTACTGAGGTTTCTCTCAAGGTTTTGTCGTGGTCTGACAAATGTTGTGGTTGGGTCTACTTGTCATACCTCGTTATATTATTCAACCAGCAATCCGTGACATTACATTCTGTTCATATTTCTCAATCGATTGTCTGTGCATTCTCATCTCATAGTTAATGTGGCTATGCTGGTTTATTAAACTGGTCCATGGAAATGACTGTCTGTGTTGTGACGTCCTTGTTGTTGTTGGTCGATTTCAAAAGGTAGATTCTGTAGATACTCGTTTGAAACAAAGTCAATATGGGTAAATCTTACTGTTTGATACCTGAAACTGCGTGTTGCGTCTTACTGTTCCGCTGGTGACACTTTTTACGTTGGAGGACCTTTCATGTTGGTCTATACAATGGAATGCGGTAGTATCATAGCGCTGGAGTCGTACAGCAGACAAGGCAACCCTGTAGTTACTGGATCTAAGGATATAAAGTGGGTTACGGTTAACATTTTCCGAAGGGTGGGGATTTACAAATTTCATGTTGAGATCATTTTGAGTGCTATCTCCAAACCTGCACTCGTACATGTGTGTATACATTCAATAGTTCAAATAATAATAATACACCATGTATAATTTTGAAATGTGATCGTGCATGTTTGTATGCGTTTCTGCAATTTGTGTGTATTTTCCAAAATATGTAGGATAATTTGTTGCTGATTTTTGTCAGTAATTCCACTGACTGATGATTTGCATTGTTCAGCATAAATATGTGTCTGAGTTGATTTGACATAGAGTTTATCAGTGGTAAAAACAAACTTTGGTTCAACAGTAATGATATAAGTAACAAAGTTTGCTGGTTTGTCATGAGTAATATCATCTGTGTTGCGTCATGATGTTGTGTGAATAAAACTGTCTGTGAAGACATTTGTTTTGTATTTACAATGAGTAGTGCGAGTATAACCATCCACTGTGTGGACAGGAGGTATAGTATGTACCATGGTGATTTGTGATCTTTACTTGCCCTTGTGATATGATTGTTTTCTGTATCTTTTTCCTTGTGATGATACACACCAGTTTTTGTTTCTTGTTGTGAGATGGTACTCAAGTTGGTATGGTGTGGTACTTTGGTTTGTTCATCATGTTGTTGTATGATGAGTGGTGTAGTTAAAGCAGTGCTTGTTGTGGTGTTAACTTTCTGCCATGTGTGTGTTTTGGAATCTGTGTCGTCTGTCACATTCAATACATTTCCAATTAATAAATCACAGCATGGATTGTCTAATAAGGCACAAGTTACTCTGCCTGATAGGAAAGGTGATTTTATATTGGCCCATGCCATAGGATATTTCTCTACTGTTCCTGAAACAGTTCTGCAAAAGATGTACTCATCTAGGTAGTCTTTAGGATCAGCTAGGGTCTTTCGAAGACCGACAAGACAGGAACCTGTATCGCGTACACATATGCATGCCGTGTCATTGATGTATCCTTCATGGAACGTTAGTTTTCCTAACGACCGTCTTGAGGTTTTGTTCATTTCCTCACTTTCTTGTTTAGTATTGCTTTCTTTATATAAGGAATGAGGTTGAGTGATGTTAACAACACTATTAAAATATGGTACAAAGTCTGATGGATGAAACTCAGTTTGTTCTGCCTTTGCAGTGTTTGGTCTTATTTTCGTCTCTGTGATGTTTACTTTTTTTAAGTTCTTTGCTGAACTGTCTGTTGTAATGTTTAAGGCTGCATTTGCTTTTGCTTTCTGTATTCTTCTTACTCCTTCACATTCGAATCGTCTATGCCCATACGCAAGGCAAAAATGACATTTTGTTCTATATTTCCTTTGGTTTACCTTCCCCAGTTTTTGTGCTATGATAGTATTTAGGTATTCTTGATAAGTGGGATTCTTATCGCATATTCCAGTTTCTATATGTGGGGTGCTACAATGTTTGCACAGTACTGGTTTTGTTTTCTGTGGTTTGTTATGACAATCTGTGGCTGCAGATGCCGTTGCTTTCACAGTACTTTTCTGTTGAGTGTTCTTAACCGGGTTTACACTTTGGTTGTAATACTCGCGGCATTTTTCTAATAAGTTTTTGATAGGTTCTTTGCTATGTTGTTCTAAATATTTTCCGCATTCGGCTGGTAGTGTTGCTTTTAGCTTTTCTATTAGCAAGAAATTTATGACTCCTTGATTGTTGTCTGAATGTTTAATTAACATTATTAGTTTTCTGAAAGATTCTTCTAATTCACTTATATACTGGGTGAATGCCTTGTCTGTAGTTGGTTTCAACTTTTGTATCTCTACTTTTAGAGTCTCGGACGAAGTTTGATAGTGTGTCAATATCCTTGTTTTATAATATTCATAGTCTTCGCTTGCCATATCTGGTATGATCTCTTCAAGTTTTTTGTATTCTATTGGTACGTGTCTTCTGTACCATGTACCCCAATAATATTTTGGGATTTTGTAGTCTTGCATTTTCTTTTCAAATTTTTGTGTCCAATCATGTATTAAATCATGGTTTATATTACAAGCTTGTTTATTGTGTGCTCGTGTACTATTAAAGAAATCTAGCAAACTTTGGTAATGATCTGTCCCCCAGAAACATGCTTGCTCTGGCCTGTGTTCATCATCTGAACTCATTTTCTGTTTCTTAATATTTAAATGTACAAATGATGATATCTATTCAAACAAATCCAAGAATGCAGATTTGGGTGGTTAGCAATCAAAATTCAATCAACTTATCTTTATCTGCTGACTACTCGAACGCTTGATGTACAGGAACGTGATTTTCGTGTTGTTTACCGCTGACCTGGTCTGGTTACGCCGGTCGCTGTGTAGAACTGAAACCTGCTGTGGAAAGAAATGATGTTATTTTCGTTCTAACTTTGTTAACAAATCTCTGATTTATATAAAATTATGAACTGATCTTCTTCTTTTCAAAAGTAGCGTTCTTTTATGCAATTTACATGGGACTGCGGTTCATGTGAACTTCTGACACCATTATACCTGTCAGAGTCCTACTTATGTGGCGCTTGCTCGCTCACTGGACTTGAACAGGCAAATTACAACATCTACGAACCATCTACTAATAACACATGAATGCAATCGGAAACTGGCATTTATTACACTATATTACAAGTTGACAATATGGTCGCACTTCACGCTCAAACAATCGTTCACCACCAACAACCACTCGCTAGCTCACAATGGCGATCTTGACACTGTCGCCCGTATGATCATTCACAATCACAACTTCACATCATCCCGCACATATCACAGTTAGTACATTCCTCGAATAGCAATACACAACGTTCATCTCCATCTATGCATCACAATACACTATCGTTCTATCGTTCTATCGCTCTATAGCTCTCCACACGTCCGTCCCTGTTCGCTGCCTCACACACACTGCCTCTCTCCTCGTTGACCTTCCCACATCACGTGGCTCTCTTCACGGGCTTCTTGCCTGACCGTCCGCTAGCCACGCCGTGATGTCTCTTACTGCCCTTGACCTCAGCTATGCTTACACTGACTCTCGCTTACATACCGGCACTTACATTCTTACATACATATAAGACCATGACAGGTGGGTCCATTGTAGGCTGGTGGGTCCATTGTAGGCTGGTGGGTCCATTGTAGGCTGGTGGGTCCATTGTAGGCTGGTGGGTCCATTGTAGGCTGGTGGGTCCATTGTAGGCTGGTGGGTCCATTGTAGGCTGGTGGGTCCATTGTAGGCTGGTGGGCCCATTGTAGGCTGGTGGGCCCATTGTAGGCTGGTGGGTCCATTGTAGGCTGGTGGGTCCATTGTAGGCTGGTGGGTCCATTGTAGGCTGGTGGGTCCATTGTAGGCTGGTGGGTCCATTGTAGGCTGGTGGGTCCATTGTAGGCTGGTGGGTCCATTGTAGGCTGGTGGGTCCATTATAGGCTGGTGGGTCCATTGTAGGCTGGTGGGTCCATTGTAGGCTGGTGGGCCCGCAGTAGTCTGGTGGGTCCATTGTAGGCTGGTGGGCCCATTGTAGGCTGGTGGGTCCATTGTAGGCTGGTGGGTCCATTGTAGGCTGGTGGGCCCACAGTAGTCTGGTGGGACCATTGTAGGCTGGTGGGTCCATTGTAGGCTGGTGGGACCATTGTAGGCTGGTGGGTCCATTGTAGGCTGGTGGGTCCATTGTAGGCTGGTGGGTCCATTGTAGGCTGGTGGGTCCATTGTAGGCTGGTGGGTCCATTGTAGGCTGGTGGGACCATTGTAGGCTGGTGGGTCCATTGTAGGCTGGTGGGTCCATTGTAGGCTGGTGGGTCCATTGTAGGCTGGTGGGTCCATTGTAGGCTGGTGGGTCCATTGTAGGCTGGTGGGTCCATTGTAGGCTGGTGGGTCCATTGTAGGCTGGTGGGTCCATTGTAGGCTGGTGGGCCCGCAGTAGTCTGGTGGGACCATTGTAGGCTGGTGGGCCCGCAGTAGTCTGGTGGGACCATTGTAGGCTGGTGGGCCCATTGTAGGCTGGTGGGTCCATTGTAGGCTGGTGGGTCCATTGTAGGCTGGTGGGCCCATTGTAGGCTGGTGGGTCCATTGTAGGCTGGTGGGTCCATTGTAGGCTGGTGGGTCTATTGTAGGCTGGTGGGCCCATTGTAGGCTGGTGGGCCCATTGTAGGCTGGTGGGCCCGCAGTAGTCTGGTGGGTCCATTGTAGGCTGGTGGGCCCGCTGTAGTCTGGTGGGTCCATTGTAGGCTGGTGGGCCCATTGTAGGCTGGTGGGCCCGCAGTAGTCTGGTGGGTCCATTGTAGGCTGGTGGGCCCGCAGTAGTCTGGTGGGTCCATTGTAGACTGGTGGGGCCGCTGTAGACTGGTGGGTCCATTGTAGTCTGGTGGGACCACTGTAGACTGGTGGGACCACTGTAGGCTGGTGGGACCACTGTAGGCTGGTGGGTCCATTGTAGGCTGGTGGGCCCATTGTAGGCTGGTGGGTCCATTGTAGGCTGGTGGGTCCATTGTAGACTGGTGGGTCCATTGTAGGCTGGTGGGCCCACAGTAGTCTGGTGGGTCCATTGTAGACTGGTGGGGCCGCTGTAGACTGGTGGGTCCATTGTAGACTGGTGGGTCCATTGTAGACTGGTGGGCCCGCAGTAGTCTGGTGGGTCCATTGTAGACTGGTGGGGCCGCTGTAGACTGGTGGGTCCATTGTAGTCTGGTGGGACCACTGTAGACTGGTGGGACCACTGTAGGCTGGTGGGACCACTGTAGGCTGGTGGGTCCATTGTAGGCTGGTGGGACCACTGTAGGCTGGTGGGACCACTGTAGGCTGGTGGGTCCATTGTAGGCTGGTGGGCCCATTGTAGGCTGGTGGGCCCGCTGTAGTCTGGTGGGTCCATTGTAGGCTGGTGGAACCACTGTAGTCTGGTGGGTCCATTGTAGGCTGGTGGGTCCATTGTAGGCTGGTGGGACCACTGTAGTCTGGTGGGCCCGCTGTAGTCTGGTGGGTCCATTGTAGGCTGGTGGGTCCATTGTAGGCTGGTGGGTCCATTGTAGGCTGGTGGGTCCATTGTAGGCTGGTGGGTCCATTGTAGGCTGGTGGGCCCATTGTAGGCTGGTGGGCCCGCTGTAGTCTGGTGGGCCCGCTGTAGTCTGGTGGGTCCATTGTAGGCTGGTGGGTCCATTGTAGGCTGGTGGGTCCATTGTAGGCTGGTGGGTCCATTGTAGGCTGGTGGGTCCATTGTAGGCTGGTGGGCCCATTGTAGGCTGGTGGGCCCGCTGTAGTCTGGTGGGCCCGCTGTAGTCTGGTGGGACCATTGTAGGCTGGTGGGACCATTGTAGGCTGGTGGGCCCATTGTAGGCTGGTGGGACCATTGTAGGCTGGTGGGCCCATTGTAGGCTGGTGGGACCATTGTAGGCTGGTGGGCCCATTGTAGGCTGGTGGGCCCATTGTAGGCTGGTGGGTCCATTGTAGGCTGGTGGGACCATTGTAGGCTGGTGGGACCATTGTAGGCTGGTGGGCCCATTGTAGGCTGGTGGGTCCATTGTAGGCTGGTGGGCCCATTGTAGGCTGGTGGGCCCATTGTAGGCTGGTGGGCCCATTGTAGGCTGGTGGGTCCATTGTAGGCTGGTGGGCCCGCTGTAGTCTGGTGGGTCCATTGTAGGCTGGTGGGTCCATTGTAGGCTGGTGGGCCCATTGTAGGCTGGTGGGACCATTGTAGGCTGGTGGGTCCATTGTAGGCTGGTGGGCCCGCTGTAGTCTGGTGGGCCCATTGTAGGCTGGTGGGTCCATTGTAGGCTGGTGGGTCCATTGTAGGCTGGTGGGCCCATTGTAGGCTGGTGGGTCCATTGTAGGCTGGTGGGTCCATTGTAGGCTGGTGGGTCCATTGTAGGCTGGTGGGCCCATTGTAGGCTGGTGGGCCCATTGTAGGCCGGTGGGCCCGCTGTAGTCTGGTGGGCCCGCTGTAGGCTGGTGGGCCCATTGTAGGCTGGTGGGCCCATTGTAGTCTGGTGGGTCCATTGTAGGCTGGTGGGTCCATTGTAGGCTGGTGGGTCCATTGTAGGCTGGTGGGCCCATTGTAGGCTGGTGGGTCCATTGTAGGCTGGTGGGTCCATTGTAGGCTGGTGGGTCCATTGTAGGCTGGTGGGCCCGCTGTAGGCTGGTGGGCCCATTGTAGGCTGGTGGGCCCATTGTAGGCTGGTGGGTCCATTGTAGGCTGGTGGGTCCATTGTAGGCTGGTGGGCCCATTGTAGGCTGGTGGGCCCGCTGTAGTCTGGTGGGTCCATTGTAGGCTGGTGGGTCCATTGTAGGCTGGTGGGCCCATTGTAGTCTGGTGGGTCCATTGTAGGCTGGTGGGCCCGCTGTAGTCTGGTGGGTCCATTGTAGGCTGGTGGGCCCGCTGTAGTCTGGTGGGTCCATTGTAGGCTGGTGGGCCCATTGTAGGCTGGTGGGCCCGCTGTAGTCTGGTGGGTCCATTGTAGGCTGGTGGGTCCATTGTAGGCTGGTGGGCCCGCTGTAGTCTGGTGGGTCCATTGTAGGCTGGTGGGCCCATTGTAGGCTGGTGGGCCCGCTGTAGTCTGGTGGGTCCATTGTAGGCTGGTGGGCCCATTGTAGGCTGGTGGGCCCGCAGTAGTCTGGTGGGTCCATTGTAGGCTGGTGGGTCCATTGTAGGCTGGTGGGACCACTGTAGGCTGGTGGGTCCATTGTAGGCTGGTGGGTCCATTGTAGGCTGGTGGGTCCATTGTAGGCTGGTGGGTCCATTGTAGGCTGGTGGGTCCATTGTAGGCTGGTGGGTCCATTGTAGGCTGGTGGGTCCATTGTAGGCTGGTGGGCCCGCTGTAGGCTGGTGGGTCCACAGTAGGCTGGTGGGTCCATTGTAGGCTGGTGGGTCCATTGTAGGCTGGTGGGTCCATTGTAGGCTGGTGGGACCACTGTAGGCTGGTGGGGCCGCTGTAGACTGGTGGGTCCATTGTAGACTGGTGGGGCCGCTGTAGACTGGTGGGTCCATTGTAGTCTGGTGGGACCACTGTAGACTGGTGGGACCACTGTAGGCTGGTGGGACCACTGTAGGCTGGTGGGTCCATTGTAGGCTGGTGGGACCACTGTAGGCTGGTGGGACCACTGTAGGCTGGTGGGTCCACAGTAGGCTGGTGGGTCCATTGTATGCTGGTGGGCCCGCAGTAGTCTGGTGGGTCCATTGTAGGCTGGTGGGTCCATTGTAGGCTGGTGGGTCCATTGTAGGCTGGTGGGTCCATTGTAGGCTGGTGGGTCCATTGTAGGCTGGTGGGTCCATTGTAGGCTGGTGGGTCCATTGTAGGCTGGTGGGCCCGCAGTAGTCTGGTGGGACCACTGTAGGCTGGTGGGTCCATTGTAGGCTGGTGGGTCCATTGTAGGCTGGTGGGCCCGCAGTAGTCTGGTGGGACCACTGTAGGCTGGTGGGTCCATTGTAGGCTGGTGGGCCCATTGTAGGCTGGTGGGCCCGCAGTAGTCTGGTGGGTCCATTGTAGGCTGGTGGGTCCATTGTAGGGTGGTGGGCCCATTGTAGGCTGGTGGGTCCATTGTAGGCTGGTGGGTCCATTGTAGGCTGGTGGGCCCATTGTAGGCTGGTGGGTCCATTGTAGGCTGGTGGGTCCATTGTAGGCTGGTGGGTCCATTGTAGGCTGGTGGGTCCATTGTAGGCTGGTGGGTCCATTGTAGGCTGGTGGGTCCATTGTAGGCTGGTGGGCCCATTGTAGGCTGGTGGGTCCATTGTAGGCTGGTGGGTCCATTGTAGGCTGGTGGGTCCATTGTAGGCTGGTGGGTCCATTGTAGGCTGGTGGGCCCATTGTAGGCTGGTGGGTCCATTGTAGGCTGGTGGGCCCGCAGTAGTCTGGTGGGACCACTGTAGGCTGGTGGGTCCATTGTAGGCTGGTGGGTCCATTGTAGGCTGGTGGGTCCATTGTAGGCTGGTGGGTCCATTGTAGGCTGGTGGGTCCATTGTAGGCTGGTGGGTCCATTGTAGGCTGGTGGGTCCATTGTAGGCTGGTGGGTCCATTGTAGGCTGGTGGGTCCATTGTAGGCTGGTGGGCCCATTGTAGGCTGGTGGGCCCATTGTAGGCTGGTGGGCCCGCAGTAGTCTGGTGGGTCCATTGTAGGCTGGTGGGTCCATTGTAGGCTGGTGGGTCCATTGTAGGCTGGTGGGTCCATTGTAGGCTGGTGGGCCCATTGTAGGCTGGTGGGCCCGCAGTAGTCTGGTGGGTCCATTGTAGGCTGGTGGGTCCATTGTAGGGTGGTGGGCCCATTGTAGGCTGGTGGGTCCATTGTAGGCTGGTGGGTCCATTGTAGGCTGGTGGGCCCATTGTAGGCTGGTGGGTCCATTGTAGGCTGGTGGGCCCATTGTAGGCTGGTGGGCCCGCAGTAGTCTGGTGGGCCCAGTGTAGGCTGGTGGGCCCATTGTAGGCTGGTGGGCCCATTGTAGGCTGGTGGGCCCATTGTAGGCTGGTGGGTCCATTGTAGGCTGGTGGGTCCATTGTAGGCTGGTGGGTCCATTGTAGGCTGGTGGGTCCATTGTAGGCTGGTGGGTCCATTGTAGGCTGGTGGGTCCATTGTAGGCTGGTGGGTCCATTGTAGGCTGGTGGGCCCATTGTAGGCTGGTGGGCCCGCAGTAGTCTGGTGGGCCCAGTGTAGGCTGGTGGGTCCATTGTAGGCTGGTGGGTCCATTGTAGGCTGGTGGGCCCATTGTAGGCTGGTGGGCCCGCAGTAGTCTGGTGGGCCCGCAGTAGTCTGGTGGGCCCAGTGTAGGCTGGTGGGTCCATTGTAGGCTGGTGGGTCCATTGTAGGCTGGTGGGTCCATTGTAGGCTGGTGGGTCCATTGTAGGCTGGTGGGTCCATTGTAGGCTGGTGGGTCCATTGTAGGCTGGTGGGTCCATTGTAGGCTGGTGGGCCCATTGTAGGCTGGTGGGCCCGCAGTAGTCTGGTGGGCCCAGTGTAGGCTGGTGGGCCCATTGTAGGCTGGTGGGCCCGCAGTAGTCTGGTGGGCCCATTGTAGGCTGGTGGGCCCGCAGTAGTCTGGTGGGCCCAGTGTAGGCTGGTGGGTCTGCAGTAGTCTGGTGGGACCACTGTAGGCTGGTGGGACCACTGTAGGCTGGTGGGCCCATTGTAGGCTGGTGGGCCTGCAGTAGTCTGGTGGGACCACTGTAGGCTGGTGGGCCCATTGTAGGCTGGTGGGTCCACTGTAGGCTGGTGGGTCCATTGTAGGCTGGTGGGTCCATTGTAGGCTGGTGGGACCACTGTAGGCTGGTGGGTCCATTGTAGTCTGGTGGGACCACTGTAGGCTGGTGGGTCCATTGTAGGCTGGTGGGCCCATTGTAGGCTGGTGGGCCCACTGTAGGCTGGTGGGTCCATTGTAGTCTGGTGGGACCACTGTAGGCTGGTGGGTCCATTGTAGGCTGGTGGGCCCATTGTAGGCTGGTGGGTCCACTGTAGGCTGGTGGGCCCATTGTAGGCTGGTGGGTCCATTGTAGGCTGGTGGGCCCATTGTAGGCTGGTGGGCCCATTGTAGGCTGGTGGGCCCATTGTAGGCTGGTGGGCCCGCAGTAGTCTGGTGGGACCACTGTAGGCTGGTGGGCCCATTGTAGGCTGGTGGGCCCATTGTAGTCTGGTGGGACCACTGTAGTCTGGTGGGCCCAGTGTAGGCTGGTGGGCCCATTGTAGGCTGGTGGGCCCGCAGTAGTCTGGTGGGCCCAGTGTAGGCTGGTGGGCCCATTGTAGGCTGGTGGGCCCATTGTAGGCTGGTGGGCCCATTGTAGGCTGGTGGGCCCGCAGTAGTCTGGTGGGCCCATTGTAGGCTGGTGGGCCCATTGTAGGCTGGTGGGCCCGCAGTAGTCTGGTGGGCCCATTGTAGGCTGGTGGGCCCGCAGTAGTCTGGTGGGCCCAGTGTAGGCTGGTGGGCCCATTGTAGGCTGGTGGGTCCATTGTAGGCTGGTGGGCCCATTGTAGGCTGGTGGGCCCGCAGTAGTCTGGTGGGCCCATTGTAGGCTGGTGGGCCCATTGTAGGCTGGTGGGCCCGCTGTAGTCTGGTGGGCCCATTGTAGGCTGGTGGGCCCATTGTAGGCTGGTGGGCCCGCTGTAGGCTGGTGGGCCCATTGTAGGCTGGTGGGCCCATTGTAGGCTGGTGGGCCCGCAGTAGTCTGGTGGGCCCATTGTAGGCTGGTGGGCCCATTGTAGGCTGGTGGGCCCGCTGTAGGCTGGTGGGCCCATTGTAGGCTGGTGGGCCCGCAGTAGTCTGGTGGGCCCATTGTAGGCTGGTGGGCCCATTGTAGGCTGGTGGGCCCAGTGTAGGCTGGTGGGCCCATTGTAGGCTGGTGGGCCCGCTGTAGGCTGGTGGGCCCGCTGTAGGCTGGTGGGCCCGCTGTAGGCTGGTGGGCCCGCTGTAGGCTGGTGGGCCCGCTGTAGGCTGGTGGGCCCGCTGTAGGCTGGTGGGTCCATTGTTGGCTGGTGGGTCCATTGAAGGCTGGTGGGCCCATTGAAGGCTGGTGGGTCCATTGTTGGCTGGTGGGCCCATTGAAGGCTGGTGGGTCCATTGTTGGCTGGTGGGTCCATTGTAGGCTGGTGGGTCCATTGTAGGCTGGTGGGCCCGCTGTAGGCTGGTGGGTCCATTGTAGGCTGGTGGGTCCATTGTAGGCTGGTGGGTCCATTGAAGGCTGGTGGGCCCATTGAAGGCTGGTGGGTCCATTGTAGGCTGGTGGGCCCATTGAAGGCTGGTGGGTCCATTGTTGGCTGGTGGGCTCGTTGTAGGCTGGTGGGCCCATTGTAGGCTGGTGGGCCCATTGTAGGCTGGTGGGTCCATTGTAGGCTGGTGGGTCCATTGTAGGCTGGTGGGCCCGCTGTAGGCTGGTGGGTCCATTGTAGGCTGGTGGGCCCGCTGTAGGCTGGTGGGTCCATTGTAGGCTGGTGGGCCCGCTGTAGGCTGGTGGGCCCGCTGTAGGCTGGTGGGCCCGCTGTAGGCTGGTGGGCCCGCTGTAGGCTGGTGGGCCCGCTGTAGGCTGGTGGGCCCGCTGTAGGCTGGTGGGCCCATTGAAGGCTGGTGGGTCCATTGTTGGCTGGTGGGCTCGTTGTAGGCTGGTGGCTCGCTGTAGACTGGTGGGCCCGTTGTGGACTGGTGGCCCGTTGTGGGCATTCCTGGTGGGTGTGTTCACTTGGGTAGTCCTGATGGATGTGTTCACTTGGGTAGTCCTGATGGGTGTGTTCACTTGGGTAGTCCTGATGGGTGTGTTCACTTGGGTAGTCCTGATGGGTGTGTTCACCTTGGGTAGTCCTGATGGGTGTGTTCACTTGGGTAGTCCTGGTGGGTGTGTTCACTTGGGTAGTCCTGGTGGGTGTGTTCACTTGGGTAGTCCTGATGGGTGTGTTCACTTGGGTAGTCTTGGTGGGTGTGTTCACTTGGGCAGTCCTGATGGGTGTGTTCACTTGGGTAGTCCTGATGGGTGTGTTCACTTGGGTAGTCCTGGTGGGTGTGTTCACTTGGGTAGTCCTGGTGGGTGTGTTCACTTGGGCAGTCCTTGTGGGTGTGTTCACTTGGGTAGTCCTGATGGATGTGTTCTCTTGGGTAGTCCTGATGGGTGTGTTCACTTGGGTAGTCCTGATGGGTGTGTTCTCTTGGGTAGTCCTGATGGGTGTGTTCACTTGGGTAGTCCTGATGGGTGTGTTCACTTGGGTAGTCCTGATGGGTCTGTTCACTTGGGTAGTCCTGATGGGTGTGTTCACTTGGGTAGTCCTGGTGGGTGTGTTCACTTGGGCAGTCCTGATGGGTGTGTTCACTTTTGTAGTCCTGATGGGTGTGTTCACTTGGGCAGTCCTGGTGGGTGTGTTCACTTGGGTAGTCCTGGTGGGTGTGTTCACTTGGGTAATCCTGGTGGGTGTGTTCACTTGGGTAGTCCTGGTGGGTGTGTTCACTTGGGCAGTCCTGGTGGGTGTGTTCACTTGGGCAGTCCTGATGGGTGTGTTCACTTGGGCAGTCCTGATGGGTGTGTTCACTTGGGTAATCCTGGTGGGTGTGTTCACTTGGGTAGTCTTGGTGGGTGTGTTCACTTGGGCAGTCCTGATGGGTGTATTCACTTGGGTAGTCCTGATGGGTGTGTTCACTTGGGTAATCCTGGTGGGTGTGTTCACTTGGGTAATCCTGGTGGGTGTGTTCACTTGGGCAGTCCTGGTGGGTGTGTTCACTTGGGCAGTCCTGGTGGGTGTGTTCACTTGGGTAGTCCTGATCGGTGTGTTCACTTGGGTAATCCTGGTGGGTGTGTTCACTTGGGTAATCCTGGTGGGTGTGTTCACTTGGGTAGTCCTGGTGGGTGTGTTCACTTGGGCAGTCCTGGTGGGTGTGTTCACTTGGGTAGTTCTGATGGGTGTGTTCACTTGGGCAGTCCTGATGGGTGTGTTCACTTGGGTAATCCTGGTGGGTGTGTTCACTTGGGTAGTCCTGGTGGGTGTGTTCACTTGGGCAGTCCTGATGGGTGTGTTCACTTGGGTAGTCCTGATGGGTGTGTTCACTTGGGTAATCCTGGTGGGTGTGTTCACTTGGGTAATCCTGGTGGGTGTGTTCACTTGGGTAGTCCTGGTGGGTGTGTTCACTTGGGCAGTCCTGGTGGGTGTGTTCACTTGGGTAGTCCTGATGGGTGTGTTCACTTGGGTAATCCTGGTGGGTGTGTTCACTTGGGTAGTCCTGGTGGGTGTGTTCACTTGGGTAGTCCTGATGGGTGTGTTCACTTGGGTAGTCCTGATGGGTGTGTTCACTTGGGTAGTCCTGATGGGTGTGTTCACTTGGGTAGTCCTGATGGGTGTGTTCACTTGGGTAGTCCTGATGGGTGTGTTCACTTGGGTAGTCCTGATGGGTGTGTTCACTTGGGTAGTCCTGATGGGTGTGTTCACTTGGGTAGTCCTGATGGGTGTGTTCACTTGGGTAGTCCTGATGGGTGTGTTCACTTGGGCAGTCCTGATGGGTGTGTTCAGTGTTTATTTGGGCGGTCCTGATGGGTGTGCTAAGTGTTTATTTGGGCGGTCCTGGTGGTACTTACTGACATTTGGCAATTCGGCCAGCACATTTGTTCCTATGATGCAGGGTGTCTTATTGTTGACACCTCCCTCCTTATGCCAACTTACGTGAGTTCCTGCTACTTATTGAGTGTTTGCATGTCTGCGTTTCACACGGCTTGTCCAGTCTTGAATGACTATGTTGTTTAGAGTGATTGTCCAGACGCGCTTCCACCGGTTTAGCTGTCGCTAGCTTATGTCCCAAACTGTTACATAGAGCAGTGTTCTGTCAGTTCCACCGTTCCTTGACTACCAGTTTCGTAAGTCTGTGCACGACTTTGTCTTTTTGGTGTGTACACCTAGGCTTGTCCTGCTACCAAACTCGCTAGCAGTTTCCTTGCTCTTGTGTTCTTACGGCATATAGGCGTGGGCACCTTACCGTCACAAAAGTCTCACTCGTAGTCTCCCTGGGTTGCTAAGTCCAGTCCACATACCCTCAATTTTCGCGCCAGGCATTGCCCTGGAATCACGTGACGTCTTGTTTACCACACTAAGCCTGGCGCATCCAGCTTTTAGAGCGTTGTCCTATGCTGCTTTGCATGTTGATTTATGTACGCACTTTGTTTAAGTTCCTTACCTTTACCAAAGTTTATATTCTAAACTCACTTTCCCATGGGAGAATGTGGGGCGACGGGCGTACTTGACTCCATAAATCTCAAGACATCCTCTACTCTTTCCGTTGTTCGTGACAGGTCAGAACAATGCATACGTCGCAGCCTGTATCTCTTTACGGGGTTCCCATATCGATATCAACGATGGCCAAGAGTTCATGGGAAAGGCCAGCGTCTTAATTATTTGAACTTTCAGAAATTAAAAATACTTTTCTCCTAAGTTTGTGAGGTCGGCGTTCTGAATTACCCTAGCGCTGGTCTCTGCTAAAATAAGTACCACTTTGGTAGTTTGGAAAGTTAATTCCCAACTACCACACAAAGAAGATGGAGATCAAGCATACCATCGGCGAAAACCTTACGAAGTGCAGACTGTGATACAGATCATCAGTTATTAGAAGCAGATGTGAAAGTAAAACTCAAAACCCTTACCCAGGACCAAGGCCACTTTGTTTTGATCTCACAAAAATACCAGATGCATACAACGTAGAAGTGAAGAATCGTTTGAGGGTCTTGATGTCTAAACAGGAGGAATTAACGCCTGATGAATTGGTAGTACAAGCAAGAGATATCTTGATAACTGCAAAACAACAAAGGGAAATGAAAGCGAAAGGAGGAGAAGATACATGAACCAATGACATCAGAGGCAGAATCTGAACCCTCATTAGATGAATTTGCATGGGCAGTAAAGAACCTGAAGAATTGTACATTACCTGGATGTGATGAGATACCATTCATTCATTCAGTAGCATGTCCTTTGCAGAACCTCGCTCCCTTAACAACCTTCCGGAAAACTTCTCGATCATAAGCAAGATGTCCCACGTCCGATACGCCTATTTGGAGATCATCCGCCACATCCTGCACCCATCTTCTCTTTGGCCTTCCTCTTCCTCTCTTCCCAGGCATATACATATATACCCCTCCATGATTGTTCTCTCCAAACTTTCATGGCGTTTCAAGTGACCAAAATATTTCAATTTTCTTTGTTTTATCATCTTTAATAGCCAACCATCTTCAATATTCAACTCTTGAAGTATGGATGCATTTGTTCTTTTCTTTACCCAAGATATTCGTAGAACTCATCTATAGCATTTATATTCAACGGCATTTATGCGCTGTTCAGCTTGTTTATGAACTGGAAACAATTAGGTATATTTTGCTCCTGCGAAAAGAAGAGACTTACTAAACACAGACACAATGCACATTTACATACCTTACAAGTTAAGAAAATCCAAAAATCAGAAGTCTTCAATAAATATATAAAATGAAATAATAAAATAACAAATAAGTTTGCTTTCTCTTTTGTTCCATATCAGCTTGTTTAGTAAGGATGTGGCGTATGATTGCCAGATGGATGTATCGGACGCGGGACATTTTGCTTATGATCAAGTGGTTTTCCGGAAGGTTGTTGTTATGGTAGCGAAGTTTTGCCAAGGACATGCTACTGAATGAATGAATTTGCTGCTGACGAGGTCGGCGGTTCAACCCCTACACAGGAATATATATATATATATATATATATGTGTGTGTGTGTGTGTGTGTGTGTGTGTGTGTGTGTTTTGCGTATCCTTTACAGTACATAGCTGTCAACATCAGCATCTTTCAGCTGATTGTTGATTTCTTGGCAAGATTACGCTCAGTAGTTTGCCATTGCTTTCTGAACGGCCGGCTCCATACTCTCATAAGTCACTGGCGCGACTCGAACCGCTTTCAATTCTCGTGCGCTCACGTCAACCACGAGAGTATTCGGGGTTACGGAGAAAGCTGCTAACACCTTAGCCAGGGAGACCGGCACACAGGAATGTAGTTGAGATTAAACGTTGACTTCTCCTTCAGATAGCTGGACTTAAACGTTACTTCTCTTTCAGAAATGTGGACTAAACGTTACTTCCCTTTCAGAAATGTGGACTAAACGTTACTTCTCTTTCAGAAATGTGAACTAAACGTTGACTTCTCGTTCAAAAATGTAGACTAAAATGACTTCTCGTTCAAAAATGTAGACTAAAATGACTTCTCGTTAAAAAATGTAGACTAAAATGACTTTTCGTTCAAAAATGTAGACTAAAATGACTTCTGGTTAAGAAAGTTGGACTTAAACATTGACTTCTCGTTCAGGAATGTGGACTAAAAGTTGACTTCTGGTTCAGAAAGCCATGTCTAGAAAATAACATGGTCGCAATGTTCGCAATAGGTGGGGATGTGTGGTGGTATGTGGGATGTGTTGGTGAGGGATATGTGTGTGTGCTGTGCATGGGTTGGGAATATTGCGTGGTAGGGGATGTATGTGATGTGCGGGTGGGGGATTGTGTAGTGGGGGATTGGGTTAAGGCATGTATGGGTGGATGGAGGATGTATGTGTGGGTGGTGGATTGGGGATGTATGGGTGGTTAGGAAGATGTGTGTGTGTTTGTGGGGGGGGGGTAGGGAGATGTCAGTTGGTGGGGATGTGTGTGAATGTTTGGGGATGTGTGAGTGGATGTGCGATGTGTGGGTTGGTGGGGGATTGTGTGCGTGGGTGGTGAATATGTGGTCAATGGAGATGTGGCTGGGAGATGGGTGGTTTGAGGTGTGGATGGGGAGAGGATGTGTGGGTTAGGATGTGTATGTGGGATTTGTGGGTTGGTGGGGGAATGTTTGTGGGTGGCGAGTGTGTTTTGGTTGGGGGAACAGGTGAGGGGAGAGTGTGTGGGTGGGGGATGTGCAGAAGGGGGATGGGTCGGTTGGTGGGGTATGTATGTGTCCCTTGGTGTGCGTGTGTGTGGGTAGGTGGGTGTGTGTGTGGGTGGGGTGATGTATGGGTAGGTGGAAGATGGGCCTCATAACATGGTAATTTGCCTTGTTTATGTTTATAACATTCATTTCACAATGTTTATCTTTCTTCCTATGTAAATGTATAATCCTCTTGATGAATGAAAGACGAGTGATTGGAAGGGCCGAATGTAAGACGGGCCTGCGCCCAATTTGTGACCCTAATAAAGTTGATTTGATTTGTTCTGTAAAAGACATGCAACATTTAAACATACCTTCAAACAGTATAGACCTGATATACAGGTCAATTTGTTCTTGTCATATGTAGCTAACTACGGAACGTAAACTTGCCAAGAGATCACAATAGCAACAAATGCTGGTGTTGATTGCAACGTCCTGTAAAGGATATGCAACAAAACAAACATATGTAGCTACATGTTTCACGATGTCTGTAGAACAAGCGACGTTTCCATGGACAATGAACTGTATTTTTCGTAGTGGACTTTTTAGCATTCTGGTGGCGGCATTATGTACAGTGAAATGCTTTTACATCTCGTCCGCGGTTGTTTGTAGCGTGAACTGTATGTTCAGAATAATGGCGGCGGCATTGTTGTGGAACTTACTGGTTTGCCTTATGCAATGTGTGGCTGCTGGTTTTCTGGTGACTGCCGCTTCCATCGACGATGAATTGTATTTTTCGTGGAGGACTTTCGTGTTGGCATTCTGGCGGCGGCATTATGCACATTATAACTGCGCGGGCTGTTGGCTTGCCGATACTCCTGTCTGTTTCACTTTAACATGAGGCAGTGAGGAGCATTTTGTGTGATATTCACTGGCACAGGAACGGAGCATAATGGGGAGATCCGTTGCTGTGAAGTTGGAATCGCGACTGACTAATCTCTAGAACTAGCTATCTTTAATATACTGTCAACTGTCACAGTCTGACTGCGTTCGGTCACATATTCAACGAGTGATATTCTTTGTAGTTAATATGTCTTGCAGGCCAGTAAGCAATGTTCTATCTGATAGTGATATATCTCTGGCAGACATCCACACAACTGTTGTACCCAGGTGATTGTTCATATTTGTCTCGTGAAGAAAGCGGAAATGTGAGTTTTTGAACCACCGGCAGACGGAAAGAACCGTTGGCCTGTCCTCCATGACAGTTGTTGTACTAATACTACAACTTGTAGTCTCACTTGTTACAATATAAACAGCTATTCTATTTCTAGTGAAGTCTTCTCGGCTTTCTGCATCTGACACAGAGGACATCATATCTGCGCAACGTGTACGTATATTAGTGTTTGGTGCGTCAATTGTAGCAAAGGTGTTTCTGCCATCCTCCTGCCTTGTTTTGTCAATCAATGTACTGTCACTGATGTACCGGCAGCCGGGTAACTTGACACATGAAGTTGAATGGACGCTGCCTCGCATCTCACACACGACACCAGGTTGGACGTGAGACGTCAGGACACGATCTCTGAATGACATCTGTGCCCAACTCTCGTGTACTATACACACATAAATGTGTCAGATATTATATTATCTGGTAGATACATTTTCAATGACTCCCCCACTACTTCTCTTCTCCCCACGTTGCCAAACAAAATAAAATAGTGGTCCTGACCAAACAGAAAAACTGAGAAATTCATGGCAGAAAATGGGAAGTAGGGGTGTGTGACACTAACGTTGCGAAAATGGTTAAAACTGTAGCAGATATACTGCATGATATATAAAATTAAAGGAGATTGCACAGGGAACACGACTGTGTTATGTTAATATTAATAATTGATAGGTTAGAAATAATATGACAATAATGAGAGGTTTAGTAATATAATTTGGCACTCTTCCGAATAACGGTCCCAAATTATTTATTGTAAAAAGCATCCCTTTCAGGGCCTCATTAGATGATATAATAAAAAATATTAAACACTACGAACTAAAATATAGAACTGAGAAAATGGAATTATGTACCAATATTTCAGTTAGGCACTCTTCCGAATTCCGTTCCCAAATAGTTCTGCAGTGAATAATTTTATATAGCTTACCCTAACCCTAATAACTTATTCACTGCAGAACTATTTGGGACTGGAATTCGGAAGAGTGCCTTTCAGTTATATGTGGCACAAAAATTGTAAATATTGTCCGAAAGCATGTTCTTTGTGAAAAGATTGTACATATCGGAATGAGCATTGAATATGTTGTCGATCACTTCCGGTTGAGTGTGTTGGCGGCCTGCTAGACAGATCTATGGCTGCAATAAATGTTTTTGGGCCCGGAGGTCCCTCACTGTCGTCGGAGTGTATACCTGTCAGTTATATTAGCCAGTTCCATCGTGCCTTGACCCAAAATTAAAACGGAAGTGATTACGGAGCTACTCCAGCCTGACTCATTGTGTCACTCTGTAACACCCATGCATTCTTTCAACGTCATTCATTCATTCAAATATCACGTGACAGTAACACACGTCATCTAGGATTTTTCAGGAAAGGTTAGCCTAATATTCCGTGCACAGCGATTGGGTGAAATTATCATGACCTTTTAAATAAAAATAATTATTTGGCAAAAAGTAAGTACTTTTATATTTTAGAGCTCGTTATCCTGTTTTTTTATATTTTTAGATGGGTATTCAAATTTTGCACCCATTTTTACATATATTTGGAGAGTTCCTTTGACTAAATCGCTTGAAATGTCGTTAAAAAATATCTTTGTGAATGTGAACTCCAAGATGGCGCCTGCCGGTCTGGACACTGTTTAACGCTCAGACATGCAATTTAAACTACTAAAGTTAAAAATAATACAAGTTTAAAGATTATTAATAATTTATTTGTATACTTGTACTATTTTTTATCATTTGACATGACGGAACATAGGGATGAAGTCGGACTTAATATCCGTCAGTGGACAGTCTGAGTCACTCATATTGGGCCAGAAGTGACAATAACAATGGACCAAATTTTTCCCGTTTCAAAGTATGAATAGTATGGCGAAATCTGTATCGAGATTTTGACACTCAAATGTGAATATCTCCGCTCAGAATTGACATCCAAGCATAATAGAGGTACCGTTAGATTTTGATTTTCAAGGCCTATCTGTCATGGTCTCATTAGTAAATACTCAAATTTAAAATCATGATCGTACCATCTAGTTATATGTGGAAATAGATATACACTCCGAAGACAGTGTTGGCAGAGTGACACACTGGTAATATTGAGCAAGGTCTCTGAGTTGTGTCCCACATGTTTGTGTGGCAGGGTGACACACAAGTCATCTTGAGCAAGGTCTTCTGGTGACTGTTGATTCCATCCATGATGAACTGTATTTTTTGTGGAGGATTTTTATGTTGGCATTCTGGCGGCAGCATTATGCACAGTGTACCTGTGTAGGCTATTGGCTTGCAGAGACTCCTGTCTGTTCCACTTTTCACATTGGGTAGTGATGGCATTTTGTGTGATATTCACTGACACAGGAACAGAGCATAATGGGGACGACCTATTGCCATGAAGTTGGAACTGTGACTATCTTGAGCAAGGTCTCTGAGCTGTCACACATGTTTGTGTGGCAGGGTGACACACAGGTCATATTGAGCAAGGTCTCTGAGCTCTGTCACACATGTTTGTGTGGCAGGGTGACACACAGGTCATATTGAGCAAGGTCTCTGAGCTGTCACAAATGTTTGTGTCGCAGGGTGTCACACAGATCATATTGAGCAAGGTCTCTGAGCTGTCACACGTTTGTGTGGCAGGGTGACACACAGGTCATATTAAGCAAGGTCTCTGAGCTCTGTCACACGTTTGTGTGGCAGGGTGACACACAGGTCATATTGAGCAAGGTCTCTGAGCTGTCACACGTTTGTGTGGCAGGGTGACACACAGATCATATTGAGCAAGGTCTCTGAGCAGTCATACATATCTGTTCTGACACATGTTCAACAACATAAAATAGACATGTATGTTACAACACAAGATACAGTCATCATAATATCAACATTGTAGTTTCTGTGTGACTTCTGATGTGTTTATGTTTTGTTTCTCTTATGTTGAGTACAGGTGCTGATAGTAGGCCCTTCTTGGATTTGAAGGTCACATGTGTTAGCAGCAATGGATGCTAAACAGATTCTGTACAGCTGGTGCGGCAAGCAAAAAATTGGCAATCCAAACTACGAGTTTGCCACTGGAGGACCAAAACATAGACAGAGGTTTAAGTGTGAGGTCAGTGCTACAGTCATTGAACGCATGGCTTCTTGTCTTGTTGTTCAGATGTCTTGATTTGTTTTCTGTGTATATCACCAACTAGACAAGTATGGTGTCTTGCATTCTATATGTATAGGATATCTCTCATTGAAATGTCAGACACTGGCAATGTTATGTATCCCGATGTACCTATCCTTGAAATATCTCGCTCATTGAAATGCCATATATACTGTAACTTTATTTCGGTGTGACTCAATAGACCAACACTTCATGTAAATATATCATACATGCATGTCATTCTCCTAGTTCTTCAAGCAGACAGAAACAGAGAGAGAGAGAGAGAGAGAGAGAGAGAGAGATGTTTGGTGATGGAATGTCACATGTGCTGAGTCATGGTAGAACAAGGTGTGTTGGCCATCTCATTTCGACACCGGTGCTGTCCATGCAAGCAGCTGTGTGCTGTTAGGGAATTATCTGTCCCTCAGCTGGAGGACTTATCTCATCCACCTGTAACATGACATTAACTGACCTTCTCCGGTGTCGGTCCTTATAATCATGTCTTTGTTAGCTTGGGTCATGTGCTATAGTGTGTCGGTCCTTATAATCATGTCTTTGTTAGCTTGGATCATGTGCTATACTGTGTCGGTCCTTATAATCATGTCTTTGTTAGCTTGGGTCATGTGCTATACCATGTCGGTCCTCGTAATCATGTGTCTTTGTTAGCTTGGGTCATGTGCTATACCATGTCGGTCATAATCATGTCTTTGTTAGCTTGGGTCATGTGCTATAGTGTGCCGGTCCTTATAATCATGTCTTTGTTAGCTTGGGTCATGTGCTATACTGTGTCGGTCCTTATAATCATGTCTTTGTTAGCTTGGGTCATGTGCTATACTGTGCCGGACCTTATAATCATGTCTTTGTTAGCTTGGGTCATGTGCTATACTGTGCCGGTCCTTATAATCATGTCTTTGTTAGCTTGGTTCATGTGCTATACTGTGTCGGTCCTCGTAATCATGTCTTTGTTAGCTTGGGTCATGTGCTATAGTGTGTCGGTCCTTATAATCATGTCTTTGTTAGCTTGGTTCATGTGCTATCCTGTGTCGGTCCTCGTAATCATGTCTTTGTTAGCTTGGGTCATGTGCTATAGTGTGTCGGTCCTTATAATCATGTCTTTGTTAGCTTGGATCATGTGCTATACTGTGTCGGTCCTTATAATCATGTCTTTGTTAGCTTGGGTCATGTGCTATACCATGTCGGTCCTCGTAATCATGTATTTGTTAGCTTGGGTCATGTGCTATACCATGTCGGTCATAATCATGTCTTTGTTAGCTTGGGTCATGTGCTATAGTGTGTCGGTCCTTATAATCATGTCTTTGTTAGCTTGGATCATGTGCTATACTGTGTCGGTCCTTATAATCATGTCTTTGTTAGCTTGGGTCATGTGCTATACCATGTCGGTCCTCGTAATCATGTGTCTTTGTTAGCTTGGGTCATGTGCTATACCATGTCGGTCATAATCATGTCTTTGTTAGCTTGGGTCATGTGCTATAGTGTGCCGGTCCTTATAATCATGTCTTTGTTAGCTTGGGTTATGTGCTATACTGTGTCGGTCCTTATAATCATGTCTTTGTTAGCTTGGTTCATGTGCTATACTGTGTCGGTCCTTATAATCATGTCTTTGTTAGCTTGGTTCATGTGCTATACTGTGTCGGTCCTCGTAATCATGTCTTTGTTAGCTTGGGTCATGTGCTATAGTGTGTCGGTCCTTATAATCATGTCTTTGTTAGCTTGGGTCATGTGCTATACTATGCCGGTCCTTATAATCATGTCTTTGTTAGCTTGGTTTATGTGCTATCCTGTGTCGGTCCTCGTAATCATGTCTTTGTTAGCTTGGGTCATGTGCTATAGTGTGTCGGTCCTTATAATCATGTCTTTGTTAGCTTGGATCATGTGCTATACTGTGTCGGTCCTTATAATCATGTCTTTGTTAGCTTGGGTCATGTGCTATACCATGTCGGTCCTCGTAATCATGTCTTTGTTAGCTTGGGTCATGTGCTATACCATGTCGGTCATAATCATGTCTTTGTTAGCTTGGGTCATGTGCTATAGTGTGCCGGTCCTTATAATCATGTCTTTGTTAGCTTGGGTCATGTGCTATACTATGCCGGTCCTTATAATCATGTCTTTGTTAGCTTGGGTCATGTGCTATACTGTGTCAGTCCTTATAATCATGTCTTTGTTAGCTTGTGTCATGTGCTATACTGTGTCAGTCCTTATAATCATGTCTTTGTTAGCTTGGTTCATGTGCTATACTGTGTCGGTCCTCATAATCATGTCTTTGTTAGCTTGTGTCATGTGCTATACTGTGTCAGTCCTTATAATCATGTCTTTGTTAGCTTGTGTCATGTGCTATACTGTGTCGATCCTTATAATCATGTCTTTGTTAGGTTGGGTCATGTGCTATACTGTGTCAGTCCTTATAATCATGTCTTTGTTAGCTTGGGTCATGTGCTATACTGTGCCGGTCATTATAATCATGTCTTTGTTAGCTTGGGTCATGTGCTATAGTGTGTCAGTCCTTATAATCATGTCTTTGTTAGCGTGGGTCATGTGCTGTACTGTGTTTGTGAAGTGTTTTAGCTGTAGCCATTATGTTGATGTGTGGCTTCTGTGCGTGAACTGTTGCAGCTGCGACTGGACACCTTTGACTATGCGGCTGTGGGCAACTCTACCAACAAGAAAGATGCCCAGGCTAATGCTGCCAAGGACTTCCTCCAGTACTTGGTTCGAGTCGGCCGAATGGGTGCGGACGAGGTTCCAGCCGCTCTGGTGGGTTATTTGACCTGTCGTTTACTTTTTATATGAGTATCTTTTATAGTATCCTTACCTCACATCATTACCTCATGTATCATTACCTCATCAGGCCATCTCACAGATTCATTCATTCACATATCATTAACTCATGTACTGTTACCTCATGTATTATTACCTCATGTATCATTACCTCACATCATTACCTTATATATCATTGCCCCATGGCCTCACTACCTCGCATATCATTGCCTCAATATCATTACCTCATGTATCATTACCTCATGTATCATTACCTCATCAGGTAATCTCACAGATCATTACCTCATCAGATCATCTAACACATCTACCTCAGATATCAGTGCCTCGTGTATCATTACCTCATGTATCATTACCTAATATATTGTTACCTGATGTGTCATTACCTTCATCAGGTCATCTCACAGATCATTACCTCATATATCATTACCTCATCAGGCCATCTAAAACATCATTACCTCAATATCATTGCCTCATGTATCATTACCTCATATATCATTACCTCACCAGGTCATCTCACACATCATTACCTCAGATATTGTAATATATTATAAGTAACAGATCATTGTCTCTGCTGGTCAAATCATCACTGCTCATGTTACAATTAACAGATCATTGTCTCTGCTGGTCAAATTATCACTGCTCATGTTACAATTAACAGATCATTGTCTCTGCTGGTCAAATCATCACTGCTCATGTTACAGTTAACAGATCATTGTCTCTGCTGGTCAAATCATCACTGCTTATGTTACAGTTAACAGATCATTGTCTCTGCTGGTCATATTATCACTGCTCATGTTACAGTTAACAGATCATTGTCTCTGCTGGTCAAATCATCACTGCTCATGTTACAATTAACAGATACCGACTCAACATGTGTGTTGTTTACAGATACTGACTCAACATGTGTATTGCTTAACGGTTACAAGACTCGCTTGTTATATTTTGCAATAATTACTGATATTTTCTGTTTGTGCAGTTTACTTATGTGATTTCGTGTTTATATGAGACTGGGGATCAATAGGGAAGCGTTGTATGTGAGACCATGCTAGCATTCTCCACTTGGTCAACATCTTGTGGACTGCTGGCTTGTTGCCTATAATGTCTGTGGGTTGTATGTGAGACCATGCTAGCATTCTCCACCTGGTCATCTTGTGGACTGCTGGCTTGTTGCCTGTAATGTCTGTGGGTTGTATGTGAGACCATGCTAGCATTCTCCACCTGGTCATCTTGTGGACTGCTGGCTTGTTGCCTGTAATGTCTGTGGGTTGTATGTGAGACCATGCTAGCATTCTCCACCTGGTCATCTTGTGGACTGCTGGCTTGTTGCCTGTAATGTCTGTGGGTTGTATGTGAGACCATGCTAGCATTCTGCACTTGGTTGTTATCTTGTTGCTGTTAGGGTTATTTGTCTTTCATGAAGTCAGTGCCATGACTCTTCAGCTAGTTGTGTAGATGATTGATCTCCCATGTTGGGGTTGTCTCCCAGTTGATGGTCATTACATAATTACTTCCCATGTTGGGCTTGTCTTCCAGTTAACAGAATAGTTAGGTACAATAGAATAGTTAAGTACAATAGAATAGTTACATACAACATAATTGTTAGATACAACAGTACAACAGAATTGTTAGGTACAACAGTACAACATAATTGTTAGCTGTCTAGTCAGTGTCATGTGCTGTTGGTGTTGAATATTTCCAGCTGACTGGTGGAGCAGCAGTTACAGAGCAAGCACCAGAAGAGGCCAGCACGGCTGCACCATCTGAGGGCTCCTCAGGCATCCTTCCTGGAGGTACCCTAGCTCCTCACCTGCGGGTCCACGGTCAGTGACCCGTACCATTGTGGCACATTTGTTAGCTGGGTTTATTTTACATAGACATATGATTTCAGTTGTAGGACTTGCTCATTTATCTTTCTTTCCGTCCATGGTATTCTGTGTATTCTCCTCAGAAACCACATTTCCACAGCCATCAGATGTTTTTCAGCCTGGCTGTTCATTGTCCATGCTTCACATCCATACAAAAGTCTTTTTCTCGTTTTGCAAATGACATTTTTTTTTATTGGTTAGTATGTTTTTCATTTTGCAAAAGGCTACCCTCGCCATGTCGATTCTTGTTCTAACCTCTTTGGGGCATCTCCCATCAGATATTTTGGTCACGTTATAAGAAATGAATTGGCGAACTTGGTGACTGCTGGCAAGATTGATGGGAAGAGAACAAGGGGAAGCAGAGAAGTAAATACCTGGAAGGCTTGGCCATGTGGCATGGTGAAGACAAGAACACTGAGCTGATCCATGACTCTGGTGAGCGAGTGAGACGGCGAAACATGATCACTCATGCTTATTGGCATGGCACATGATGAATGAATATTTCAGTTTGGGAGTTTATAGAAGTCCCAAACATGGTGACGTATCTGGCAGCAGACATGATGGCAATAGCTCGAGATCAGTGGAACTGTCTCTCTCAACCCTTGCTGGGTCACCACCTCCGTATACTAACCTTTGACACCCTTTTATAATGACCAAGTAGCCTGCGACCTCTTGCCACAACTGTATATCAGGGCATTTAAACAGGATCAAGGTCAATTTTGATGTTCGTAGTGAATGTTTGTTCAGTTTAACCCTAAACAGGGCAGACGCTTGTCCGTTTTTTAGCCCTGAACGGGCAAGATTTTTTCAGGTTTGGTAAAATTTCGGGTCGCGTTAGTAAAAACATCACAAATAAGGTGTTAGTCAACCGATTTTAGTTAAATAAACAACACAATGAAGGGAAAAGCATACAGAATATGTTACTCACGTGATTGTTGTTGGTAATCCATATATGAACACAAATATTTACGAAATACAGCATGTTGTTTGTGATTTTCCATCATCTATATGGCAATTTACAAACACATTTTCAGAATCATAATCACTTTCTTTAAAGTCCCACTCACGACTGCTAATGCAAAGTAACGCTTTGCACTGATATCTAGCTCCGATTAATAGTCAACTTCGTGCCCTTTAATGTCATTTAAATTGAACCTAGCGAAATCTCGGCTATCACTTGAAGAATCGCCGAAATCCATTTTGAAAAACAGCGTAAAAATCCCGAAAACTATCAAAAAAAGTCAGTAAAAGTCCGTTCAAATTCATAGTATCGCATTTACAAATGGCGGCCACGTTGTCAAGCTATCGGCGAAAGTAGCCGTCGGAAGTGTCGGAAAGCCGAGAGATCGCGTTTTTACAATGCATAATAGTATCGGACGTAATTGGCCGATCCGCTCGTTTAAGCGATCGGCCGCTAATTGCCGCTCTGCCCTGTAAAGGGTTAGTTAAGGTTTATTCTAATGATAAGTTTACTGTTTGTTACAGGTTTATTGTAATGATAAGTTTACTGTTTGCTACAGGATTATTCTAATGATAATGTTAGTTTTGTAACTAATTTACTGATGTACATGTTGTCTGTAACTGAGATACAGGCGCTGGTGGTGAGACACAGGCGCTGGTGGTGAGACAGGTCACTAGCGGTGAGACAGGTCACTAGCGGTGAGACAGGTCACTAGCGGTGAGACAGGTCACTAGCGGTGAGACAGGTCACTAGCGGTGAGACAGGTCACTAGCGGTGAGACAGGTCACTAGCGGTGAGACAGGTCACTAGCGGTGAGACAGGTCACTAGCGGTGAGACAGGTCACTAGCGGTGAGACAGGTCACTAGCGGTGAGACAGGTCACTAGCGGTGAGACAGGTCACTAGCGGTGAGACAGGTCACTAGCGGTGAGACAGGTCACTAGCGGTGAGACAGGTCACTAGCGGTGAGACAGGTCACTAGCGGTGAGACAGGTCACTAGCGGTGAGACAGGTCACTAGCGGTGAGACAGGTCACTAGCGGTGAGACAGGTCACTAGCGGTGAGACAGGTCTCTAGCGGTGAGACAGGTCTCTAGCGGTGAGACAGGTCACTAGCGGTGAGACAGGTCACTAGCGGTGAGACAGGTCACTAGCGGTGAGACAGGTCACTAGCGGTGAGACAGGTCACTAGCGGTGAGACAGGTCACTAGCGGTGAGACAGGTCACTAGCGGTGAGACAGGTCACTAGCGGTGAGACAGGTCACTAGCGGTGAGACAGGTCACTAGCGGTGAGACAGGTCACTAGCGGTGAGACAGGTCACTAGTGGTGGGCATGTAGAGAGTTCTAGCATGCTATGTGGTCACACCACTAGCAGTGTGTCACAGTTGAGTGTGGTTGGTCGACTGTTGTGACTGTCAAGAGTTGATCATTGTGGGAGATATGGCAATCCAGCCAGCAGTCTGACAGTTCTGGTTTGTGTATTACTCTTCTGATGTTTGTTTCTGGTGTCTGTTCATCTGTTAGCTCCAAGTGACAGACATGATGGACCACGAGAGTTTCCGGCCTATCAGCGCGGACCTCCCATTGAGTACATGGACAGAATAGCAGAGAAGAGAAAGCTTGAAGAGGTTAGACCACATTCATTGTGTTTGTGCTGTCATACATCCATGTTTATGCCGTGATACTATCATATATCCTTGTATTGATTCCACTGTCATACATCCATGTTTGTGCCATGATACTATCATATATCCTTGTATTGACTCCACAGTCATACATCCATATTTGTGCTGTGATACTATCATATATCCTTGTATTAACTCCACAGTCGTACATCCATGTTTGTGCTTGACCATGTCCTCTCTTGTGGGTGGGGTTTTTACATATACTTCTGAATGTAAGTTGGTTGTGATGGTGTGGGACCCTGTATGTGTATCTGTGGAGGGCAGAGAGTGGTGACATATACCTGAATCATCATCATCATGTGCCTTGCTGGCTGGCGTGGGCAATCATGCTTCTCCACAAATTGCATTCTCCGACATTGTCGCTTATTTTCCCGGGAGGAAAGTGGAATCAACAAGCACATCTTCAAGCTTATTATCTTTTGGGATTATTGACTGACTTCTGTCTACACTCCTCCCTTCTGTCGTCCCTTCCATATATCTAGTCCTTTCTCTCTCTATTATTCCCTCAACACATACTCCGACAACAGTTCCTTTCAACGATTAATAAAATATTTATTAATAAAAACTATGTCTGGTGTATGTATGGGCTGTGTAAGCGTAGTTGATAGTGTATTCTATTGTTGGTGCAAGAATGAACTCGTAATGTCTAGCAGCGGTATCACATCTCGCCCAATCATTCTGCCAAACCACCGGACATCACATAAAACAGGAAAGGTCTCACCCTGGATGTTCCGTATGCTTGAGTCTGATGGTAAATCCGTTATTGAACGAAACAAAACTGTTCACCACTGGATCACCGTAACGTAATAATATTCCAGTAAGTCTATGACTTCGCCCGAGTTTGTTTCATGAAATTAATTATCCATACCGAAAAAACTACATCACCACAGTTCTGCATATTGTCTCTAATGAGTAGCAATGTTTTGACTTGTCTATTGTTTCTTAACTATGCGTACAAGACGTATGTAGTTTTATTTTGCTTTGCTTTCTGCAAACTTTTCTTTCTTTTTCCATTATTACTTTGGTTATCTGGATCTTCTATTCTTCTTTTTCAAAGTTCCTTTAAAAGTATAGTTTATTTCGTATTTTACCCTGTCTAAGTTATTCCTTGGTTTATTGAGGTATTTGCTCTCCCCACAAATGAAATGCCTTGAGGTTATCAATAAAGCTTTTCCTGTACACAAGAAGTATGTGTCTATCTTCTCTGATATATCCGGATGGGAGTTTGAGCCTGTGAGAAGTATAACATATCAAGTGATAGGCGTCTGCCACTTAATACTACTTATGCAAGTGTCCTTCTCCAGCCGTAATGACAAGGCTTCCGAAGTAAACACCAACATAAGACATATGAATTCACCAAAGTCTAAACTATACACTAATAGAAAGCAATGGTAAACGCTATGCACACACATCTATTTCCCTATGCTAAACTATTACGCTAAGGTTATAATACCTTATATATTCACTTATCCTCCCGGAATCGAAATTAATAATTAAGCACATCGGCACTAATATCCCATTACCTTAAACAATACGGGACTATAATTTCTTTACCACCCTTGGGAGTAATAGATATCTCTGTCCAGTTTGGATCGTTTTCTCCGTTCATTTTTCCCCCAACGCGATCTCCCCGGTTCAAGTGTCCGTACAATCCGATCGTCAGGCAATGAACTCTGCGAACACCTGTATCCTATTTTTCATATTCGTAGGTCAATGATCTTTAATTTATCCTCCTCTCAGAATGAAGTACACAATTGTTAACCCTCCTCCTTCATTGTATTTTGATATGTAAGTTATCAAGGAATCACTAAACTGCAGTTTTTCCGTGACAGACATCGTGGATCAATTTATGTGTTAACTCCCTTCCATGCCATGACAAGATTGCTGTAGTGGTGGTCACGAATTGATGTTTTACATTCTACAACAGAAGACGACAGACAGACTGTTCGCTTTGTGCGTTGGCAGTTCTACTGGCGTAAAATTGCATCATAGAATTTTAAATGCAAAGCAGTGTGGTGAAGTTTTATTTTTATATCTTTTCATTCCTTTTGAGTTTTATTCTTTTCTTGGAGAATGAGAAATAAATTCTGATATTGCCTAAGTGCTTTGCTACAACAAGGATTAATTGCACAAAAAGTTCTTCATTATAAATGAATGAATGATTGAAAACTATCACTCCATGAAGCATATATCAAACATTGTGTTTGCATCTGATGTTTTTATAATCTGCCTTGATAGCTGCTGTATTTATCTGAAGTCATTGTTAGTGGTGATTAGTGCATATATGATCAAAAACTCCTGCATTCATTGAATGACATATATGCATATATTATAGACATGCAATCATTGTCTGATATATACATCAATTATCATAGACTTGTGCATTCACTGACTGACATATATGCAGATATTATTATAGACTCTTTCTTGCATTCACTGACTGACATATATGCAGATATTATTATAGACTCTTTCTTGCATTCACTGACTGACATATATGCAGATATTATCATAGACTCCTGCATTCACTGACTGACATATATGCAGATATTATCATAGAATCCTGCATTCACTGACTGACATATATGCAGATATTATTATAGACTCCTGCATTCACTGACTGACATATATGCAGATATTATTATAGACTCCTGCATTCACTGACTGACATATATGCAGATATTATTATAGACTCCTGCATTCACTGACTGACATATATGCAGATATTATTATAGACTCCTGCATTCACTGACTGACATATATGCAGATATTATCATAGACTCCTGCATTCACTGACTGACATATATGCAGATATTATTATAAACTCCAGCATTCACTGACTGACATATATGCAGATATTTTCATAGACTCCTGCATTCACTGACTGACATATATGCAGATATTATCATAGAATCTTGCATTCACTGACTGACATATATGCAAATATTATCATAGACTCCTGCATTCACTGACTGACATATATGCAGATATTATCATAGAATCCTGCATTCACTGACTGACATATATGCAGATATTATCATAGAATCCTGCATTCACTGACTGACATATATGCAGATATTATCATAGAATCTTTCTTCCATTCACTGACTGACATATATGCAGATATTATCATAGAATCTTGCATTCACTGACTGACATATATGCAAATATTATCATAGACTCCTGCATTCACTGACTGACATATATGCAGATATTATCATAGAATCCTGCATTCACTGACTGACATATATGCAGATATTATCATAGAATCCTGCATTCACTGACTGACATATATGCAGATATTATCATAGAATCTTTCTTCCATTCACTGACTGACATATATGCAGATATTATCATAGACTCCTGCATTCACTGACTGACATATACGCAGATATTATCATAGACTCCTGCATTCACTGACCAGGTACTGACTGATATCCATGAATACATTGGCTAAGAATGAAATGTTGTATGTTGTATATCTCTATTCGTTTGCTCCTCTTGTCACATCCAGTCGGAGGACTGTGACTTCAACATGGAGATCCATGGCAACTGGACCATGGAAAACGCCAAGTCTCGGCTACACCAGTTTCTGAACACCAGGAAGATCAACACAGACTACAAGTATCAGATCATGGGTCCGGACCATAACAGGTGGGCAATTGATCCTGGTTGATGTCTGCACATCTGTGTCACGTGTCTGGTTTCTCCAACTGATCCTGGTTGATGTCTGTGTCAGGTGTCTGGCTTCTCCAGCTGATCCATCGCTTGGGCAACTGATCCTGGTTGGCTGTTTCTGTCGGCTCGAATCCAGGAAATAGACAAGCTCTCATCATTGTTGCCAGCCATCTCCCTTACTGCCTGCCCTTTGAGGAGACCGTCTGTCATGTTGTCTCATTACTGTTGTTGTGTCAACCTTTTTGTGAAAGTTGTATTTTGTAGTCCTGCCTGCCCTTTGAGGAGACAGTCATGTCTCATTACTGTTGTTGTGTCAACCTTTTTGTGAAGCTTGTGTCTTGTAGTTAACCTTGACATGCTGCCTGGTTGCAGCAGACCATCTGGAAAATCCACAGTTTCTGGCACTATTCAGATCTTGTTGTGATCTGTTTGATGCCAGTTGTCAGCAGTCACAAGTCACATAAACTGCAAGAGTTGATGGCACGTCTCAGATCTGTCACGTGGTCAGAGCTGTGCTATTGTTGACATGACCCGGTGAGAGTCAAGCACAGCACCCAGGCAGGTTCTGCGTTTGACTCGTATCTACGTGTGCATGCGTGTGTGCAGGTGCTAAATGTCAGCACCGCCACACAACAGCTTGACAGTGGAAACATGGCCAGACTTTCACGCTATTGTCACATACTTGACCTAGGGCTCAGTCACAACAGAACATTTGCACTATTTTCCGTACCTTTTGTGTGTGTTCTTAAACAGATTTATTAACCACTTACTTTTTTAGATGATTTTATTGGCTAGATTAATTCCTATATATTTATATGGGCTGGGCAGTAACGTCATTTGATTGGCTAGATTAATTCCTATATATTTATATGGGCTGGGCAGTAACATCATTTGATTGGCTAGAATAATTCTTACATATTTTTATTGGCTGGACAGTAACACCTTTTGATTGGCTAGATTAATTCTTATATATTTGTATGGGCTGGGCAGTAACATCATTTCTTCTTCTTCTGCGTTCATCCAGTTGTTTTTTTCCCGGATGTGACTGCGTTGTGCCTGTTTACAGCAGAGCTGCGTTCTTGCGCCGTTAGGCCGACACATCCGACTTCTGCGGGCATTTGTTGACCGGGTTAACCTTCCCGGGGGTAACATCATTTGATTGGCTAGATTAATTCCTATATATTTCTATGGGCTGGTTTCTAGATCCAAGTATGACAAATGTCTAATTGGCTAGATGGAAAGTTTGATCTAGACTGGTAGATGGCCACTCCCATTGGTTAGTCACAGCTAGAGCAGCAGGTAGATGACATGTGTAATAGATTGTGTCTGCTGTAACAGCCATGGCGGTTGCATGCAGACACTTAACACTTGACATAGCTTTGATTATTGATGGGGCCAAACATTGGAATTTGATTATTGATAAGGTCAAACATTGGAATTTGAGAATAGTGCAAATTTTCTGTAGTCGTCATGTATCCTGGTGTGAGATAATCAGCAACATGTCTGCATTCTCACACATTACCATCTGGAATGTGTGTAATCTCACACATTACCATCTAAAATGTCTGTATTCTCACAAAGTATGAGAGAAATGTCTGCACTAGTAGTATGCTGCTCTGACAATACATGTCAGTGTTGACATACTGCCAGCAGTATACCCCAGAGATGCCAGAGCTGATGTGACATTTAATAGACAGACTCCAGTTCTATCAAGTGTCACATCTGAGGAAACTTCTGTCCAAAGTTGATCATGCTGACATGTTGCTGGTTTGATAGTTGTGTGACTTGATTGCCACTAGAAAACACCTGGCAACTGATAGGTGTGAAAGTCTGGCCAGAATGCTGATTTTGTTTCCACTTTTAAGCTCGTAGACGACTGTAGCTTGTGGTCACGGCAGACATCTTTCCAGGATTGTGTGTGCATTTCTGGGAGTGGGCAACCCTTGTTGTTTGAGAAGAAGCAGCCGAGTGGCTCCATCTGTGGTAAGTTGGCTAGCTGTAGGCGGGTGACTCTGCCTGCAGTGTTGTTGTATGTTGTGTGCTGCGTGTCATCCTTGGATACACTGACTTCTGCTTCAATGTGTCATGAGCATTGTGGGTCTGTTTACTCAGTCTCAACTACAACAGTTGTTAACACTCAGCTGAAACATTCATTCACAGTCAGTTAAACCATTCAATCACAGACTCACTTGAAACATTCATTCACTCTCAACTAAAACATTCATTCACACCACTCTAAACTAAAACATTCATTCACACCACTCTAAACTAAAACATTCATCCACACTCAACTAAAACATTCGTTCACATTCTTAACTAAAACATTCACTCATGCACTCAACTCAAACATTAATTCACTCTCAAAATATTCATTCACACACTCAACTAAAACATTCATTCACTCTCGAAAACATTCATTCACACACTCAACTAAAACATTCATTCACTCTCAAAACATTCATTCACACTCTCAATTAAACCATATATTCATAGGTAAGCATGGTCGAATGGATAAGAAAACATATTCTTAAACATCTGGTGTGCTGATGCCGAGGTTAGCGGTTCAGCCCCTACACCGGACGGCTGGACTAAAATGTTGACCTGTCATCCTTGACTTGGGGACATAAATTACAAGTACCTCTGAAATCGGAGTGGGTTCTCCTGTTGGCGAGGGACACTATTAATAGGAAAAGCTAATCCACACACAAAATTCAGTCCATCACTACTATAAATAGAGTGTATGGACTGTGCTTGAGTTCAAAGCGAGAGAGCGAAAAAAAAGGGGGAAAAAACCCCCATTAATTCACACTCTTAACTAATGCTTAGCTTTACTAACTAGCTTTACTAACACTTTGACTTTACACTTAGCTAAAACATTCATTCAGACGCTGAACTGAAACATTCATTCAACTCAGCTAAAACATTAATTCACTCTCAACTAAAACATTCATTCAAACACTGAACTAAAACATTCATTCAAACTCTCAACTAAACCATTTAGTCACACTCAACTAAACCATCCAGTCACACTTAACTAAACCATCCAGTCACACTTAACTAAACCATTTAGTCACACTAAACTAAACCATCCAGTCACACTTAACTAAACCATTTAGGGTTTCCATTCTGTGATAGTCTCTGCTAAAATGTTCCTTGTGTTGATCATAGAAGTCCCTTTAACATGCCTTCAGAGGCATTAAACATAACAGTGCCATAGCCATGTTGTTGGCACTTGTGGCTGATGTGTTCAATATCAGGACACAATAGTGCCATAGCCATGTTGTTGGCACTTGTGGGTGATGTGTTCAATATCTGGACATTATAGTGCCATAGCCATGTTGTTGGCACTTGTGGGTGATGTGTTCAATATCTGGACATTATAGTGCCATAGCCATGTTGTTGGCACTTGTGGGTGATGTGTTCAATATCAGGACACAATAGTGCCATAGCCATGTTGTTGGCACTTGTGGGTGGTGTGTTCAATATCTGGACATAATAGTGCCATAGCCATGTTGTTGGCACTTGTGGGTGATGTGTTCAATATCTGGACATTATAGTGCCATAGCCATGTTGTTGGCACTTGTGGGTGATGTGTTCAATATCTGGACATAATAGTGCCATAGCCATGTTGTTGGCACTTGTGGGTGATGTGTTCAATATCTGGACATAATAGTGCCATAGCCATGTTGTTGGCACTTGTGGGTGATGTGTTCAATATCTGGACATAATAGTGCCATAGCCATGTTGTTGGCACTTGTGGGTGATGTGTTCAATATCTGGACACAATAGTGCCATAGCCATGTTGTTGGCACTTGTGGGTGATGTGTTCAATATCTGGACATAATAGTGCCATAGCCATGTTGTTGGCACTTGTGGGTGATGTGTTCAATATCAGGACACAATAGTGCCATAGCCATGTTGTTGGCACTTGTGGGTGATGTGTTCAATATCAGGACACAATAGTGCCATAGCCATGTTGTTGGCACTTGTGGGTGATGTGTTCAATATCTGGACATAATAGTGCCATAGCCATGTTGTTGGCACTTGTGGGTGATGTGTTCAATATCTGGACATTATAGTGCCATAGCCATGTTGTTGGCACTTGTGGGTGATGTGTTCAATATCTGGACATTATAGTGCCATAGCCATGTTGTTGGCACTTGTGGGTGATGTGTTCAATATCTGGACACAATAGTGCCATAGCCATGTTGTTGGCACTTGTGGGTGATGTGTTCAATATCACGCCCATGAGTTGCCGGGGCCCATACGGGGAGCAAAGAATAGTAACACTGTTGCCTACCATGCACGTCATAAGAGGCGACTAAGGAGGCTATGGTTCCATCGATCTGCTACCGAGTGAGTGCATGGTGCGACATTGTGAGCTGTGAATTTTGCGTGGAATGCTTTTATATCTGTTTGTAGCGTGAACTGCATGTTCGGAATGATGGCGGCCGGCTGTTGCTGGATTGACTGGTTTGCCTTTTCGGTTCACGAGTGCATTTTTCAGGAGACTCCTGGGAGTCATCGCTGGAGCTACGGAGTTCGTGCTTTGTGCGGCGCTTTCGGCAGGTTGCTCTGCGAAAAGAGACCGAGCCATATGGGAAAACCCGGGTCAGTGAAGTCTTTCTGGTTAATGCCGTTTCCATCGACAATGAACTGTATTTCTCGTGGAGGACTTTTGTGTTAGCATTCTGGCGGCGGCATTATGCACAGTGTACCTGTGTGGGCTATTGGCTTGCCGATACTCCCGTCTATTCCATTGTTCACATCGGGCAGTGAGGAGCATTTTGTGTGATATTCACTGGCACAGGAACAGAGCATAATGGGGACGGCCCGTTGCTGTGAAGTTGGAACCGGGACTAACTAACTAATTGTGTTCAATATCAGGACACAATAATGCCATAGCCATGTTGTTGGCACTTGTGGGTGATGTGTTCAATATCTGGACACAATAGTGCCATAGCCATGTTGTTGGCACTTGTGGGTGATGTGTTCAATATCAGGACACAATAATGCCATAGCCATGTTGTTGGCACTTGTGGGTGATGTGTTCAATATCAGGACACAATAGTGCCATAGCCATGTTGTTGGCACTTGTGGGTGATGTGTTCAATATCAGGACACAATAATGCCATAGCCATGTTGTTGGCACTTGTGGGTGATGTGTTCAATATCAGGACATAATAGTGCCATAGCCATGTTGTTGGCACTTGTGGGTGATGTGTTCAATATCTGGACATAATAGTGCCATAGCCATGTTGTTGGCACTTGTGGGTGATGTGTTCAATATCAGGACATTATAGTGCCATAGCCATGTTGTTGGCACTTGTGGGTGATGTGTTCAATATCAGGACACAATAGTGCCATAGCCATGTTGTTGGCACTTGTGGGTGATGTGTTCAATATCAGGACACAATAATGCCATACCCATGTTGTTGGCACTTGTGGGTGATGTGTTCAATATCAGGACATAATAGTGCCATAGCCATGTTGTTGGCACTTGTGGGTGATGTGTTCAATATCTGGACATAATAGTGCCATAGCCATGTTGTTGGCACTTGTGGGTGATGTGTTCAATATCTGGACACAATAGTGCCATAGCCATGTTGTTGGCACTTGTGGGTGATGTGTTCAATATCAGGACACAATAATGCCATAGCCATGTTGTTGGCACTTGTGGGTGATGTGTTCAATATCAGGACACAATAATGCCATAGCCATGTTGTTGGCACTTGTGGGTGATGTGTTCAATATCAGGACACAATAGTGCCATAGCCATGTTGTTGGCACTTGTGGGTGATGTGTTCAATATCTGGACATAATAGTGCCATAGCCATGTTGTTGGCACTTGTGGGTGATGTGTTCAATATCTGGACACAATAGTGCCATAGCCATGTTGTTGGCACTTGTGGGTGATGTGTTCAATATCTGGACATAATAGTGCCATAGCCATGTTGTTGGCACTTGTGGGTGATGTGTTCAATATCTGGACACAATAGTGCCATAGCCATGTTGTTGGCACTTGTGGGTGATGTGTTCAATATCTGGACACAATAGTGCCATAGCCATGTTGTTGGCACTTGTGGGTGATGTGTTCAATATCAGGACACAATAGTGCCATAGCCATGTTGTTGGCACTTGTGGGTGATGTGTTCAATATCAGGACACAATAGTGCCATAGCCATGTTGTTGGCACTTGTGGGTGATGTGTTCAATATCTGGACACAATAGTGCCATAGCCATGTTGTTGGCACTTGTGGGTGATGTGTTCAATATCAGGACATAATAGTGCCATAGCCATGTTGTTGGCACTTGTGGGTGATGTGTTCAATATCAGGACACAATAGTGCCATAGCCATGTTGTTGGCACTTGTGGGTGATGTGTTCAATATCAGGACATAATAGTGCCATAGCCATGTTGTTGGCACTTGTGGGTGATGTGTTCAATATCAGGACATAATAGTGCCATAGCCATGTTGTTGGCACTTGTGGCTGATGTGTTCAATATCTGGACATAATAGTGCCATAGCCATGTTGTTGGCACTTGTGGGTGATGCACTATTTGCACCAAGTGAATATCTTACTGTTTGTACTAAGGTACTATCTCACTGTTTGTACTTAGCTAATGTTGCACTGTTTGTTTTAAGCTAATGTTTCACTGTTTTGTGCAGGAGTTTTGCAGCTGAGATGGGTTTTTATGTGAAAGAGCTTGGACACGGTAAGTAAAACATCCGTCTAGCTTGTGCTTTCTTTCATGTGTGGGTGGCATTGTGCACAGAGAGATATAACAACTCTTGCGCGCCCATGTGGGTGGGGGGTGTTGGTGTGTTTGGGAGTGGGTGGGTGGGGTGTGTGGGTGGGTGAGAGAGAGTAAGTGAGAGAAAGAGAGAGAGACATCTGTCTAGCTTGTGGTTTCATGTGGGTGGCATTGTGCAGAGAGAGGTATAACAATTATATACATGTCACATAATGTTGGGAAGTCTCTGTCTCACAGACATGAGTGTTAAATGTCACATAATGTTGGGAAGTTTCTGTCTCACAGACATCAGTGTTAAATGTCACATAATGTTGGGAAGTCTGTCTTACAGACATCAGTGTTAAATGTCACATCATGTTGTGAAGTCTCTGTCTCACAGACATCAGTGTTAAATGTCACATAATATAGGGAAGTCTGCCTCATAGACATCAGTCTTAAATGTCACATAATGTTGGGAAGTCACAATGTCAAGCTGATCTCTCTTCTGAATGTTGAGGGCAAAATAATCTCAGTTAAGGCCAGCAGAATCACAATGTACTTCAATCACGATGAACAAAGTATGTTGACAAAGCGGTGCAGAAAGGGGGTGTCCCTGGGAAGTTATCCAGAGTTCCAAGACAGAAATGGCAAACCTTCAGTGGGCTCTTACAGGTTATTGCCTTCAGATTCTGTGGTAGGCCCTCAGGAGGATGTATCACGTGCCTAAAATCATGATGATGCTAAAGCAATATTTCTTGGATTTCACTATTCACCTCTCTGCCTCGGCGTTCGTGACCAGATGGCATAGCCCTGGGATGTATGATTTTGTTGTGGCTGCGCAGCTAGTTTTGGATGCGGCACCCGACTCTGCACAAGGACTGACATTTAGTGAGGATTGCAGAATGCTGCCACTCAAGGCCTTAATGGATTGTAAGACAATCCTGACACCATGTGAGAGCCATGCCCGCAACATGCTCCAAAGGCTGGGTCAACTGACAGACTGGTGCTGGGTGAGCTTCAAGCCTAGGAAGTTGAGAAGCCTGTCGATCTTGAAGGGCAGGGTGGCAACAACTGTATTCAAGGTAGCCAACCAGGCAGTCCCCACTGACAGATGAACCCATCAAAAGTCTCGGCCAAGTGTGCGATTGCTCGCTGACGACCGAGAACGCAGTACAGCACATACATGGGACCACTGGAAAAATATGCAAGCCATAGACAACAGCAGATTCATGTGTACATTCTTCTTCTTCTTCTTCGTTCATCCGGAGTTTTTTTTTCCGGATGTGATTGCGTTGTGCCTGTTTACAGCAGACATACAAACACTGGAGAAGCAATACAAACACTGGAGAAGCAATACAAAGATCAGCACATTTATGATGTATACACAAACACTGGAGAAGCAATACAAAGATCAGCACATTTATGACGCATACACAAACACTGGAGAAGCAATACAAACACTGGAGAAGCAATACAAACACTGGAGAAGTAATACAAACACTGGAGAAGCAATACAAACACTGGAGAAGCAATACAAAGATCAGCACATTTACGATGTATACACAAACACTGGAGAAGCAATACAAACACTGGAGAAGCAATACAAACACTGGAGAAGCAATACAAACACTGGAGAAGCAATACAAACACTGGAGAAGCAATACAAACACTGGAGAAGCAATACAAACATCAGCACATTTATGATGTATACACAAACACTGGAGAAGCAATACAAACATCAGCACATTTATGATGTATACACAAACACTGGAGAAGCAATACAAACATCAGCACATTTATGATGTATACACAAACACTGGAGAAGCAATACAAACATCAGCACATTTATGATGTATACACAAACACTGGAGAAGCAATTCAAACAAAGATCAGCACATTTATGATGTATACACAAACACTGGAGAAGCAATACAAACAAAGATCAGCTCATTTATGATGTATACACAAACACTGGAGAAGCAATACAAACAAAGATCAACACATTTATGATGTATACACAAACACTGGAGAAGCAATACAAACAAAGATCAGCACATTTATGATGTATACACAAACACTGGAGAAGCAATACAAACAAAGATCAACACATTTATGATGTATACACAAACACTGGAGAAGCAATACAAACAAAGATCAGCACATTTATGATGTATACACAAACACTGGAGAAGCAATACCAACATCAGCACATTTATGATGTATACACAAACACTGGAGAAGCAATACAAAGATCAGCATATTTATGATGTATACACAAACATTGGAGAAGCAATACAAACATCAGCACATTTATGATGTATACACAAACACTGGAGAAGCAATACAAACAAAGATCAGCACATTTATGATGTATACACAAACACTGGAGAAGCAATACAAACAAAGATCAGCACATTTATGATGTATACACAAACACTGGAGAAGCAATACAAACAAAGATCAGCTCATTTATGATGTATACACAAACACTGGAGAAGCAATACAAACAAAGATCAACACATTTATGATGTATACACAAACACTGGAGAAGCAATACAAACAAAGATCAGCACATTTATGATGTATACACAAACACTGGAGAAGCAATACAAACATCAGCACATTTATGATGTATACACAAACACTGGAGAAGCAATACAAACATAAGCACATTTATGATGTATACACAAACACTGGAGAAGCAATACAAACAAAGATCAGCTCATTTATGATGTATACACAAACACTGGAGAAGCAATACAAACATCAGCACATTTATGATGTATACGCAAACACTGGAGAAGCAATACAAAGATCAGCACATTTATGATGTATACACAAACACTGGAGAAGCAATACAAAGATCAGCACATTTATGATGTATACACAAACACTGGAGAAGCAATACAAACACTGGAGAAGCAATACAAACACTGGAGAAGCAATACAAAGATCAACGCATTTATGATGTATACACAAACACTGGAGAAGCAATACAAAGATCAGCACATTTATGATGTATACACAAACACTGGAGAAGCAATACAAAGATCAGCTCATTTATGATGTATACACAAACACTGGAGAAGCAATACAATGATCAGCACATTTATGATGTATACACAAACACTGGAGAAGCAATACGAAGATCAGCACATTTATGATGTATACACAAACACTGGAGAAGCAATACAAAGATCAGCACATTTATGATGTATACACAAACACTGGAGAAGCAATACAAACAAAGATCAGCACATTTATGATGTATACACAAACACTGGAGAAGCAATACAAACATAAGCACATTTATGATGTATACACAAACACTGGAGAAGCAATACAAACAAAGATCAGCTCATTTATGATGTATACACAAACACTGGAGAAGCAATACAAACATCAGCACATTTATGATGTATACGCAAACACTGGAGAAGCAATACAAACAAAGATCAGCTCATTTATGATGTATACACAAACACTGGAGAAGCAATACAAACAAAGATCAACACATTTATGATGTATACACAAACACTGGAGAAGCAATACAAACAAAGATCAGCACATTTATGATGTATACACAAACACTGGAGAAGCAATACAAACATCAGCACATTTATGATGTATACACAAACACTGGAGAAGCAATACAAACATAAGCACATTTATGATGTATACACAAACACTGGAGAAGCAATACAAACAAAGATCAGCTCATTTATGATGTATACACAAACACTGGAGAAGCAATACAAACATCAGCACATTTATGATGTATACGCAAACACTGGAGAAGCAATACAAAGATCAGCACATTTATGATGTATACACAAACACTGGAGAAGCAATACAAAGATCAGCACATTTATGATGTATACACAAACACTGGAGAAGCAATACAAACACTGGAGAAGCAATACAAACACTGGAGAAGCAATACAAAGATCAACGCATTTATGATGTATACACAAACACTGGAGAAGCAATACAAAGATCAGCACATTTATGATGTATACACAAACACTGGAGAAGCAATACAAAGATCAGCTCATTTATGATGTATACACAAACACTGGAGAAGCAATACAATGATCAGCACATTTATGATGTATACACAAACACTGGAGAAGCAATACGAAGATCAGCACATTTATGATGTATACACAAACACTGGAGAAGCAATACAAAGATCAGCACATTTATGATGTATACACAAACACTGGAGAAGCAATACAAACAAAGATCAGCACATTTATGATGTATACACAAACACTGGAGAAGCAATACAAAGATCAGCTCATTTATGATGTATACACAAACACTGGAGAAGCAATACAAAGATCAGCACATTTATGATGTATACATAAACACTGGAGTAGCAATAATAATAATAATAAGTCTTTATTTTCAAAGGGTTAAGAATTGGGCACGCAGGCCCGTCTGACATTCTGCCCTTCTTCTCTATTTCCTCTCATACATTCTTTCATTCAACATCACTTATGAAGCAACTTTTGACAACAAAAGAACATTAAAACGCATGAAAAATAATCAATAACAAATGACTCACTGAAGCAGTGTTTAACATGGGCATTATAAATACCTAAGGAGGGTGTAACGTGCCATACATAAGGGAATGTTTTTTAGCTAGTTGTCGTTTGAGATAAGTTACCATTATTGTCTTTTTTGTGTTGTTTGTTATGGGGGAATGTAGTCTGTACTAAGGTAGTGTTCAAACAGGTTGCGAATGTATGTATCATGATTGGTGGTGTCTTTGATTTCTTGTGGAAGATTGTTCCACAACTGAGCGGCAGAGTATGCTAAGCTTGTTTTATATAAGTCTATCCTAGGTTTAGGGACATGAAGTATATTTAGTCGTTCGCTATGTCTAGCGTTATATTTAAACAATGGCCAAAGGTAGCTTGGAGCATTTTGAAATAGGATTTTGTGAATTAGTTTGGTTTTATTAAAAAGCAGGCGCTTGTGGAGTGGCAGTAACCGGAGACGTTTATATAGGTTAGAATTGTCGGTAAGCTTTTCACCATTAATTAAACGCACTGCCCTTTTCTGGAGTGAATATAGGCGTTTTGTTATTGATTTGGAGCATCCATCCCAGACTGTGGAGCAGTAATCAATATGTGTTTGTATATGAGAAGTATAGAATATCTTTCTTGTGTTTTCGTCAAGGAAATTTTTAATTTTGGCAAGTTGGTATACTTTTTTGGCTATTTGTTTAACTAGAGCATGAACATGTGAGTTAAAAGTTAGATTTTGATCTATGATAACACCCAGTGTCTTGTGCTCGGTGACACTTTCTACAGGCGTGCTGCCAATGTGCAGCTGAAGAGTTCTCTGCGAGTTTAGAGTGTGAAGTCTTTGCCTGGTTCCTATTAACATAGACTTTGTTTTAGTAATGTTAATTTGCATGCGGTTTGCATGACTCCAGTTAACTACACTATTTATTTCCTGTTGCAATACAAACAAAGATCAGCACATTTATGATGTATACACAAACACTGGAGAAGCAATACAAACAAAGATCAGCACATTTACGATGTATACACAAACACTGGAGAAGCAATACAAACAAAGATCAGCACATTTACGATGTATACACAAACACTGGAGAAGCAATACAAACAAAGATCAGCACATTTATGATGTATACACAAACACTGGAGAAGCAATATAAACAAAGATCAGCACATTTACGATGTATACACAAACACTGGAGAAGCAATACAAACAAAGATCAGCACATTTACGATGTATACACAAACACTGCAGAAGCAATACAAACATCAGCACATTTATGATGTATACACAAACACTGGAGAAGCAATATAAACAAAGATCAGCACATTTACGATGTATACACAAACACTGGAGAAGCAATACAAACAAAGATCAGCACATTTACGATGTATACACAAACACTGCAGAAGCAATACAAACATCAGCACATTTATGATGTATACACAAACACTGGAGAAGCAATACAAACATAAGCACATTTATGATGTATACACAAACACTGGAGAAGCAATACAAAGATCAGCACATTTATGATGTATACACAAACACTGGAGAAGCAATACAAACAAAGATCAGCACATTTATGATGTATACACAAACACTGGAGAAGCAATACAAAGATCAGCTCATTTATGATGTATACACAAACACTGGAGAAGCAATACAAACATCAGCACATTTATGATGTATACACAAACACTGGAGAAGCAATACAAAGATCAGCACATTTATGATGTATACACAAACACTGGAGAAGCAATACAAACAAAGATCAGCTCATTTATGATGTATACACAAACACTGGAGAAGCAATACAAACATCAGCACATTTATGATGTATACACAAACACTGGAGAAGCAATACAAAGATCAGCACATTTATGATGTATACACAACACTGGAGAAGCAATACAAACACTGGAGAAGCAATACAAACACAGATCAGCACATATATGATGTATACACAACACTGGAGAAGCAATACAAACACTGGAGAAGCAATACAAACACTGGAGAAGCAATACAAACACTGGAGAAGCAATACAAAGATCAACACATTTATGATGTATACACAAACACTGGAGAAGCAATACAAAGATCAGCACATTTATGATGTATACACAAACACTGGAGAAGCAGTACAAAGATCAGCACATTTATGATGTATACACAAACACTGGAGAAGCAATACAAACATCAACACATTTATGATGTATACACAAACACTGGAGAAGCAATACAAACAAAGATCAGCACATTTATGATGTATGCACAAACACTGGAGAAGCAATACAAACAAAGATCAGCACATTTACGATGTTTACACAAACACTGGAGAAGCAATACAAACAAAGATCAGCACATTTATGATGTATACACAAACACTGGAGAAGCAATACAAACACAGATCAACACATTTATGATGTATACACAAACACTGGAGAAGCAATACAAACAAAGATCAGCACATTTACGATGTATACACAAACACTGGAGAAGCAATACAAACAAAGATCAACACATTTATGATGTATACACAAACACTGGAGAAGCAATACAAACAAAGATCAGCACATTTATGATGTATACACAAACACTGGAGAAGCAATACAAACATCAGCACATTTATGATGTATACACAAACACTGGAGAAGCACTACAAACAAAGATCAGCACATTTACGATGTATACACAAACACTGGAGAAGCACTACAAACAAAGATCAGCACAGCCATGAGGAAGCTACCAGGTTTGTTGCTCCCATTCATATCTGTCATTGAGAAGTATAAAGTTGCAAAAGCCTGGCTCGCGATGATGCTGTGCAAGTTCCCAGATGAAACAGCTGGCAGCAACCAACCCTGACTTTTCTCTATGTCTCTGTATTTCTGTAATTGTAGTTTTATTGTATTTGATGGTGTGTGTATTGTCTGTGGCTTGTGGACTGTGCATCTGTTGACCATGTTTACACTGATTGTTGTGCAGATATCCATGCCAGAGAAGTGGGCTCTAGCAAGCAGGTGGCCTCCAAGTCGTGTGCCCTGTCACTGGTCCGCCAACTCTACCACATGAAGATCATCGAGGCCTACACTGGCCAGAAGAAGAAACAGGCCCGGGAGAGGGTGAGTGCTCAGTTAATGTCCCATTGGTAGTCTTCTTGTACTCGAGCTGTGTTCTATCCACTCTCACTCATACACATACCTCCCTTCCTCTGCCTCACTCTGTCAGCTGTTTACAGGTAACTAGAAATGACACACCTATCAGTGCCCAGTCCATTCATGACATTTTGGAGCTGATTGATGCCAACTGCTCCTGTTGTAACATGGTTTGGCACACATGTAACACATCCACGCAGTCTCCACACAGTCACTCTTGTAAGGCTGGTTCCCATTCTGCTTTGTTTCTTTATGTGCAGACTCGCTGCATGCTGTACCATTGTCTTGATTGCTTGCTGTGTCACAGATGTTACAGCCTTGATTGCCTGTACTGTCACAGATGTTACAGTTTTGATTGAATGCAATATCACAGATGTTACAGTCTTGATTGAAGGCACTATCACAAATGTTAAAGTCTTGATTGAAGGCACTATCACAAATGTTACAGTCTTGATTGCCTGCACTGTCACAGATGTTACAGTCTTGATTGAATGCACTATCACAGATGTTATAGTCTTGATTACCTGCACAATCACAGATGTTACAGTTTTGATTGAATGGACTATCACACATGTTAGAACTGCCTGATAACAGTATTTACAAATAGCCTACCAATCTGGTATCTCATTCTCACAGATTCTCAAATAACCATAAAAATATCAGGGTAACAAACAGTTATGCCATCAAATCATCCATATAAAGATATGAACATTAACCGTTTAAAGTTACAATGTCAACAATATAACATTGTTACGATTACATGAACCTCATAAAAGAGATCTTCATAACTTTACTCTGTAAAACTCTTATGATTACAGGAACATCATAAAGAGATCTTCATAACTTTACTCTGTAAAACTCTTATGATTACATGAACCTCATAAAAGAGATCTTCATAACTTTACTCTGTAAAACTCTTATGATTACAGGAACATCATAAAGAGATCTTCATAACTTTACTCTGTAAAACTCTTATGATTACAGGAACATCATAAAGAGATCATCGTAACTTTAACCATGTAACAATGTTATGATTACAGGAACCTCATAAAGAGATGATCACAATGTCACTTATGTAAACATGTTTATTGAGAGATGCTGTTGTCATTCAGCTTGTGTTGATCTGGTGCTTGCAGGTTCCCCCTTATGAAGTGGCCATCAGCGAGGAGCTGGAGCAGAAGATTGACCAGTGTCTCAGGTTGTGGCAAATTGAACCTGTCACTGACTTTACGGTAAATTTCTTCATGTGACTTTCTTGTGCACACAGACAACTAGGCAACATACAGGTCATTTATGGCAAAATAACTTTCCAAGCATATTGACTATAAGCTGGCTCATTGTCTGCTCATTCATTGTATCGGCAGGCCAACTCTGTGCAGACATTATGTGCGTGTCCGGCTGTGGGGGTTTGACATCAGTTCCGCGCTGCCCACCTCATGTGTTGGCACTAGCTGACTGCTAGAAGACCACTACCAGCATCGTTGATGTGTGGGTCTGATGTACAGCTGAGGCTATATTGTTGTTGTGTAACCATATCATCATCATTTGTCCAAGTGATATTTTAACCACATCTCTGTGTGCCTGAAGGGCAACTGAGACTATCTTGTTTAACTGTAATATCATCATTTGTCCAGGTGATATTTTAACCACATCTCTGTGGGCCTGAAGGGCAACTGAGACATATCTTGTGTAACTGTAATATCATTTGTCCAAGTGATATTTTAACCACATCTCTGTGTGCCTGAAGGGCAACTGAGACTATCATGTGTAACTGTAATATCATCATTTGTCCAGGTGATATTTTAACCACATCTCTGTGGGCCTGAAGGGCAACTGAGACATATCTTGTGTAACTGTAATATCATCATTTGTCCAGGTGATATTTTAACCACATCTCTGTGGGCCTGAAGGGCAACTGAGACATATCTTGTGTAACTGTAATATCATCATTTGTCCAAGTGATATTTTAACCATAATCAAGTGGGCTTGAAGGGCAACTGAGACATATCTTGTGTAACTGTAATATCATCATTTGTCCAGGTGATATTTTAACCACATCTCTGTGGGCCTGAAGGGCAACTGAGACATATCTTGTGTAACTGTAATATCATCATTTGTCCAGGTGATATTTTAACCACATCTCTGTGGGCCTGAAGGGCAACTGAAACATATCTTGTGTAACTGTAATATCATCATTTGTCCAGGTGATATTTTAACCACATCTCTGTGGGCCTGAAGGGCAACTGAGACATATCTTGTGTAACTGTAATATCATCATTTGTCCAAGTGATATTTTAACCATAATCAAGTGGGCTTGAAGGGCAACTGAGACATATCTTGTGTAACTGTAATATCATCATTTGTCCAGGTGATATTTTAACCACATCTCTGTGGGCCTGAAGGGCAACTGAGACATATCTTGTGTAACTGTAATATCATCATTTGTCCAGGTGATATTTTAACCACATCTCTGTGGGCCTGAAGGGCAACTGAGACATATCTTGTGTAACTGTAATATCATTTGTCCAAGTGATATTTTAACCACATCTCTGTGGGCCTGAAGGACAGCTGAGGCTATCTTGTGTAACTGTAATATCATCATCATTTGTCCAAGTGATATTTTAACCACATCTCTGTGTGCCTGAAGGGCAACTGAGACTATCATGTGTAACTGTAATATCATCATTTGTCCAGGTGATATTTTAACCACATCTCTGTGGGCCTGAAGGGCAACTGAGACATATCTTGTGTAACTGTAATATCATCATTTGTCCAGGTGATATTTTAACCACATCTCTGTGGGCCTGAAGGGCAACTGAGACATATCTTGTGTAACTGTAATATCATCATTTGTCCAAGTGATATTTTAACCATAATCAAGTGGGCTTGAAGGGCAACTGAGACATATCTTGTGTAACTGTAATATCATCATTTGTCCAGGTGATATTTTAACCACATCTCTGTGGGCCTGAAGGGCAACTGAGACATATCTTGTGTAACTGTAATATCATCATTTGTCCAAGTGATATTTTAACCACATCTCTGTGGGCCTGAAGGACAGCTGAGGCTATCTTGTGTAACTGTAATATCATCATCATTTGTCCAAGTGATATTTTAACCACATCTCTGTGTGCCTGAAGGACAGCTGAGACTATCTTGTGTAACTGTAATATCATCATTTGTCCAGGTGATATTTTAACCACATCTCTGTGGGCCTGAAGGGCAACTGAGACATATCTTGTGTAACTGTAATATCATCATTTGTCCAGGTGATATTTTAACCACATCTCTGTGGGCCTGAAGGGCAACTGAAACATATCTTGTGTAACTGTAATATCATCATTTGTCCAGGTGATATTTTAACCACATCTCTGTGGGCCTGAAGGGCAACTGAGACATATCTTGTGTAACTGTAATATCATCATTTGTCCAGGTGATATTTTAACCACATCTCTGTGGGCCTGAAGGGCAACTGAGAGTATCTTGTGTAACTGTAATATCATTTGTCCAGGTGATATTTTAACCACATCTCTGTGAGTCTGATGTACACCTGAGGCTATATTGTTGGGTAACCATAATATCATCATCATTTGTCCAAGTGATATTTTAACCACATCTCTGTGGGCCTGAAGGGCAACTGAGACATATCTTGTGTAACTGTAATATCATCATTTGTCCAAGTGATATTTTAACCATAATCAAGTGGGCTTGAAGGGCAACTGAGAGTATCTTGTGTAACTGTAATATCATTTGTCCAGGTGATATTTTAACCACATCTCTGTGAGTCTGATGTACACCTGAGGCTATATTGTTGGGTAACCATAATATCATCATCATTTGTCCAAGTGATATTTTAACCATAATCAAGTGGGCCTGAAGGGCAACTGGGACATATCTTGTGTAACTGTAATATCATCATTTGTCCAGGTGATATTTTAACCACATCTCTGTGGGCCTGAAGGGCAACTGAGACATATCTTGTGTAACTGTAATATCATCATTTGTCCAGGTGATATTTTAACCACATCTCTGTGGGCCTGAAGGGCAACTGAGACATATCTTGTGTAACTGTAATATCATCATTTGTCCAGGTGATATTTTAACCACATCTCTGTGGGCCTGAAGGGCAACTGAGACATATCTTGTGTAACTGTAATATCATCATTTGTCCAAGTGATATTTTAACCATAATCAAGTGGGCTTGAAGGGCAACTGAGAGTATCTTGTGTAACTGTAATATCATTTGTCCAGGTGATATTTTAACCACATCTCTGTGAGTCTGATGTACACCTGAGGCTATATTGTTGGGTAACCATAATATCATCATCATTTGTCCAAGTGATATTTTAACCACATCTCTGTGGGCCTGAAGGGCAACTGAGACATATCTTGTGTAACTGTAATATCATCATTTGTCCAAGTGATATTTTAACCATAATCAAGTGGGCTTGAAGGGCAACTGAGAGTATCTTGTGTAACTGTAATATCATCATTTGTCCAGGTGATATTTTAACCAAATCTCTGTGGGCCTGAAGGACAGCTGAGGCTATCTTGTGTAACTGTAATATCATCATTTGTCCAGGTGATATTTTAACCAAATCTCTGTGGGCCTGAAGGGCAACTGAGACATATCTTGTGTAACTGTAATATCATTTGTCCAAGTGATATTTTAACCACATCTCTGTGGGCCTGAAGGACAGCTGAGGCTATCTTGTGTAACTGTAATATCATCATCATTTGTCCAAGTGATATTTTAACCACATCTCTGTGTGCCTGAAGGGCAACTGAGACTATCTTGTGTAACTGTAATATCATCATTTGTCCAGGTGATATTTTAACCACATCTCTGTGGGCCTGAAGGGCAACTGAGACATATCTTGTGTAACTGTAATATCATCATTTGTCCAGGTGATATTTTAACCACATCTCTGTGGGCCTGAAGGGCAACTGAGACATATCTTGTGTAACTGTAATATCATCATTTGTCCAAGTGATATTTTAACCATAATCAAGTGGGCTTGAAGGGCAACTGAGACATATCTTGTGTAACTGTAATATCATCATTTGTCCAGGTGATATTTTAACCACATCTCTGTGGGCCTGAAGGGCAACTGAGACATATCTTGTGTAACTGTAATATCATCATTTGTCCAAGTGATATTTTAACCACATCTCTGTTGGCCTGAAGGACAGCTGAGGCTATCTTGTGTAACTGTAATATCATCATTTGTCCAAGTGATATTTTAACCACATCTCTGTGTGCCTGAAGGACAGCTGAGACTATCTTGTGTAACTGTAATATCATCATTTGTCCAGGTGATATTTTAACCACATCTCTGTGGGCCTGAAGGGCAACTGAGACATATCTTGTGTAACTGTAATATCATCATTTGTCCAGGTGATATTTTAACCACATCTCTGTGGGCCTGAAGGGCAACTGAGACATATCTTGTGTAACTGTAATATCATCATTTGTCCAGGTGATATTTTAACCACATCTCTGTGGGCCTGAAGGGCAACTGAGACATATCTTGTGTAACTGTAATATCATCATTTGTCCAGGTGATATTTTAACCACATCTCTGTGGGCCTGAAGGGCAACTGAGACATATCTTGTGTAACTGTAATATCATCATTTGTCCAAGTGATATTTTAACCATAATCAAGTGGGCTTGAAGGGCAACTGAGAGTATCTTGTGTAACTGTAATATCATTTGTCCAGGTGATATTTTAACCACATCTCTGTGAGTCTGATGTACACCTGAGGCTATATTGTTGGGTAACCATAATATCATCATCATTTGTCCAAGTGATATTTTAACCACATCTCTGTGGGCCTGAAGGGCAACTGAGACATATCTTGTGTAACTGTAATATCATCATTTGTCCAAGTGATATTTTAACCATAATCAAGTGGGCTTGAAGGGCAACTGAGAGTATCTTGTGTAACTGTAATATCATTTGTCCAGGTGATATTTTAACCACATCTCTGTGAGTCTGATGTACACCTGAGGCTATATTGTTGGGTAACCATAATATCATCATCATTTGTCCAAGTGATATTTTAACCACATCTCTGTGGGCCTGAAGGGCAACTGAGACATATCTTGTGTAACTGTAATATCATCATTTGTCCAAGTGATATTTTAACCATAATCAAGTGGGCTTGAAGGGCAACTGAGAGTATCTTGTGTAACTGTAATATCATCATTTGTCCAGGTGATATTTTAACCAAATCTCTGTGGGCCTGAAGGACAGCTGAGGCTATCTTGTGTAACTGTAATATCATCATTTGTCCAGGTGATATTTTAACCAAATCTCTGTGGGCCTGAAGGGCAACTGAGACATATCTTGTGTAACTGTAATATCATCATTTGTCCAAGTGATATTTTAACCACATCTCTGTGGGCCTGAAGGGCAACTGAGACTATCTTGTGTAACTGTAATATCATCATTTGTCCAGGTGATATTTTAACCAAATCTCTGTGGGCCTGAAGGACAGCTGAGGCTATCTTGTGTAACTGTAATATCATCATTTGTCCAGGTGATATTTTAACCAAATCTCTGTGGGCCTGAAGGACAGCTGAGGCTATCTTGTGTAACTGTAATATCATCATCATTTGTTCAAGTGACATTTTAACCAAATCTCTGCTCAGGTAGGAGATGCTCCTGCAGAGGGTGAGGAGTTGCCGTCTGTGTCACTCCTCAATCAGCCAACATTGGAAGAGTTTGAACCAGCTCCCCCCAAGAACACACCTGGTGTGGTACCATGGTCACCACCTGCACCCAACTGGAACCCTTGGATTAACTGCAACATTGATGAGGGGCCATTGGCATCGGTAGGATTTTATTGTGTTGTGTGAGAGAGAGACGATAAGAGGCCATTGGCATCGGTAGGATTTTATTGTGTTGTGTGAGAGAGAGAATGAGGGGTTATTGACATCAGTATGATTTTATTATGTTGTGTGAGAGAGACAATGAGGGGTTATTGGCATCGGAAGGATTTTATTGTGTTGTGTGAGATCACGATGAGGGGCCAATGGCATTGGAGTCTTCTATTGTGTTGTGTGAGGGGGCATCCCCTGAAGCTGAATGTTTCACTTGTGTTTAGTGTGTGAGAAGAAAGATCATATTTTACTTGTGTTTAGTGTGTTAATTAGTTAGTCGATGGATCATCCTCATTGCACATCGAACCATTCAGTCCATAAGTGCTCGGATCCCCTCCTCAGTAAATCCTGCAGCGTGCAGCGGCTAACGACGCCAGTTCTGTGTTGGATTATTGAATCTTCTTTGGCTTCCTGCGTATTGTTCTTGTCTAGCTACACCTCTTTTAACTTGCTGTTCTCACAATCTGACCATGTTTGTAGATTCAGTCATCACTTAATTCTTGCAAAAGTCTTACTTCTTGTAGAGCATTCAGTATATCAGCCTAGTCTATGGCTCAACCTCCTTCCATAGTAGCCTTAAATGGAAGCCTGTCAGCCTGCTCATTTCCTTGTACACCCGCATGCTGTGGCACAAAAATGAAACTTTGCCAGTTGTGATCGCCCCAGATACACCAATCACTGTCTTCTGACCCACCCCATCGCTATCTTCCTGAGCATACCCATACAGGCTCGAGTGAAGGTCTCTCGGTGTCTCGAGCCATGTTATTGCTCTACTTACTGCCATGACCCCCATAGTCAGGCTACTTGTGGTCAACGCAAAAGCACCAGAATCTTCCTCCACAATTCTCCCACCAGCCTGAGCCGTAAAAGCCCATAACTTCTGTGTAAATGACAGCATCACCCTGTAAAGAATTCTCGAAGATCAAAGCCTGTACTTCTGCCTCCACAGCAGCCGGATTTTCTTGTCTAGTTGAATGCAAACTGAAAAGGACATACAGAAATCTGTTGGCACTTGTACCCACTCCTCGCCAGGTTCTAAGTCTTCAAGTGAACACACCTGTTGAAGAATGTCTTCGGCTTGACCCATCCACGACTTTCCTCTTTTTAACCTGCTACTATTTACCTTCTTAATTTCACTATGCAGTGGATGTTGTCTGTTTGCGTTGACTCTGAGCTAGGCACTTGCTCAGCAAATTTGTATTCTGTCCCCAATGGTTGGAAAATCAAGAAGGAAGCGCATCGCCCTGCATGCTGTATCTCTTGTCCGTCCAAGAATAATACGCATAGCTTCGTTCTGTATCCTCTCCATCCTTTCATCTGCTTATAGCTGAGAGTCAGGATCGCCATCACATACAGAAAAAACAAAACACATCAAAAACAGAAAGGACCAGACCCTTGTATAAAAGGCATAGATGGTATTGGTCACAGTTTTCCACTACCATCACATGGTGTGTGTGAGTGGAAAAATATTTTAGTTGTTTGGTGTGTGTGAGTAAAGATAATATTTCAGTTGCTTGGTGTGTGTGAGTAAAGATCATATTTCAGTTGCTTGGTGTGTGTGAGTAAAGATCATATTTCAGCTGTGTTTGGTGTGTGTGAGGAGAGATTGTATTTCAGTTGATGTTGGTGTGTATGTACGGACAATGTTCACTGCTAAGAGTCCCAAATTAGGCTTGTCTTACATTCAACCCTTTCAGCCATTTCTGTTTTCATTCACTCACTCTGAGCTCAAGCGTAGTCCACACTCGTGCTACTACTACCAGTGCACTAGATTGATTTGTACGTGTGGATCCTGGGAAGGTTAACCCGGTCAACAAATGCCAGCAGAAGTCGGATGTGTCGGCTTAACGGCGCAAGAACGCAGCTCTGCTGTAAACAGGCACAACGCAGTCACATCCGAAAAAAAAAAATCCGGATGAACGCAGAAGAAGAAGTACGTGTGGATTAGCTGTCCCTACTACCAGTGTCTCTCGCCATCATGAAAGCCCACTCTGACTTCAGTTCTTGTAATTGTCCATCCCCAAGTCAAGGACGAGAAGTCAACATTTTAGTCCAACTGTCTGGTGTAGGGGTTGAACCCGCTAGCTCAACATCAGCACACTGGAAGTTAAGAGTGAGCCCTCTGATCCATTTGGCCATGCTGACCTGATCACTTAACTGTCACAGTGCCTAGTACATTTATGTCACAGTCATGATCTCATCTGTCACAATGCCTAGTAAATTCATGTCACAGTCATGATCATATAAATGTTGACCAGACCGCTCATCTGTCACAGTGCCTAGTACATTTATGTCACAGTCATGATCTCATCTGTCAGTGCCTAGTAAATTCATGTCACAGTTATGATCTCATCTGTCACAGTGCCCAGTCACAGTCATGATCTTCTTCTTCTTCTTCTTCTTTTCGTTCATCCGGAGTGTTTTTTCAGATGTCATTGCGGTGTGTCTGTTATGCGCCCTTGGGCCGAAACCCGTAGGCCAACACATCGACTTTAGCGTGCTTTTTTGACCAGGTAGCATACCTGGGAGACTCTCACTTTTGTGGTGCCATCTACAACCATGCTGGCCAAGGTTGAACGGTCGAAGACAACGGTCATCCCTCAAAGGAAGGCAGGGACAGTCCATAGCATTTTCCGCCATCCAAGGTTGCTTCCATAGTTGCAGGGCCGACACATAACGCCCTGGATCTGGGCTCACCGAGGGAAATCGTCACGTCCTGCTCATGGCTGCTTTAAATCCTCACTTCAATATATTGGTCATTTCATTTTCCCCGGGCCATTCCCGCACAAACCAGACATGTTCGCAGACGGCATCCACTCAGCGAGTTTTCGGACATGTGCTTGTCGTTGCGCCCATCAGAGCTGTTCCAGGCACGACAGACTTACGGAAACTACCTAGTCAGAGCTGTTCCGAACAAGAGCGGCATTCGGAAACTAGGTAGTCAGAGCTGTTCCTAGCACGAGAGACATTCGGGCGAGACATTTCACTCGGACGTAATTGCGTAGTGTCAATTTTTAGTTTGCCACCCGTAGGCCGACACTTCCGACTTCTGGCGGGCATTTTTTAGTGAGGTTAGCCTTCCTCTGGTTTCGAGACACGTTAGACTATTGTAATGTCACCCACATCTCAGCTGGTCAAGATAGAACGATCAACGATATCGCGGACGGCCCTCAAGGGAAGGCAGGGGCAGACCATGGGCATCATCTCACTATCCGAGGAGGCTTCCATAATTGCAGAGCCGGCACATATTGCTCTGAGACTGGGCTCACCCAAGGAGTTTCCACGTCCTGCTCATGGCTGCTTTTGTTCCTCACTTCCATGTGTTGAGCATCCCGCTTGCCACTGATCGCTCGAGCACACACCAGGAGCGGTCAGATTGCGGGCGACATCCACTCGGTAAGCTTTTGCTTGTGACTTCAACCCACGCAATAGGTACGCTCGCCGTGCGCCCGTTGCTGTTGCACTTATATCTACACTCTCTATGAGTTAGATACAGAGTTTCCGTAACCATGCCCTTCGACTGGGGCACTTTTCTGTCTTTTTTGTACTCGCTCACGAGGTAGGCTACATGTGCTGCCGGCTCAGCACCTTACCTTCGTGCAGCAGTGAACGGGAAACGGTCAGGCCCTCTCATCCGGGAATCCCTCATATCCCCCAGCTGAGAGCCTTCGAACATGTATCAGACCTGAGCATGTAGCTTGCTCAGTATCACGTTTCTATTTTCCGGTAGACGGGTATCGGCCTGGCTCTCAGATCCGAGGGTTTGTGGCTTAGAGGCGTTCAGCCACAGCCCTCGACAGGGAGCCTTAAGAGTTTTGTCCGAACCAAGAAATTCTGCCTTCGTGCACCTGATTTAAATTTTGACTGCTATCCTCAGTCTATACCTGCAGAGCAGCAGGTTGTGTCTCTCTTAGTCTGGTCCCTATCCCATAAGCTGTCCGATATGTAATTTTCCACCCATCGGCAAGCAAATGGGGTCGATGGGACACGCAAGCTCCCCCACCACGTCAAGGTGGAGACACATCGGGGGAGTGTCATGATCTCATCTGTCACAGTGCCCAGTACATTCATGTCACAGTCATGATCATATAAATGCTGACCAGACCGCTCATCTGTCACAGTGCCTAGTAAATTCATGTCACAGTCATGATCTCATCTGTCACAGTGCCTAGTAAATTCATGTCACAGTCATGATCTCATCTGTCACAGTGCCTAGTAAATTCATGTCACAGTCATGATCTCATCTGTCACAGTGCCTAGTACATTTATGTCACGGTTATGATCTCATCTGTCACAGTGCCTAGTACATTCATGTCACATTAATGATCATATGAATGCTGAGCTGTTGCAATAAGAGAGAATGTGTATGCTGTGTCTCTCTCTCCAGGCTTCCCTGCAGCAAATCAGCAGTGACCTGCAAACTGCCTTACAGAGACAGTACGAGGAGGACCAGAACCTCATGCAGGTCAGTATCCACGGTCACACGGCCACAGATAGTGTGCTAAATATAGTGCATGTGTATGACATTGTAGACAGTGACAACATGGGTCTTAGTTTGAATCATAGACAGACAAAAGTCATAGTGATATCACAGAAACAGACTTTGCTAAAATGTACAATTAAAGTAAGTGACGTTATTCTGGGGCAAGTGCAGAAAGTCAGACATCTTAGCACACGGATAACATCAGATGGAAGAACAGAATGCAACAAGCAAAAACTGCATTCTGTTAAATGAAGGTTTTGTGCAATAAGTCACTGCACTTTGAAGTTAGAAACAGAGTTCTTGCATGTTACATAGTACCAGTTTCTTTCTCCATAGTAGTCTTAGTGGCTCCATTGGGGTCTCCTAAAACTGCGACCTTGAACCGATTGACGGAATCCATAAACAACACATGTCCTTCAGAGCGCGTGGCAGTCCGTGTGGCCGCTTAGCCACGGAAAATAATGGGATACAAGGATGTTGATGAAACCAAACAGATGACATCAGGAAGCAGCAGAGAGGAGCTCAAGGTGGATGGTTTCATTACGGGATAGATCATGTACCTGTGGCAGCATCAGAGGCAGGGCATTGGAGATGCTAGAGGCACATTTCTGGGGGAACAGTTGTGCACAGGGCAAGCTACTGGATCATACTGTGTATGATGGTCTCCCTGTGTTTCTGTTGCCATGTGGGTTCTGGGGGTAAGGATGTATAGTTAGACTGTAAGAGATGTTCTCCAACCCTGCCTGTAGTTATACCGTATTTGTGTTCACACATTGATTGTTTTTATGACCCCGCACATCCATTGGCAGATGATAGAGAAACGAGCACAGCTGCCAGTCCATGGTTCATGTGAGTACATCATACAACAGATTCAGGACAACCCCGTGACCCTGATCAGAGGTGAAACTGGCTGTGGTAAAACTACTCAGGTACGTGGCAGGCTACAGATATAGCAGTACATTTATATGGGGTCATGTTATCTACAGATATAGCAATACAGTTATGTGAGGTCATGTTATCTAGAAATATAGCAATGTGGGGTTGTGTTATCTGCAGATATAGCAATGCAGTTATGTGGGGGTCATGTTATCTACAGATATAGCAATACAGTTATGTGGGGTCATGTTATCTACAGATATAGCAATACTGCTATGTGGGGTCATGTTATCTAGAAATATAGCAATGTGGGGTTGTTATCTACAGATATAGCAATACTGTTATGTGGGGGTCATGTTATCTACAAATATAGCAATACTGTTATGTGGGGGTCATGTTATCTACAAATATAGCAATACTGTTATGTGGGGGTCATGTTATCTACAAATATAGCAATACTGTTATGTGGGGGTCATGTTATCTACAAATATAGCAATACTGCTATGTGGGGTCATGTTATCTACAGATATAGCAGTACCATTATGTGGGGTCATGTTATCTAGAAATATTGCAATACAGTTATGTGGGGTCATGTTATCTAGAAATATTGCAATACAGTTATGTGGGGTCATTTTATTCAGAAATATAGCAATGTGGGGTCGTGTTATCTACAGATATAGCAGTACGGTTATGTGGGGTCATGTTATCTGCTGATATAACAATACAGTTATGTGGGGTTGTGTTATCTAGAAATATAGCAATGTGGGGTCATGTTATCCACAGATATAGCAATACTATTATGTGGGGTCATGTTATCTACAGATATAGCAATACGGTTATGTGGGGTCATGTTATCTACAGATATAGCAATACAGTTATGTCTGGGTCATGTTGTTATATAGGCTATATCTCCTGTATTTGACAGGTGCCTGTTTGAATTTCATTGTGACTGTACCACATGTGTTTGACAGGTGTCTGTTTGAATGTCATTATGACTATCTCCTGACAGGTGCCTCAGTTTATCTTGGATCAGTTGATCAACTGTGGACAGGGAGCACAGTGTAACATCATCGTCACTCAGGTGAGCTGAGCTGTCTTTGATGTCATTAACCTTGTTGCTGGAGTTGTGTGTAAATATGACAGGACATTGGGGTGGCTACCTTGTTGCTGGAGTTAGTGTGTAAATATGACAGGACATTGGGGTGGCTACCTTGTTGCTGGAGTTATTGTGTAAATATGGCAGGACATTGAGGTGGCTACCTTGTTGCTGGAGTTAGTGTGTAAATATGACAGGACATTGGGGTGGCTACCTTGTTGCTGGAGTTAGTGTGTGTAAATATGACAGGACATTAAGGTGGCTACCTTGTTGCTGGAGTTAGTGTGTGTAAATATGACAGGACATTGGGGTGGCTACCTTGTTGCTGGAGTTAGTGTGTGTAAATATGACAGGACATTGGGGTGGCTACCGTGTTGCTGGAGTTAGTGTGTGTAAATATGACAGGACATTAAGGTGGCTACCTTGTTGCTGGAGTTAGTGTGTGTAAATATGGCAGGACATTGGGGTGGCTACCTTGTTGCTGGAGTTGGTGTGTGTAAATATGGCAGGACATTGGGGTGGCTACCTTGTTGCTGGAGTTAGTGTGTGTAAATATGACAGGACATTAAGGTGGCTACCTTGTTGCTGGAGTTAGTGTGTGTAAATATGGCAGGACATTGGGGTGGCTACCTTGTTGCTGGAGTTGGTGTGTGTAAATATGACAGGACATTAAGGTGGCTACCTTGTTGCTGGAGTTAGTGTGTGTAAATATGACAGGACATTGGGGTGGCTACCTTGTTGCTGGAGTTAGTGTGTGTAAATATGACAGGACATTGGGGTGGCTACCTTGTTGCTGGAGTTAGTGTGTGTAAATATGACAGGACATTGGGGTGGCTACCTTGTTGCTGGAGTTAGTGTGTGTAAATATGACAGTACATTAGGGTGGCTACCTTGTTGCTGGAGTTAGTGTGTGTAAATATGGCAGGGCATTGGGGTGGCTACCTTGTTGCTGGAGTTAGTGTGTGTAAATATGACAGGACATTGGGGTGGCTACCTTGTTGCTGGAGTTAGTGTGTGTAAATATGACAGGACATTGGGGTGGCTACCTTGTTGCTGGAGTTAGTGTGTGTAAATATGACAGGACATTGGGGTGGCTACCTTGTTGCTGGAGTTAGTGTGTGTAAATATGACAGTACATTAGGGTGGCTACCTTGTTGCTGGAGTTAGTGTGTGTAAATATGACAGGACATTGGGGTGGCTACCTTGTTGCTGGAGTTAGTGTGTGTAAATATGACAGGACATTGGGGTGGCTACCTTGTTGCTGGAGTTAGTGTGTGTAAATATGACAGGACATTAAGGTGGCTACCTTGTTGCTGGAGTTAGTGTGTGTAAATATGGCAGGACATTGGGGTGGCTACCTTGTTGCTGGAGTTGGTGTGTGTAAATATGGCAGGACATTGGGGTGGCTACCTTGTTGCTGGAGTTAGTGTGTGTAAATATGACAGGACATTAAGGTGGCTACCTTGTTGCTGGAGTTAGTGTGTGTAAATATGGCAGGACATTGGGGTGGCTACCTTGTTGCTGGAGTTGGTGTGTGTAAATATGACAGGACATTGGGGTGGCTACCTTGTTGCTGGAGTTAGTGTGTGTAAATATGACAGGACATTGGGGTGGCTACCTTGTTGCTGGAGTTAGTGTGTGTAAATATGACAGGACATTGGGGTGGCTACCTTGTTGCTGGAGTTAGTGTGTGTAAATATGACAGTACATTAGGGTGGCTACCTTGTTGCTGGAGTTAGTGTGTGTAAATATGGCAGGACATTGGGGTGGCTACCTTGTTGCTGGAGTTAGTGTGTGTAAATATGACAGGACATTGGGGTGGCTACCTTGTTGCTGGAGTTAGTGTGTGTAAATATGACAGGACATTGGGGTGGCTACCTTGTTGCTGGAGTTAGTGTGTGTAAATATGACAGTACATTAGGGTGGCTACCTTGTTGCTGGAGTTAGTGTGTGTAAATATGGCAGGACATTGGGGTGGCTACCTTGTTGCTGGAGTTAGTGTGTGTAAATATGACAGGACATTGGGGTGGCTACCTTGTTGCTGGAGTTAGTGTGTGTAAATATGACAGTACATTAGGGTGGCTACCTTGTTGCTGGAGTTAGTGTGTGTAAATATGGCAGGACATTGGGTTGGCTACCTTGTTGCTGGAGTTAGTGTGTGTAAATATGACAGGACATTGGGGTGGCTACCTTGTTGCTGGAGTTAGTGTGTGTAAATATGACAGGACATTGGGGTGGCTACCTTGTTGCTGGAGTTAGTGTGTGTAAATATGACAGGACATTGGGGTGGCTACCTTGTTGCTGGAGTTAGTGTGTGTAAATATGACAGGACATTAAGGTGGCTACCTTGTTGCTGGAGTTAGTGTGTGTAAATATGACAGGACATTGGGGTGGCTACCTTGTTGCTGGAGTTAGTGTGTGTAAATATGACAGGACATTGGGGTGGCTACCTTGTTGCTGGAGTTAGTGTGTGTAAATATGACAGGACATTAAGGTGGCTACCTTGTTGCTGGAGTTAGTGTGTGTAAATATGGCAGGACATTGGGGTGGCTACCTTGTTGCTGGAGTTGGTGTGTGTAAATATGGCAGGACATTGGGGTGGCTACCTTGTTGCTGGAGTTAGTGTGTGTAAATATGACAGGACATTAAGGTGGCTACCTTGTTGCTGGAGTTAGTGTGTGTAAATATGGCAGGACATTGGGGTGGCTACCTTGTTGCTGGAGTTGGTGTGTGTAAATATGACAGGACATTAGGGTGGCTACCTTGTTGCTGGAGTTGGTGTGTGTAAATATGACAGGACATTGAGGTGGCTACCTTGTTGCTGGAGTTAGTGTGTGTAAATATGGCTGGGTACTTTGTTGCTTTAGTTAGTGTGTGTAAATCTGACAAGATAAAACATTTATATGGAGGCAAAAATAGTGCAAGAGATCTGTTAAAAAAATTATGGGGTTAAAAAAATTATGGGACATTTGGTCGGGGGAAGATGATGAATCGGAGGTATATTGTGTTTGGCCAAGAAAGTATGAATCAGAAGTGAAGAATGGGCAATGGCATTGTCATAGAGGTGCTGGGTTCCCTTGTCCACATTTGCCGCACCGCATCATGAGGGATTCTGACTGAGGCTGTCATGGCCGGAGAATATTGCTCTGATTGGCCAGGCTCCCTACTCTCCCGACATGGCCGTTATTTTGTGGCACACCGCATCACGAGGGATTCTGACTGAGGCTGTCATGGCTGGACAATATAGCTTTGATTGGCCAGGCTCCCTACACTCCCGACATGACCACGTGCAATCTCTTGTCCTCAAACTGAAAGGGAACGGATTTGAGGCACCAGAAGCCAGTAATGTCATGGGTATCTGTACTCCATTCCCAAAGAAGCCTCCCTGAAATGTGGCAATAGTGGAACTGCTGGCAGACGTGTACAGTCCCCAGGGGAATAGGGTTCCAGACCTCCAGGTCAGTCATTGTGTTGTTTCAGGCTACAGGTCCAATACTTCATGAACAGGCCTGGGGCTTCGGTTTCTACAGCTGGGATACATGATGTAATATGGTGATTGCTGCTTGTAGGGAGGGTTTGTGGACAAATGTCAGGTGGTGATTGCGGCTTATAGAGAGGGTTCGTGGACAAATGTCAGGTGGTGATTGCGGCTTATAGAGAGGGTTCGTGGACAAATGTCAGGTGGTGATTGCTGCTTGTAGAGAGTGTTCATGGACACATGTCAGGTGGTGATTGCTGCTTGTAGAGAGTGTTCATGGACAAATGTCAGGTGGTGATTGCTGCTTGTAGAGAGTGTTCATGGACAAATGTCAGGTGGTGATTGCTGCTTGTAGAGAGGGTTCATGCACAAATGTCAGCTCGTGATTGCTGCTTGTAGAGAGGGTTTGTGGACAAATGTCAGTTGGTGATTGCTGCATGTAGAGAGGGTTCGTGGACAAATGTCAGGTGGTGATTGCTGCATGTAGAGAGGGTTTGTGGACAAATGTCAGGTGGTTATTGGTGCTTGTAGTGAGGGTTCGTGGACAAATGTCAGGTGGTGATTGCTGCTTGTAGAGGGCATTGTGGACAAATGTCAGGTGGTGATTACTGCTTGTAGAGGGGGTTCGTGGACAAATGTCAGGTGGTGATTGCTGCTTATAGAGGGCGTTGTGGACAAATGTCAGGTGGTGATTGCTGCTTGTAGAGGGGGTTGTGGACAAATGTCAGGTGGTGATTGTTGCTTGTAGAGAGGGTTCATGGACAAATGTCAGGTGGTGATTGCTGCTTGTAGAGGGGGTTCGTGAACAAATGTCAGGTGGTGATTGTTGCTTGTAGAGAGGGCAGATCATGAGAAAAAAGTGGGTATTAGGGAACTATAGCCATTACCTTGTGATGACACAGTGCTCCATCATAAGTTCTATTGTGTGAATTTCTGATTGTATTATAGTTACACTCGATTTTACCATAAACATATTGTTGCCAGCCTCGCAGAATCAGTGCAGTGACCATAGCCGAACGTGTGGCCAGTGAGCGAGCAGAGATGCTAGGCATATCTGTGGGTTACAGTGTCAGGTTCGAGTCTGTGATGCCAAGACCTTATGGCAGCGTCATGTACTGTACAGTTGGTGAGTTGTCATTTTACTTGTCTGCTCTATGCATGTCTACCATGTTTCCTACCATGTTTGAAGCTTGGCATTCTATCTTGTCCTGCTGTGTTCATGTCTCACCTTGTGCATGTTCCATAGTTCCCCATGTCTGTAATAGTTGTATCTGTCCACTGACATCACTTGTCCTGCTGTGTTGATATGTCTCACCTTGTGCATGTTCCATAGTTCCCCATGTCTGTAATAGTTGTATCTGTCCACTGACATCACTTGTCCTGCTGTGTTGATATGTCTCACCTTGTGCATGTTCCATAGTTCCTCACGTCTGTAATAGTTGTATCTGTCCACTGACATCACTTGTCCTGCTGTGTTGATATGTCTCACCTTGTGCATGTTCCATAGTTCCTCACGTCTGTAATAGTTGTATCTGTCCACTGACATCACTTGTCCTGCTGTGTTGATATGTCTCACCTTGTGCATGTTCCATAGTTCCCCATGTCTGTAATAGTTGTATCTGTCCACTGACATCACTTGTCCTGCTGTGTTGATATGTCTCACCTTGTGCATGTTCCATAGTTCCTCACGTCTGTAATAGTTGTATCTGTCCACTGACATCACTTGTCCTGCTGTGTTGATATGTCTCACCTTGTGCATGTTCCATAGTTCCCCATGTCTGTAATAGTTGTATCTGTCCACTGACATCACTTGTCCTGCTGTGTTGATATGTCTCACCTTGTGCATGTCCCATAGTTCCCCATGTCTGTAATAGTTGTGGCGGGTGGGGGGGGGAGTCAATAAATAAGTCACAACTGGCTGTAGAAAAATAACTAAATATGATAAATAACTAAATATGATAACAACTTGAAACCAGTTTAATTTTACACATACATTGTCCCTTTATTTCTCAACATAATTTCCATCAACATTGGTGCACTTATCCCATCATTTTATCAGTCCTCCCAAACCGGCTGCATAGAACTGCATGCTCTGTTTTCTAAACTACGTTTTCACTTCACATTCAACAACGGCGTTATTCGCGAAATGTCTCCCGCCAAGGTGGGTTTTCAGCGGACAAAAAAGGTGGAAATCGCTAGGGGCTAAGTCGGGGCTGTAAGGTGGACATTACTCACCTGCCATCTCTAATCATCTCTTCCACCCGCTGCACTGATGCTTCTGTTGCAATCTCAACAGGACAACCAGATCGAATTTCATCAACAATTTTGGAGAAAATTTTTCTACCCAGCTGTGCACCGCTTTACGGGACAAACATTTGTCAGCATAAACAGGAAGCATTTCCTTATGAATGTCCTTTGCAGGCCGCCCTTTTGCCCACAAAAAACGCACAACAGCACGTTGCTCTTTGGTTGTACACTCCGCAAGTACAGTCGCCAATTTGTTTATGTGATGCGCATGAGACACCTAGTGCCACCTGACAAACGAGAATATAAATTTTGATGTTGTTGTCACCTAATGACACCTGTAGAGAACGCCAACTTTATTTACCTTCCATCCCACAGCACTGTATGACTTACTTATTGACTCACCCTCGTATCCGTTCACTGACATGTGTAACTATCCACTGACATCACCAGTAACTATCTGCTGACACTACCTGTAACTATCCACTGACATCACCTGTAACTATCCACTGACATCACCTGTAACTATCCACTGACATCACCTGTAACTATCCACTGACATCACTTGTAACTATCCACTGACATCACTTGTAACTATCCACTGGCATCACTTGTAACTATCCACTGACATTTTGCAGTAATCTGACATCAGTTCCATTTGTCCACTGCCTTCATGTGCATGTTTTAATAAGGAGATTGTATCAGGTGTTGTGCTTCCTGTAGAGGGCATTGACAGATCTACCTAGGGCCACAGTGGGCATGTGTAGAAATAAGCCAATGTTTGTTGTATACCATCACACTGCACTGTCTCCCATGTCTACAGGTGTGTGGTGTTGACTTGTGTGGGGACTCATAGAAACAGTGCACATAGACAAGAGTGGGACATTGACATGTGTGAGGACTCATAGAAACAGTGCACATAGACAAGAGTGGGACATTCACATGTGTGAGGACTCATAGAAACAGTGCACATAGACAAGAGTGGGACATTCACATGTGTGGGGACTCATAGAAACAGTGCACATAGGCAAGAGTGGGACATTCACATGTGTGGGGACTCATAGAAACAGTGCACATAGACAAGAGTGGGACGTTCACATGTGTGGTGACTCATAGAAACAGTGCACATAGACAAGAGTGGGACGTTCACATGTGTGGGGACTCATAGAAACAGTGCACATAGACAAGAGTGGGATGTTCACATGTGTGGGGACTCATAGAAACAGTGCACATAGACAAGAGTGGGGCGTTCACATGTGTGGGGACTCGTAGAAACAGTGATGGTGTGAGTGATGTGGTTGTTACAATGACTGCTGGAGTGTAGAGATTTCTGACGCAGCGTTCTCTCACCAGGTACCCTGCTGAGACGTTTGGAGAGTGGTCTTCGGGGTGTGTCTCATGTCATAGTGGATGAGATCCACGAGAGAGATATCAATGTAAGTTGTGCCATCATCTTCATGTCTAGTAGAAACATACATTGTAGCCACCCACAGCGTGCTTCTAATAGAAACATACATTGTAGCCACACACAGTGTGCTGTCTAATAGAAACATACATTGTAGCCACACACAGTGTGCTGTCTAATAGAAACATACATTGTAGCCACACACAGTGTGCTGTCTAATAGAAAACATACATTGTAGCCACACACAGTGTGCTGTCTAATAGAAACATACATTGTAGCCACACACAGTGTGCTGTCTAATAGAAACATACATTGTAGCCACACAGTGTGCTGTCTAATAGAAACATACATTGTAGCCACATATAGTGTGCTGCTGTCCAATAGAAACATACACTGTAGCCACACATGGTGTGCTGTCTAATAGAAACATACATTGTAGCCACACACAGCGTGCTGTCTAATAGAAACATACATTGTAGCCACACACAGTGTGCTGTCTAATAGAAACATACATTGTAGCCACACATAGTGTGCTGTCTAATAGAAACATACATTGTAGCCACACACAGCATGCTGTCTAATAGAAACATACATTGTAGCCACACATAGTGTGATATCCAAAAGAAACAAGAAATTTAGCAACATACAATATGCTGTTTATTGAAAGAATGAGCTGAACTGTGATGGATGCCTGTCTGGAGTTGTCACAGTGACATACTGTGATGGATGCCTGTCTGGAGTTGTCACAGTGACATACTGTGATGGATGCCTGTCTGGAGTTGTCACAGTGACATTCTGTGATGGATGCCTGTCTGGAGTTGTCACAGTGACATACTGTGATGGATGCCTGTCTGGAGTTGTCACAGTGACATACTGTGATGGATGCCTGTCTGGAGTTGTCACAGTGACATACTGTGATGGATGCCTGTCTGGAGTTGTCACAGTGACATTCTGTGATGGATGCCTGTCTGGAGTTGACACAGTGACATTCTGTGATGGATGCCTGTCTGGAGTTGACACAGTGACATACTGTGATGGATGCCTGTCTGGAGTTGTCACAGTGACATACTGTGATGGATGCCTGTCTGGAGTTGTCACAGTGACATACTGTGATGGATGCCTGTCTGGAGTTGTCACAGTGACATTCTGTGATGGATGCCTGTCTGGAGTTGTCACTGTGACTGACCTGTGTCCTGTAGTGTAAGCAACAACAAAACACACACAGACTACAGCCAGGGGTAGAAGTGCAGCTGCAGACAATGATAGACACTGCTGAATACCTGCCCTCACTGTCATGCATGTATTGTCTAGTCATTGTGTTCCACTGATGATGATGATTGATGTTGTTGCCATGGATGTATTGTCTAGTCATTGTGTTCCACTGATGATGATGATTGATGTTGTTGCCATGGATGTATTGTCTAGTCATTGTGTTCCACTGATGATGATGATTGATGTTGTTGCCATGGATGTATTGTCTAGTCATTGTGTTCCACTGATGATGATGATTGATGTTGTGTCTGACAGACTGACTTCCTGCTGGTGCTACTGCGTGACATGGTGCGCATGTACAAGGATCTGAGGGTTGTGCTCATGTCTGCCACAGTGGACACCACACTCTTCACCGAGTACTTTGGGGAAGTGGCCATTGTGGAGGTCTATGGGAGGACATTC